>QEPC01012510.1:1080841-1156174 GCA_003113815.1 Sphenodon punctatus
AGTCTGGCGATCTTAGGAAGTTAGGTGTGTTCACAATGCTGGAAATGTGGCTACTTACTGGGATGGTTAATGCAGCTTGGATAACTTTTTTTACAGTTGGGAAAATGAGTGGGTCTAAAAGATTATACACACCTCTCATGTCAAGGCTCCCGTTGACCTCTATTTTAGGAGCCACATAATTTTTAGCCACCATTATTTCTCCATGTTGCAAGGCTACTTTATAATGGTTTATGAGGATAAAGCAGGTGTGGAAAGAAAGTCTGTAGATGATGGGCTGCATGCTTGAATGCTCTTCAGAAGGTCTGTTTTTACACTAGAAAACCGCTGGTCAAGTTCAGAAAGCATCCGGTCTAAGCAGGGATAAAACAACTTAGGATAAAATAATTGCTGTAGAAGACTGAATTTCAGAGAGGAATTGAATAACTGCTGAAACGTTTGCAATCAGAGAATTGACCGAACGTATCTGGCAAGCCCACCTAGTGTCTGAGAGTTGTACAAGCGCACTATGCTTTAATCCCCCAGATCCTTTTGAATCTCTATGAATTTTTTGTGATTTATAGGGGAACTACTAAAGAAGGTATACAAATCTTCCAATGTGCCAAAATTTTTTAGTAACTTCTGTAACTGCTTTGCAAGTGTGACATAATACCAAGTTGAGCTGATGTGCATAACAGTGGACATAGATTGCTTCTGGGTGATACTGCAAAAATGTAGCTTGTACACCACCTGTTGCTCCACTCATAACTGAAGCAACATCATGGGTTTGTGAATATCCTCTAAACCATTTTCTCTTAGGCAATGCTGTATTGATTCAGTGATTGACTCTGCAGTAAATGATTTTAAGTCATGTAGAGGCAGAAAACGTTCCTTTACAGAACCTTCTGCTGGAACAACATAACGTACACAAATAGCTAGCTGCTTCTTATGTATGTCACTTGCTTCATCTGCCATAATTGCTCCGCCTACCGTTGCCCTGGCTCCGCCTACCGTTGCCCTGGCTCCGCCTACCGTTGCCCTGGCTCCGCCTACCGTTGCCCTGGCTCCGCCTACCGTTGCCCTGGCTCCACCTTACTGCCCCTCCAGCCTCAACACCCACCACCCCTGTGGGGCACACAAGTCTGTGGAATGCAAAATGGGTGGTCAGTCTAATCAAATCAAAAAGCATGTGAGGCTCATAGATAGCACATTGTCAATGACTGATGCTGACTCGCATCCATCACATAGGGTGCATGTGGTGGGACCTTATGGGTGGATGGCTGGAGCTGTGCTGGATGGTCCCAACTCATCAACTGTTCCCTTGGGCTACTAGGCAAACTAGGGGTGGAGCAACAGAGTGGCGGGGGGGGGGGCGAGAGGGCTACAGCACTGAAGACTCAACACATTTAGAGAAACCAACAATTTCTAATCGTCTTTAACAATTTTATGATTTTTAGTCCAATCATGGTTTGCAGGAGGTCTGACTCATGATGTCTAAACATCTTGGTTTTAGCAATAAAGATTTTATTTTTATACTTTGTGTTTGTTTATTCTGTATCTAGCACCAGTGTGAATTGCTGAAAGGCAAGGATAAATATTTTAAATGGTCTATCTTTTCTGAAATGCCCACACATACAAATTCAACTTTTTGAGGGCTATTTTTGCAGACCCCGCAAGGCGGTCACACCACCTTAACTTTTAAAGTATCAATTCATTTCATCACAAACAAGTTATTACCCCATCCCAAGGGCTGCCTAATGTGCTGAGATGGTAGTTCTGTTAGTCATTCACTAGCTATAAAAATGCCCTCCGCCTTCCCCTCCTCAGCAGGGACGGCAGACGGCGGAAGGCACTTTGGCGCGCCCGATAAAAAAGAGGGCAAGAGAAGGCTGGGGATCCTTTCCCGCCTCTGAGCTCCCTGGGATCCTCAGAGCGGGAAAGGAAGCAGCGGCCGCACCCAGTATTGACCCGGCCAGGGTTACCATAGTAACCCTCCCGGTTCCAATTGGGAGAGCAGGGTCACGTGGTGCACGCCTAGGGGCATGCACTAGGGTAGGCTGTAGGAGCTCTGGCCACAACTGCGGCCAGAGCAGCAAGAAACGGCAGCTGTTTCAGCTGCAGAGCCATCCTTTCCTGGAGCTTTTCACGTGGATCAAAGCGACGAGATGGGACGCACTAGGAAAAAAGCGGCTGCGCCGGCGGCAAGCAAGCGCCGGCGGGCCGAGGAGCAAGTCCCCCCCCCCGCATTCCAGATACAGAGGCGGGTGAGAGTGATCCCGGGCCCAGGCCCGGGGAGCCAACAGGTGGGGGCATGTCACCCCCTCAAGAAGGGTCGGGAGGGGAGGTGCATGGGGAGCGGCCACTGGGGGAGAGGCTGGACAGTTGTGAAGCCCTCCTGAGGGAGCTACTACAGGGTTCTGCCCCGGCCCCTAGGCAGGCCCTCATGAACGATCCAGCCCTCGCATTGGGACTCCAGGAGGAGGTGGAGGGAGGGGGCCGACATTCAGCCACCAACCCCATAGACCCCAATAGCAGCCAGGTAGTGGGAAGCGGAGCACCCACAGGGGAACACCAGGGCAGTTGGGGAGGGGTGGAGGCCCCCCCGGCTATGTCCCCATCAGGTGCTAATGTTGAGCAGGCATGGGAGAGGGGAGCTGTAGCAACCAGCCTGGTAACACAGGCCCCTGCAGGCGGGGTGGAGCCCGGGCCTCACATAGTCACACCCACACTGCGCAGGGGGGGGGCGCATCACCAAGACTCCAGCCCGATATAGGGACCCCCTGGGCGCCTATGAGGCACCAACTCCTCGGGTGGTAAACCCCCCAGGGATAAGCAGCGTGATGGGACCTGTGGGGCTCATAACTGTGAACCCCACCCCCCTAGGTTACATGGGAATGGCGGATGTCAGGGGAAGTCAGCAGTTGGGTGCGCCTGCACCGCTGTGGACCCCCTCAGTTCCGGGGGGCCCCCTGCCGGCTATCGTGCTCCTAGTAGCGTCCGGGCAAACGGCCGGGTTGGCCCCTGGACGGGGCTGGGCCGGGGAGCCTTTGCCCCCTTTTTTGTAAACAGGGGCAGCACCTGCGGCACCCGTCCCGCAAGGAGAGGACAACAATGACCTGCGCCAGCGAGTGGCGAGGATCAAGGGAGCCATACAGGCGCTGATGCAGCAATGGACCGGCCAGCCACCATCCCGTCAAGGACCGGCAATGCTGATGCACCAGGCCCCGGGTGAGAGAGGAGACTCGGCTTTGGGGAGGGATAATAGCCCAGGGTGGGCAGCCCTGCCTCCAGTGGCAGTAACGGGAGGGGTAACAGACGGCACTACAGGGACAGTGATCCCCCCTCAGCAGTCGGGAGTGGCGGCACTGAACCAGCTTGTCTGGTGGAACGGCACCTGGGTGGCCGTCCCCGCCCCTCCTCCCCCCGTTGTGGGTGGTGGGGTGGGCATAGGAGCGGGTGAATTCGCGCAAGGGCAAAGTACCCCTTTGGGGAATGCGCACCTTCTACAGGTGTGGTCCCCTACCTGCCCGAACCCAATGGCACAAAGTGCAATGCAGGTGCCTGCATTACCTTCATGCCAGCCCCCCCCCCCGTAGGAGGGGGATACGCGATGGTATCAGCTCCCATAGGGGACCATTTACTCCCAGCCACTAGAGAGAAGATCTGGAGGGGGGAGTACATTGACATTTTCGCCTTGCTGTTCAGCGATCCCATTGTGGATCCAGCCGAGCAGGAAGGAAAGAAGGAGAAAGAGCACTTCAAGAGGCCAAAAGCCGAAAGGAATTGGTCAAATTGGACGGTGGCTTTTTCCATCTATCAAGGGGTCATCATTCAGGCTTACCCGGGCCGGGCGGCTGATCTGATAAAGTATGCAGACATAGTGCGGCGGGCGTACGAGGTGGGCCCGGAGGGTGCATGGCTCCACTATGACGAAGCTTTTCGTCATCGCGCGGCTTTTACCCCGGGACTCAGGTGGGACCTGCACGCAAACGACCTGTGGCTTAACTGCATGAGCGGATCAGGCAGTATACCAAGGTCGGATAGCGGGCATCTATTAGCAAGGGGTGGGGCTTCGTCAGCCTTAGAGTCCTTTCGTGATGAAGGAAAAAGGTCAAGTGCGTCTGCTAGGGGTCAGTGTCATGAATTTGGCCGCTCAGGAAAGTGTTCGCGGGCAGTATGTAGATTTCGACATGCATGCTCCACCTGTGGGGGTCACCACGCAAACTCCGCTTGTCCACGGGGGTGGCCTGGCACAAAGGGAAAACAATACCCCCCTAGCAAGGGGAGTTTCGGGCCGGGCGGCCCGGGTTCCTCTGGAAAGATCCCCAACACCAATTAAGGTAGCCCAGTTCGAGGCCGCTCTCCTGGAGCACCCCGACAGGGAGGAGGTTGCATATGTGGTCGCGGGTTTCCAGCACGGGTTTAAAATTCCAGCCCATGAATTACAACAGGAGCGGGTCCCCCCGAACCTCAAGTCGGTAGCTGGTTTTGAGCACGTGGTACGTGAGAAAATCCAAAAAGAGAGATCTGAGGGTCGGGTGGCTGGTCCGTTTGCAGCCCCCCCTTTCAACAACATGGTTAATTCCCCAGTAGGCATAGTTCCCAAGAAAGCCCCTGGGTAATTCAGGTTAATTCATCACTTGTCCTATCCTCGAGGTGGGTCAGTCAATGACGCTATACCCAGGGACCTGACTTCGGTCCGGTATGCGTCATTCGACTCAGCAGTATCCCTAGTGAGATCTTTCGGCCCCGGTGCGGTCTTGGGCAAATGTGACATTAAGTCTGCATTTTGCCTCCTTCCGGTCAGTCCGGATAGTTTTCCTCTCCTCGGATTCCATTTCGATGGGGAGTACTACTATGACAAGGCCATGCCAATGGGCTGCTCTATCTCCTGCGCTGCCTTTGAGAGATTTAGTACGTTGGTAAAGTGGATAGTGGAGCAGCGAGCAGCAGGGGGCACCCTGACAAAATACTTGGATGACTTTTTGTTCATTGGAAGGGCCGGCTCTGAAGAGTGCAGCAAGCTGATGAGAACTTTTCACGAGGTGGCCAACGAACTAGTTATCCCCCTCGCTCATGAAAAAACCGAAGGCCCCACAACAACACTGACGTACCTGGGGATCGAGCTGGACACGGTTATGGCCGTCTCCCGCCTCCCGGAGGACAAGTTGACTTCACTACGGCTCAAAATACAAGAGTGTTTGGGGATGGCGAAGGTTACGGTTCGCCAACTGCAATCACTCTTAGGTAGCCTTAACTTCGCGTGCCGCATGTTAGCCCCGGGGCGGGCCTTTATGTCACGGCTGTACGCGAAACTGGCTGGTAACCCTCCCCGCCACCACCGGGTCCGGGTCACAAAGGAAATGAAAGATGACCTGCGAATTTGGGCAACTTTTTTGGCCAAATATAACGGCTCCAGCTTTTGGAGAGAATGCCTGTTGCTCGAAGCGGAGCTGCAGGTCCACTCGGACGCGGCTGGGGGTGCAGGTTTCGGGTTAATTTTTAGGGAATGATGGGTGGCTGCCCCATGGCCAAGGGAATGGGTAGAACACGGAATCACCAGGGACCTCACTTTCCTGGAGCTTTTTCCCATTGTGGTAGCTGTTCACCTGTGGCCGCGCGAACTGGAAAACTGATCGGTGTTGTTTTGGTGCGATAACCAAGCTGTGGTTCACATCATTAACACACAGTCATCTCGATCCCTGAGGGTTATGAAGCTGGTTAGGGTTTTTGTACTCACGTGTCTGAAATTTAATATTCTTTTCCAAGCCAGGCATGTTCCAGGGCTAGACAATAGTGTTGCAGACGCCCTCTCTCATTTTCAGTTCGAGCGTTTTCGCTTGCTCTCCCCACAGGCCAGGCCGACCCCTGAACCGCTGCCGACAGCAGTATGGAGCCTTGGGTGGTAGAACTGCGTACTTCCGTCCTGGGATCACTGGCGCCGCGCACGAGAGCGGCCTATGACAGAGCCTTCCGAGAATTTCAGCTGTACCAGTTGTCAAGGGGGTGGGCCGCGGGCTTTCCTATTCTGGAAGGGGAAATGCTCCAGTTCGCTATGCACCTGCGGCGAAGGGGGGCGGCCCCAGGTACCATCGCAGGGAAGTTGTCAGCATTGGGTTTCATTAGTAATTTGCAGGGGTATCCCCCTCCCGATCGGGGCTTTTTTGCCAGGCGCCTTATCGAAAGCTGGCACAGGGAGCAGGTCAGGGGACTGGACCAAAGGGTCCCGATCACCCCATCGACACTGTGGAGCATGTGTAACGCGCTGCCCCAGATTTGTTTCAGTTGTTACGAAGTTGTAATGTTTAACTCGTTGTTTAAAGTAGCGTTTTTTGGAGCCTTTCGCGTCAGCGAACTAGTATCAGAATCAGCAAGGGACACGTCAGGGAGAGCATTGCACCTTTAGTGATGTTCAAATCGGCCCAACAAGAATGGAATTGCGCATACGTCGCTCAAAAACAGACCAGAGGGGTAGAGGCCAACTTGTAAGGCTGCATAGGGCAGCGGAGGGCGATTTATGTCCAGTCAGGTCCATCAAAGCTTTTCTGTCAAGGCGTCAGGCCACCCCGGGCCCCCTGTTCAGACATGAAACCGGTCATCAATTGACCAGGTACCAATTTACAGCGGTTTTCCGCGCCGTTTTATCCCACCTCGGCCTGCCATCGACCGCCTTCGGGACACATTCGTTCCGGATTGGGGCGGCCACATCCGCAGCTGAGGCTGGCATGTCCGAACAGGCGATCAGGGCGGTGGGCCGCTGGAGGTCAGGGGCATACCGCACGTACATGCGGCCCATCTCCACGCACTACCAGCACTGAAGTCCTTCTTGTTTTTTAGGTGCACCCCCTCAAGTTCAGAAGCGGGTCTGGATCGTGAGTCACAGCCTGGTGAGATGGGCAGCCAAGGCAGCCCGGCGGACCAACTGGGAATCACAGCTGGGGCTATCATCGCGGGCCGAGATTCATTGGATGGGCAGGGGGGGGATGAGATGGCATCACCTCGTCCCCACCCTCCAGATTCCAAGACGGGGCCCATTGCCAGACATCATCGTGATCCATCTCGGTGAGAATGATATCCCGCACCTGAAGGGCATGCAATTAATTAAAGATATTAAGAGAGACCTGTGGGAAATTAAAAATCTATTCCCATACGCCCTTATTATATGGACCGACCTAGTTGAGAGGCTGACGTGGGGACCAGTTGTGCATCCCAAAAAAATTGACAGGACAAGAAAAACTGTCAACAGAGATGTTGGGAGGTGGCTCACAGGTTTGGGAGGTGAGCGCATCGACAGCCAGGCAGTGACGCACAAATCCCCTGAGCTTTTCAGGGCGGATGGTGTCCACTTGTTGCCCGAGGGCAATGAGTTGTACCTGGGAGCCTTGAAAAAGACCCTGGTTCAGGTACTGGAGAAGTTCAGTTATTAGATAAGTTATTAGTTAGGTGGGGGCCGGGTTCGTCCGGGTAGTCCCGGCGACCCCTTTGTGGCAGGGGTCCAGTACTATAGGGGATAATAGAATAGATAGGTTAGAATTATGAGTCATCTCCTTAAGAGATGGGGAGGCTACTCGCCGGAATGCAGAGTATGGCAAGCGGCGGGGCAACCTCCCTGGGAGGGGCGTCGAGCGAGGGCGGTAGGGGCAAGCATGGTCCCCCGTCGGCAGGCGCCTTTATCCTTACTCAGGTTGAGAGTTGTGGTCCCCCTCACCTGTGACCGGTGTCACTGAGAGGGGAAGACGTTATTGATAGTTGAGGGTGGTAATCGAGGGGTACATCGGAACCACCCATGGGATTCTCGTGGTATGGAATTTAAGATTCATAGTGTTGGACCCGTCATCGCTTTAGGCGATTACCCCCACATGATTTAAGATTATAATTGGTTAATAAAGAGTGCGGCCGTTAAATCCCAGTCACGGTGTCTTGTCTTCTTTCGGTGTGCCGGCAAAGAGCAGCTTTGGGGGGGATTTGCTTCCTCCCAAAGGATATTCTCTAATACATTTGAAATATAAAACATCTCTCCATTACTGTCTATAACATTAACAGCTGTAATTGTAAAATCTGTGTTTCTTCAGATTGTATTTTCCAAAATCTCCATTCTTGTGACCACAATGCAGATTGTAAACATTATCTTCAGTGCCTTATTTTCTTCCTTTTATTCAAGGAAGAATGGAGATTTGTGTCCTTTAAATTATAAGATTTATTTCCTTTTCAATGTTTCCACACAGTACTAAATGTGTATAACTGATGACCTCTTATTAACTTTCTCTAGAGACCAGTTCCCCTCACTATACCAACACCACAAAAGACAGGAATAAAGAAAGGAAAGGCCAAAAGGAATATAGGATTAAAACCTGACTCGGTAATTCTGTCCAAGGTGAATGGAAATGTTAGGAAACAAACATGGATTAAGCTTCCTCTAATTAGATATCTAACATTTACAGCTGTTCTTCATACCAATAAAACGAGTGGATATGTTGCTATTGACTGTACATGTTACTACAAACAAAAAGACTATTTTTCTTGCTATAGTGCAGTATAGGAAATCAATTCAGAAAATCAAGCCAGCTGTCTCAGTCTGGAACAAATTAATAGGCAACAAACTTAAGAGTAGTTTGTTCTGATTGCTCACTTGACAAGAAGCAATTGCTTTTTAGAAAGGCTAAGTATTCCCTGTCAGTATTGTAATGCTGGTGTAGCTGACGAGAAAAAAGACATCAAAATGCAGGAACCCATGTAGGACTAAGCTTGAGGTTTAGTTCCCTCTACCACATTGGCTCCAAAAATGTCCAACACATACATACTCCTTTCTCTCAACTCTTGGGACAGAACAGGAAAGGGGGATGCTTCCTAATAGTAAAAGCCAAGGCCTAGAACTAGAACTGGAGTTTGGGAGGCAGGGAAAGGGAATGTGATGATGTCAGAATGAGTCAGCACTCCTGGATTAGCCTTTGTATCACAATTGTATCAAAATTGCAGAGGTTCATTAAATGAAAAGGCTTTGGCCGTTTTTATACAGATTCCCCCCCCCCAACTCAGTGTTCAGGTGGGGGGGGGCATCCATCTAAATAGCCGGTGGTGGATGGGTGTCCGCTCAGTGTTCGCCTGTGTGAACACTGAGCGGGCCCACACAACACCCACCTCCACCCATCACTCACCCATCTCCACCCATGGAGCCCTCCAGAAAACCGGAGAAGGTTCCGTGGGTGGGGATGGGTGGGTGTTCGTGTAAATGGACATCCACCCACCTCCACCCAAACAGCCATCCCCCCACCCACCTCCATCCAGGTAAAAGGGGCCTTTATTTTTATTTTGGATTTATACCCATCAAGATTTCTAACCCTTGTAAACTGCTTGGGTAATAGCTGTTAATGGACCTATTCTCCAAGAACATATCCAGTCCTTTTTTAAACGCAGCTATACTACTGTTCCTGACAGTCTCCTCTGACAACAAATGCTACCATTTTCCTGTGCGTTGAGTGAAAACAAATACTTCCTTTTATTTGTTTTAAATCTGCCACCAGTTAGTTTCATGGAGTGTCCTCTAGAACCCTGTTCTAATTAAATAACTGGAAGAAAGACTGAAGGATCTAAGTATGTGTATTTCACATTAACTTAATTATGACTATGGGGCTATAGCTGTCTAGGGGCAAAACCTTCCATCCATTAAATTCAAGAGGAGCTGAGCCATTGGCTTAAGTGACTGGAAGATTGCAGGCTAAATATATTTAAATAGCATAAACACCACAGAGAATGTGGGCTTGTTTAGGCTTATAGCAGAGGCATATATTTCTAGAAGTCACTAAATAGAATACTGCTTGTTCCAGCAGTAGTGGAACAAGGAAAAAATAGGTTGAGTATAAAAAAGAACTTTCTAACAGTGATATTAGATCATATTTCTTAGTAACTATCTAGGGTCCTTTTTACACAGATCAGGATGGGTGGGGGGGATGGGTGTTTTGGCACGGTGGGTGGAGGTGTGCGTGTGTCCCTTTACATAGACACACACCCACGTAGCCTCCTCCGGTTTTCTGGAGGGCTCCATGGCTGGAGATGGGGGGGTGGGGTGATGGGTGTAGGTGGGTGTTGCACGGGAGTGTGCATGGACTCCCACCTGCTGAAGAAGCCATCTTTAGACGTGGATACGCTTGCCAGCTACCGCCCTGTCTCTAACCTTCCCTTTTTAAGGAAGGTTATTGAACGGGCGGTGGCACTGCAGCTCCAGCAGCATCTTGATAGCATCGGTTTCCTTGACCCTTTTCAATTTGGGTTCCACCCAGGCTATGGTACTGAGACGGCGTTGGTGACTTTGGCTGATGACCTCCGCCGGGAGATGGACGCAGGACGGTCGACACTTCTGGTCCTGCTAGATCTCTCGGCGGCTTTTGATACCGTGGACCATGGGCTGCTGTTGAGATGGCTGCGAGATCTGGGGGGTCTGGACGGGACTGTTCTTGGATGGTTCCGCTCATTTCTCTCAGACAGAAGCCAGTGGGTGGTGCTGGGAGCTGAAACATCATGCCCCCGGGCCTTGACCTGTGGCGTTCTGCAGGGTTCCATTCTGTCTCCACTGTTATTTAATGTGTATATGCAGCCCCTGGGGGAGATTGTGAGACGGTTCGGGGTGTGTTGTCACCAATATGCTGACGACACACAGCTGTACCTCTCTTTTTCAATGGACCCAGGTCCTGACGTCTCGATATTTTCCCAGTGTTTGGAGGCCATGGCGGATTGGATGAGGCAGGGCAGACTGAAGCTGAACCCAGATAAGACCGAGGTGATGGTAGTGGGGAGGGCGAAGGAGGTGTCGGCTCCTCCTATTGGAGGGGTCTGCCCTCCGATTGCCCAGCAGGTACGGAGTCTGGGGGTGATTTTGGATGCGGACCTCTGCCTGGATCGGCAGGTGGAGGCGGTGGCTAAATCCGCCTTCCGCCAGCTGTATCTGGTGCAGAGGCTGCACCCATACATCTCCAGACCCGGCCTGGCCACTCTCATCCATGCCTTCGTTACCTCGAGGCTTGACTACTGCAACGCGCTCTACGTGGGGCTTGCCTTGATATTGGTTCGGAGGCTGCAGCTGGTGCAGAATGCGGTGGCCCATCTCCTTATGGGGACAGGTCGCCGTGAGCACATTACACCAGTGCTCCGTTCTCTGCACTGGCTGCCTATAGCGTACCGAGCCAAGTTCAAGGTGCTAGTATTGGTATACAAAGCTCTGTACGGTCTCGACCCCTCTTATCTCAGGAACCATCTCACCTTCCGTGACTCAGGACGAACCCTCCGATCCACTGGAGGCGCCTATCTGGTGGTCCCCTGTGTAAGGCGGGGGGCCACCATGGAGATGGCGTTCTCGGTGGTCGGGCCACGATTGTGGAACTCCCTTCCAAAGCGCCTGGCCTCAGGTCTGCTCGTGTTTCGGCGGGCATGCAAGACTTGGCTGTTTGCCCAGGCCTTTGGAGGGGAGGGGGGAGGGAGGAGTAAATGGGGGAGATTGGTGGGGTGGGGAATTTGGGGAATTAGAGGGTAGGGTTAGGGTTGGGAGTTTTTAAATTATTTAAAAAGTGATGTTGGTTTTAATGTATTTTATTGTTTTATCATATTGTTAGTTGCCCCGAGATGCCGTGGGCATGAGGAGATGCCATAAAAATGCCACGAAATAAATAAAATAAATAAAATAAAAATCCTGCTTGGTGTTCACATGGATGAACACCGAGCAGACACCCATCCCCCCACTCACTGCCAGCCATTTACACAGATGCCGCCCCTTCCCCGCACACCCGCCCAAACATCAAGCGGGGGGGAGGGGTGCATCCGTATAAAAACAGCCTTGGTGGCACAGTGGTCAGAGCCCTGGTTTACAGTCCCCTGCAGCCTAGTTTGAGGTCTCACTTGGCATAAACCAAGGCTGCAAGGAGTCTGGACCAGCAGTTTGACCACTGTGCTACCTAGAGAGCTGCTCAGCACCCCTGTTCCACAGCAGTAGTGGAACAGGGCTATACTACAGTGCACCAGTAGTATAGCCCTGCAGTTGACTCCAGGCAGTTGGCCAGGCAGCCTGTGCCCTCACTGGGTTATATCAGGGTCATGAGGCTTACAGGAAGTGAGGTAGTAATCTGGGTTGCTATCTGGACTGCGGTGCAAATGCTCAGCATCCTGCTATTGCCCGACATTGCCTTTTCCTGGAACTCAGCTCTGATTCTTCGTTGGACCCTGCCCTCTCAGCCTCCTCATTACTATCTGACCCCTGGGTTCCTTCTGGTACTGATTTGGTTTGCTCTTCATCTTCTGACTTGTGACTCCAACTCGACACTGTTTGCAGACCGTGACATTGGGTGTTTTTAGACACACATTTCTCCTGGATATTTGCTATAACATCCAGAACTTTCTGGGTGTCTAAATTGCTCACCCAGATCTTAAACATCCAGCTCTTTGAACTTCTGTGAAACTTCTCCCAGAACTTTTGCGTGTAAAAGGTTCTCCTGGTAAACGGCTTTGCTCCAGGCAGCTGTGGTCACTTGATTTCCATGGCAGCCTGTCACGTTTACAGCTGCGGTTACTTTAGGCTGCCTCAGGGCAATGTTTGTGTGAAGAATGCATCCAGAAACTGCCTCAGGGCAGTGTGTGTGTGAAAAATGAATCCAGAACGTACTTGTGGACTTGCAAACCCAGAAGAATGAAACATCTTGAACTTTAATGTGTGTCTAAAAATGTCCATTGGCTTTCCTACCGGCTCTTGTCAGAATCTGATCTCCTGGCTCCGACTGTGCTGGACAGCCCCCCCTCCCCGTCCCCCCGGTGTCAGTGGTACTGTGTGTTGGCCATCCCGGGGTGCTGTCCACCGTTCTCCCACTCTGTGCTGCTGCTCCTGGCTCTGTGTGGTGCCCAGCATGCGTGTTCCTTCCTCTGTGATTGTCCGCTCCCTGTCCTGTGTTTCCCTGTACGCCCCAGTGTGTTTCCCCCTTCCTTTCTTTCACACTTGGGTGTGTGTGTGCCCATGTGTGTGTGAGTGTGTGTGTGTGTGTGTGGTTTGTGTTGTGCTGTGTCTGTGGCTTCCCTATCCCTGTTGTGTGTGTTCAGCTCTGTAGCTCTTCTCCTTCCTTCCCCTCCCTTCCCGTTTCCCTTGTGTGGGCATTGCCTTGTGGCACTTTTGGCTTCGGTTGCCCTCATTCGACCATGTCAGCTTCCCGCCCTGCCCCGGTGGCTTCTGGGGGTTCCAGGCACGGTCCAGGATTGGCATCACATCTGTTGCACTGTCCGGGGTCGTGGTCCAGCTGTCCATTTCCTTGCCGTGGTCCCGCTCCCATCACATCTGTTCAGGGCATGTTTGAACCACAAGTGGGGGTTAGGCTGCTCGCCGCAGTCAGGAATCCACTGTGGCGACCCGGGAGCACGTAACATCTGAAATTACCCGTTGCCTCTGGAAGACGAGCAGGCTCTGGTCTAGACTTACCTCCAAGGGAGTTTATGTTGTACCATAAATTGGGATTAATTTATTTTTAAACATGTGTAATTAAACCTAAGTCATCACTATTTTAATCGCCAAGGGACATTGCAAGGTGGTTGACAAGACTGAAGCAAGGCTAGGTCCTTGCATGGATGTAGGTACAGTGTTTGTGCATTATAGGATCTCCAGCACTGCAGGGGAATGCTTGGTTTTTAAAAGTGTAAACCACAATCCACAAATTGCAATATATAAACCATATACAATACACAGAATAAATCCAAATATTAAAATACCCCAATAAAACCAGTTAAAAGCAGATAACACCCCCCCCCCCGAGTCACAACACCCAATCCTACCCCCCATCAGGCTCCTCCAAGGGGAGGGAGTTCCATAATTGTAGGGCAGTCACCAAGAAGGCCTCTCTGCATGCCCTTATTGTGGATACCTGGTGGGCAGATGGTAACTGCAAGAAAGTGCTTCAGTTCCTTCCAGCCGACCTCAGGAGGCTGTGATGGAACATGAGGGAAGAGGCAATCTTTCAGATAGGGCTTGTCAGGAAAGCTGTTGGCAGCCAAGTGCAGACTCCAGACTGGTGTAATGTGCTCCCTGTGGCCCACGCCTGACAGAAGATGGGCTGCTGCGTTCTGTACCAGCTGCAGCCTCCCATACCACCCCCATAAGCAGTCACAGTAGATCCCAAAGTTAGGTAAAACCTCACTACCTCTGCTAGTCAGCCTTGCATTGCCTAAGGCGTAATGGGCGGGCAGATCTCCTTCACAGACAGGGGAAGGGGCTGTTTATATCCATGCAAGCCTTGCACATGATCATGAGGAGTCCATTTCCCCTCAGAACCTTGCAGCTGTTGTTGCAGAATTAGTGTGCTCTGGTCATTCCCAATTTCTGCTTGCGGCACATCTTTTATTATAGACTCTAATCTTTTGTTGGTGAATTTTTCTCCTGGGGCAGATTATATATACATTGGTGCAGAGGCTGGATTAGATGACCCTGGGAGGTCTCTTCTCTTCCGGCCCCTGTGACTCTAAATATTTTGGCAAATGGCAACATTTCTATTGATTTTTTTTCCCAGGTGAAGACACACATGCCTACTTGTTCACTTTTTAAAACATCTTTAAAAGAAAGACTGGGTCCAAATTATTTGATAACATCTATTTAAAAATAAAGCTAAAAGAAATCTAATTTACCATTTTATTATGCCTTTTGATTTGCACATTTTACAATATGTATATTTGACTGAAGATCTCTTTTGTTTTAAGTGTTTCTTTTCTTTTTTTATGCTATTTTTCTTCTGTCTCTGGGAAGAAGTGGGCATTAGTTATCAGAAAAACCACAGCAGTAGTCAAGGGAGAAGATGAAGCGGTTTGATGTCACAAAGCAACATTATTATTTCAGATTGTTCACCCTCTTCCATTGTTTCCCTCTGGCGCTTGGGTATTGGCAGACAAATACTCATCAGGGTATCTGCCAAATCCTCTAATAGTTAAGAAGTGAGTCCTCATACCCATCCATATTTTCCAAGGATAGCTATATAAAACATTTTGCTTTCTTCTGTCTTGTATAAAATATCAGTCCTTGGCTGATTTACATGATGAGATTTAAAAAGAATTAAATAAATGAATAAACACTAACCGGGTGGCAAATTGCTCAGCCTGTTTCCACAGCAAGATTTTGTTAATCAAGCAAGCCCTTCATGTTGCTGAGGCTATTTTTAGCACACAGTGTTTGTTCTGCAGCTATCGGTTTTTAAAAAGTGAATGTTGAAGTACTGCTACTTGTTCTTATTTTAAAGTGGGTTGACATTAAACAGGATAGTGCTTTTTAAAAATGTATTTTCATGACTAGCCCTGGCTTGCATGATGATGATGATGATGACGATGATTATTATTATTATTATTATTACTAGTGGTGGTAGTAATAATAATAATAATCATAGTAGTAGTACTACTACTAGTAGTATAGCACCAGCAATGTACCTAACACTGTACAATCAGTAGTTATAGACAGGGCCCCTACCACAAGGGGCTTACAATCGAAGAAGGACAAGGGAAACAAGGGAGAGGTGAATACATTCCTGTAGATGGGAGACGAGGGAGAGGGGACCTTACGAAGAAACAATGATACATTCATGAAATAGAGAAGTCGCAGGTGCATGTGCTTAGCTTACATACAAGGAAGAGGAGGACTTTTGAGTGAAGGAGGGAAATGGAGGCATTTGCATTGAGGCTATGGGAATGAGGAGCTAGGGAAGCCTGGCAGAAGAAGTAGGTTTTCACGAAGGATTTGTATGTTGGGAAGGAGTCTGGAGGGAGCACAACGAATGTATTTGGGGAGGGAGTTCTAGGGAGAAGGGGCAAATATGGTTTGAGGAACAAGAGAGTTGCCAGCAGGCAAGGGTAGTGGTGAAGGAGGAGTGAAGCTCCTGGACAGAAATGTGGTAGGAAACAAGTGCAGAGAGAGATGGAGGAGCAAGGCCATGAAGAGCCTTGAAGGTAAAGACAAGGAACTTGTGCTGAATTCATTCCTGTAGAGAGAGACAGTGTAGGGTGGCTAAGAGGGACTGATAGGGTTCCCACTTAATATATTTTTTTGCAGGCCACTTATGCAAAATACATGTTGCAGGGCCTGCATTAGCACATATGGCACCAATGCAGGCCCTGCAACATGTATTTTTCATAAGTGGCCTGCAAAAATATGCACAGGTGGCAACCCATTGGGCTGTACTAGGGCCCTTTTTACATGGATGGGGGTGGGAGGGGGGATGGATATTTTGGCATGGTGAGTGGATTACACGGACACACTCCCACGGAGCCTCCTCTGATTTTCCGGAGGGCTCAGTGGGTGGAGGTTGGTGGGTCATTGGTGGAGGTGGGTGTTGCGCAGGAGCACACACGCACCCCCACCTATCCCGTTTGGTGTTAACATGGATGAATATCCACCCACCCACCGTCACCCGTTTACACGGATGCCACCCCCCGCGCCCAAACACAGAGCATGGAAGGGGGGCGTCCGTGTAAAAACAGCCATGGTCAAAGTGACAAGCAAGGTAAATGACCTTGGCAGCAGAGCATTGAACAGAAGTAAGAGGGACAAGGTTAGCAGGGGAGACCAGTAAGGAGGACAGTAGTCAAGGCAAGAGATGATTAGAGCATGGACTAGGGGTTTGGCAGTGGAGACAGGAAGGCAAGGCTGGATTTCTGTAATATTATGCAGAACAAAGCAACAGGACTTGGCAGCAGCCTGGATCTGAGATGTAAAGAAGAGGGAGGAGTCGAAGATGGATCCCATGCTATGTGCTTGAGGGACAGGCTGGATGGTGACACCCCCAATGGAAATGGAGAGGGACGATGGAGTAGAGTGATTGTGGGGAAAGATTAGTTCAGTTTTGGTCTATTAAGCTTGAATTAGTGGTGAGACATTCAAGCAAAAATGTCAGAGAGACAGTCTGTGATACAAGACTGGGTGGAGAGGGAGAGTGCAGCAGTGGAGAGAGAGAGCTGAGTGTTGTCCACATACAGGTGATGCTGGAAAGGGATGTGTTGAAGGCAGGGACAGAAGAGTCCAGGCAGATGGGAGAGGAGACAGATGAGAGAAGGGAGAAGAGGAAGGAGGCAAAGTCCAGAGGGTTAATGGGTTGAAGGTTACAGAAGGAGCAAGAGGTTGGGGAAGGGGGTGAATGGGAGATATGGAATAAGCAAGGCAATGGTCAGAGACAGGAAAGGCATAAAAAGAGAGGTCAGAAATGGAACTGTTTTTTGAGAGGACTAGGTCAAAAGTGTGACCTTTGCAATGTCTTGGGCAGTGAGTCCAGGTATAAAGGTCAAAACAGGTGGTACGAGAAGCAGCAAGAAGAAGCAGCATCAGAGAGGGTGTCAACATTGATACTGAAGTCCCCAAGAATAAAGGTGGGAATGTTTTCATCAAAAAGAAAGAATGTAATCCAGGTGTCAAAATCAGAGAGGAAAGATGATAGTGGTCTGTGGCGCAGTACATGGCAGAAACTTGGAGGTGGAGGGGGGAATAGAGCCAAATTCAGTGAGCCTCAAAGTGAGAGGGAGGAGTGGAAGTGGAGCTGAGGTGAAAATGACGGTTCCCATACCATTGGGAAATACTTACCTTTTGAGAGCGCTTGTGCCTGTTAGTCGGTATTTCCTCACTACCTATTGAATCCATTATTCCGCTGTTGTTGAGATCAGTGCCTGTGATTGTCTACCCGTTTTTGTTATTTTTCATTCATTTTCTGTATTTTTGTTAATTTTTGGTGATTTTTTTGGTATTTTCCAGTAATATTTTGAATTTTAGGGGTATTTTCTGGCAGTTAGTTTCCAGTATTTTCATCCATTTCCAGGCCAGCCTTTCAGCGCATCACCTCCAGAAGGGGATGGGACCAGTTAGATTGGTCTGCCCTCAGAGGCTGATGGAACTCCAGCGGTTCCAGGTGGTCCTGAGGGAATTAACCTTGGACCTAGACGGCCACTCGCTCGATGAGCTAGTCCAGCATTGGAACAGCTTGCTGGGGGAGGCCATTGACAGGGTAGCTCCAAGACGCTCCCTGCTTCTGTCTCGTCACCGCAGGGCCCCTTGTTTACTGAGGGGCTGAGGTGTATGAAGCATGCAGGCATGAGGCTAGAGCGAGGCTAGCGTCGGACTCGATCTGATTCCAACCGACTTCTCCATAGGACCCATTTGCGGTCCTATGTTGAGGCTGTAAGGACAGCAAAGGAATTCTTTGCTGCCCTCATAGCATCTGCGAAGTCACATCTGGTGGAGCTGTTTCGGGTGGTGTGGGGGCTGGTCAGTCTGGCCTCCCTCCACCTGGATGGGGACTTGTCCTAGGCCCACTGTGAGTAGTTTGTCACCTACTTCACAGACAAGATCGCTCAGATTCAGAGCGACTTTGACGCTGGGTTGGGGGCAGTAGGTGGAGAGCGTGTGGTGATAGAGGCCCTGTCTGGTCCAACTTTGTGGGGGGAGTTTCAGAAAGTGACACCAGCCGATGCGGTGGATGTCTTGGGGTCTGTGAGAGCCACCAGTTGTGAACTTGATCCGTGCCCATCCTAGTTGGTGAAAGCCTCCAGGGAGACATCGGGGACGGTGCTGGCGAGAGTGGTTAACACGTCCCTGTGTCAGGGGAGGTTGTCGCCTAGCCTCAAGGAGGCTGTGGTACACCCCCTGCTGAAGAAACCATCATTGGACGTGGACGCAGTCGCCAGCTACCGACCTGTCTCTAACCTTCTCTTTTTAGGGAAGATTATTGAGTGGGCAGTGGCGATCCAGATCCAGGTGCTTCTAGATAGCATCGGTTTCCTGGAACCTTTTCAATCTGGGTTCCATTGCGGCTATGGCATTGAGATGGCATTGGTGGCCTTGGTTGACAATCTCCGCCAGGAGATGGATGCAGGATGTTCGACATTACTTATCTTGCTAGATCTCTTGGCCACTTTTGACACCGTGGACCATGGGCTGCTGTTGAGATGGCTGCGTGACCTGGGGGGTCTGGACGGGACTGTTCTTGAATGGGTCTGCTCATTCCTCTCAGGGAGAAGCCAGCGGGTGGTGCTGGGAGCTGAAACATCTTGCCCCCACGCCTTGTCCTGCGGCGTTCCGCAGGGTTCCATTCTGTCTCCATTATTATTTAATGTATACATACAGCCCTTGGGGGAGGTTGTGAGAGGGTTTGAGGTGCAATGTCACCTGTATGCTGATGATACTCAGCTGTACCTCTCTTTTTCAGCTGACCCAGACCCTGCTGTCTCGTTGCTATCCCAGTGTCTGGAGGCCATAGCAGAGTGGATGTGGCAGAGCAGACTGAAGCTCAACCCCGATAAGATGGAGGTGATGGTGGTGGGGAGAGCAAGGGAGGTGTCGGCCCCCCTGATTGGGGGGGTTCGCCCTCCTATAGCTCAGCAGGTTCAGAGTCTGGGGATGATATTGGACTCAGATCTCTGCCTGAATCAACAGGTGGAGGTGGTGGTGAAGGCCACCTTCCGCCAGTTATATCTGGTGCGGAGACTGTGGCCCTACGTCTCCGGGCCGGATCTGGCCTCCCTCATCCATGCCTTCATCACCTCGAGGCTGGACTACTGCAATGCACTCTACATGGGGCTGCCCTTATTCCTGGTTCGGAGGCTGAAGCTAGTGCAGAATGCGGCGGCCCAGCTCCTATTGGGGATGGATCATCGAGCGCACGTAACATCTGTGCTCTGGACTCTGCACTGGTTGCCAATAGCGTACTGAGCCAGGTTCCAGGTATTGGTATTGATCTATAAGGCCCTTCACGGTCTGGGCCCCTCGTACCTCAGGGACCGCCTCGCCCTCCACGCCCCAGAGTGGCTCCTTCAGTCTGCTGGGGGTGCCTTCTTGGAGGTCCCCCACATTAAGCGGGGGGCCACAGTGGAGAGGGCATTCTCGGTGGCCGGGCTGCATCTTTGGAACTCCCTCCTGGAGTAAGCTCACCTGGCCCCAAGTCTTTTAACATTCCGGCGGGCTTGTAAAACCTGGCTGTTCACCCAGGCCTACCCTTATTTATTCTTTTATTTTGTCCTAACCCTGTTTTAAATTGTTTATGTTATTATGATTGTTTTATATTTATATTATTGTATTTTTACTCTTTTAAAATTGTTAGCCGCCCCGAGCTGTTTTTACATGAGGGGTGGGGTATAAATAGATAAATAAATAAATTTTATGAGAGTTTCCAGCATCAGAATGCAGAAAACAAGGGCCAACCCTTGAAACTACATCAATCAAAACATGGTTTACAAGGAGCAAAAAGACCAATAAGGGTCAGGACCTTACAAAAACCAGGAAGGGAAATGATGGAATTTACATAGTGAACTTGCAATTGTACACAAGCAAACATAAGCAGCATGTAAGGCATGTTACGTGGTGTGTCTCTGCTCTGTCCTAGAAAGAGTTGCCAGTAGTACCAAACAATGGCAATTATCGAATGGAAATTTACAAAAATAGTGAAAAAAGCTGGTAAGTTTCCTCATGGTGCGAGCACAGGCCAATGACCTGTTTCCAATGGAAACAGCTTTAATTTATTTATTTATTTATTAAAATTATACCCCATCCTTCCTGCCAGGCAGCCCGGGGCGGCTAACAAATCAATCAATAAAATGCAATAAAAATACGATAATATATATAAAACATTAAATAAAAACAACAATAAAAATGGCGAGAAGAAAACCTATAACCCCCACCATCCCTCACCCTTCTCTCTTACCAAACGCCTGGTGGAACAGCCAGGTCTTACAATTCCTACGGAAACTCGGGCGGTCTGGGGCCAGACGGGCCCCCACAGGGAGGGAGTTCCACAGGCGCAGAGCGGCCACCAAGAACGACCTGGCCCACATGGACCCCCGGGAAACCTGGGGGACCTCCAACAGGGCACCCCCAGATGACCGCAGGGGCTGGTTCAGAACCCGGAGTGAGGCGATCTCGCAAATAGGCAGGGCCCAGACCGTGTAAGGCTTTATAGTTCAAAACCAACACTTTGAATCGAGCCCGGAAGACTATTGTCAGCCAGTGCAGAGATTGGAGCACTGGTGTAATGTGCTCTCAGCAGCCCAGCCCCACCAGGAGCCGGGCCGCTGCATTCTGCACCAGCTGCAGTTTCTGAGCCGTCACCATAAGTAGCCCCATGTAGAGCACGTTACAGTAGTCTAACCGAGAGGTGATAAAAGCATGGATGATCGTGGCCAAGTCTGGAACCGAAATCAGCAGCCGAAGCCGTCGCACCAGATGTAACTGCCAGAAGGCGCTCCTCGTCACAGCCTCCACCTGGACATCCAGACGGAGCTGCGCATCGAGGAGTATCCCCAGGTTCCGCACCTGGGATGTCAGTGGAGGGCACACCTCCTCAATCGAGGGGGTTGCCATCTCCATCGACTTACCCACTAACATCACCTCCATCTTGTCAGGATTCATTCATAGTCGATTAGCCCTCATCCAGTCCCCAAAAGCTGTCAGACACCAAGTAAGCACCGAGACAGCCGGGCCTGGGTTGGGTGAAAATGAGAGGTACAGTTGGGTGTCATTCGCATACTGATGACACCTCACCCCATACCTCCTGATCACCTTGCTGAGCGGCTGCATGTACACGTTGAACAGGAGAGGGGACAAGACAGAACCTTGCAGGACCCCACACGAGAGGTCTCGGTGAGATGAAAAATTATCACCGAGCACCACCCGCTGAGTTCTCCTGGTCAGGAATGAGCGGAACCATTCAAGAACAATCCCACCCACCCCTGCACTGTCCCACAGGTGTGTCACCAACATCTCGTGTTCAACGGTATCAAATGCAGCCGACAGATCTAATAGGACCAAAAGGGTCAACCGACCTTATCCTTTTCACGGCGCAGATCATCAACTAAAGCCACCAATGCTGTCTCAGTGCCATGCCCCAGATGAAAGCCAGACTGCAAGGGATCCAGATAACCGGTGCGGTCAAGATGCCCTTGGAGCTGCTGAGCCACTACCCATTCAATAACCTTCCCTAAAAAGGGAAGGTTAGAGACAGGCCGAAAGCTGGCAGGGGAGTCAGCGTCAAGCGATGTTTTCTTGAGCAGAGGCCGTACCACCGCCTCCTTAAGGCAGGCTGGCACTCTGCCCTCCCGCAGGGAGGCGTTGACCACCCCAGCCAGCAATGGCCCCATTGTCTCCCAGCAGGTCTTAATCAGCCAACTTTCACTGTGATTGTTCGATTCAGCACTAGTGCTGAGGGGTTGGAACTTGCAAGTTGTGGCAAGGAGCAGGCCAACACCACCACAACCTTTTGATTGGGGTGAGTGGTTGAAGAAGAGACCACCAGTGGAGAGGGCAGCAGAAATAGCAGTGTCAAAGGAGAAAATTCAGGTTTCTGTGATGGCGAGGAGCAGGAGGGAATGGGAGAGAAAAAATTCATTGATTAATGGTGCTTTCAATTTTTACTTTCAATTTCAGTTTTCACTATAGCTGCTCAATAAGGTTTGGTGATTTGCTCAATAAATTCAGCATTATGTGCATAGGAAAAGGTTATTTCCAGCCACCAAGTGCTGCCAGATATAAACCCAGGTATGAACCTCCATGGGTGGGTGGGGATAGCAGGGCCACCTTCCGGAGCCATAATAGCCCCCAGAAGAAAGAAACATCTTGTGTGGCTTCTTCCTACAATGGTTTGCCATGGCTGTGAGTCATGACAGGAGGCGGGATAGTGCAAAGGGAGGGGGTTGGTGAACGAAGCATGGCAGAGAAGAACTGCCCATATGTTAGGCTTGTCACACTAAACCTGTGAGTGGGGACTGAGGGGGTGGGGGCTGCCTTAACACACAAGAAATACATGGAGGGGTCTGCCCATTTATTAGGCTCAGCACTCTAAATGTGAGTGTGGGCTGCATGACTCAAACCTGGACTCCAGGAATGCAAATGTCACTTTGCTGTATTCACTTTAGAGATAATTAATGGTATAACATTGGTTTGTGTTGAACCTTTTATTGTACTGTCCTGGAACAGTGGTCCCCAACCGGTCACTCATTAGCAATATACTGCTGGTGATGCTCTTTCCTGTTGCTCGGGACAGCTCAGTGGAAAATATTGAGAAGGAGGAACTATTACAGTATAGTTCAGCTGGCAGCAATATACCGCCACCCCCGTCAGCAGACCCCTTGGAATAGATCCCAGAGTATCAACTCAGCGGAGAAGCCAGGGGTGACAAAGTATGGGTGCAACGGATATAATCAAATAGGATCCAAACCTCAAAGATGGTTCTAATAAATTGTCTGAGTAAACCCTAAGAATGAATTCATGTATATGCCTCATCCTTTACCCAGAAGAAGCCACAGTATGTCAGTTCAACAGTAAGGCCAGGAGTGGCAAAGCTTGGGTATAGATGGTAGTGATACTAATAAATTGTCAGAGAAAAACCCCAAGCCCACATGTCCAGACAGAAAAATAGTAATAAGAAGAGTCTGGGAAGGCTGGGATGAGGGCAGCATTGGGAGGTGATGGTATTTTGTTGATAGTGCATTGGACGCATGGGACACCTCGGTTCCCTCAACCTCTCTGGGACAGGAATGAGTTCTAGCAGTTGCAGAATTATGGGGATGAGAGATTGGACACCTTGATTCTAATCTCATCTGTGCAGTCAGTGTCACAGAGTAAGTCAGTCGGTTTGCCTTGATGTCAGTTATGCAAGTACTAGCAGAATTGTTAGATTATTGAGAGCTACAGCAATTTATAGTTTTTTCCTCCTTAAAGGATTGCAAAATAATTTTTTATGACTTAGCTTATGGAACAAGCATCTCTGGTGGCTCTCTAAATATGTGTTGGTTTCATTTCTCACTAGAAGTTTTTAATACTTGTTGTATTAAATAATACAGGGTACGAAGATCCTGAACCATGTGGTGGTATGGGGATGGTACGTGAAAGGAGGGTACGTTGGTTGGCGGAACTAAGTCATGATATTGCTACTGCTCTTAATTCAGGTTTTTGTCTGTCCCTTAAGTCTTCCTTAGAAAGTACCAGTGACATTGACTCAGCTGTTTAGAGCTTTGATTTAATTCCAAATCTTCTTCGCCCTTACCTGGTGACTCAGATTCCTAGACAAGTAGCGATGGTTAATAACTGGAAACCCTGGTATGACTTTGATTGTCTTAGAGCCAAACGTACCCTCAGGAGTATTGCCCAACAACTTGACAGGACGGGATACTAACTTAGCTGTCCTATAAGTGAACAAATGTAAGGCCTACAAAAAATTGCTATCCAATAAGAAAGATGTGGCTGTTAGAGCCTTATGGGAGTCACTTCAGTTAGTCCTTCGGGATAGGGATGGAGCCTGGAGGTAAATTCTGGGCCATCATGAACAGAGTTCTGGGGAGAGGTACCATTTCGTAGGAAACTAAGATTGCCTTGATGACCCGAGAAACACACTTTTACAAGTTATTTAATGTCTCCAACACAGAGAAATCATCCTTGGATGAGTTGGACTTGAGTGAAGTCCTTTTATGGGATCTCGTTTCCGACTTTGAAGTGAGGGCTTTGGTTAACGGGTTTAGGAATAACAAAGCTCCAGGTGTGGACCTAATCCCTGGTGAAATGTTATAAACAGTTTCCTGGCTGGTGGGCTATTTACTCATATTAATAATACCAGTAAAATCCCTGAGAGCTGGCACATTGGTGAAGTGGTTCCCATCTTTAAAAAAGTTGTCAGACATGATCCCACTAATTATAGGTCTATCAGTTTATTATGCATTGCTGCTAAACTTTACTCAGGGCTCCTTTTGGAACATCTAAAGGATTAGATTTCAGAGAATGGAATTTTAGCAGGCTGGTTTCTGCGAGGGGCGGTCTACTATGGACCACTGTTTTGTCCTTACCCACCTAGCAGAAAAGGCTAGATGGAAGAAACAATTTTTTTTTGCAGCTTTTATAAATTTCTCTGCTGCTTTTGATAGGATCAATAGAGAGAGGCTTTGGGCCAGACTATCTGCAGACAGATATACAATCAGTCGGTATAATCAATCCCCCATACCACCCCTGAATCACCATAGTATACATTGACTGGAAACGCAGGGAGGTAAGGGTTTTCCTGTGGGGCACAGAAACTATAGATTTAAAGTATCTAGCTCCACTAGGGCATGGAATCCAGTACCTATACCAGGGTGAAATCTTTGAAGTTGCCGCCTGAGAACGGGACACCTGGTCATCCATGTCCTCTATACGCTGCCCAATGATACGCCTCACCTCCTTTAAGGGAAAAGAAGATGCCAGAAATTCCGAGGATAACCCTAGGTTGTATAGATTATTAATAACTTGGCCCTTCCAAAAGCTCCAGTTGGGGGTGATCAGACACATCTTCTCAGTTCCGCATTGCTGCAACAGAGAAGCATGTGGCACATGCAAAATGACCAACCAGGACGAGAGCAGCAGCCAGGTGCATCTAGCAGTCACTGATTTAAGTGCTAATGCCAACCTCATTACAGCAGCTGGTATACCAGGAAGGGATAACAAAAGGCCCTTCGCATCCAGTTGTTTTCGATAACTTCCAGAGGCGTCTGGATAAATCCCCCCCATATGAGCACCAAAGCACAACTGGTGGATTACCTACAGCTTGAAAACTTTTTTTGCAGGTTTAATTAAGCCGGTGAGTGTGAAGTATGCATCTGGAACTTATTTGTGGACTTGTAAACCCAGAAGATTGAAAGACCAGCACTTTAAGGTGTGTGTAAAAATGTCCAATGATGGGCTGTCCTGACTAATGATAGCTTCTTGAACCAGTACCTGTATCATCAGTCCACCACTGGCATCAGTCACTCTGCAGCCTTTGCAGGCATGTATTCTAATAAACTGTCTTCTTCTTCCTGGCTTCTGGCCTGGAAGGGTGGGTTACTACTTGAAAGGTCTGTGCCGGCCTGTCTTTTGAGTATTAGCTTTATGAAAGGAAGAATCAGAGCGGTTGATTGATGTGAGAGGGTGTGTCTACACACAACCCTTTCCATTGTTCCAGCCACCTTACATGGGGGCAAGCATTACGTATGTTCACACAAACTTGGGAGCCAGCCATCAGGGCAATGTGGATTTCTGAGGGTTTGCTGCCTGGAACAAATCTGGGAAGCTCATCAGGAGCCCCATGGAGAAGCCAAAAACAGGACACACTGTAATCGCCTCTTCACTTGCCACCCCAACTGGAGGCTTTGTTGAGTCAGTTTTGGAAGGGTGGGATGATAATATTTATTTATTTATTTAAAACATTTATACCCCGCTCCTCCTGTAAACAGCTCGGGACGGCTTGTTTAAACAATTTAAAACAATCAAACAATTAAATACTTTTAAAACAGGGCCCCGGGAAACAATATCAACATTAAAACAATAAAACAGGGTAGTAATATGAATAAATAAATAATAATTTCACCAGTTGGGGCAGGAGGAGTGGAAGTTTTGCCTTTTCAGTTCTACCAGGACTTCACTTGGGACTTGTGGACTAGCTATTCCTATTTATGCTGCCACATGCCATTATGGGCTCCCCATGTTTATCAGAGTCCATAGAATGGCAGCATAACCATGGAGAAGTAAGTACATTTGTTCCTGCTGCTCCACCATGGGGTGACTTTGCAATCAGTTCCACAGGACTAATTTCCTCTATGGTTAACTGTAATGTGTAGAACCACCCAATGAGGGCGTAGCTGAGTGTAGTTCTTGGGGGTGTAAGTTCCAACAGGATCAGACCCTGGCTCATGTATTCCTTAGGGAGTTCAATACATGCACAGTTTTTATTGGAGATTAGCACGTTTTCATGGAAAGCAGCTCAATGATCACATACAGTTGGGAAATGTCCTTTACTTGGTCTCTCTACAGTGTCTCCACCATAGTATACATATGCATATAGTCCACGTACATACAATTATACAAGGTCCAGCCATGCAACCAGCTCTGTCTCTGTCTTGTAACAGAGCTTTCCCCAGATATTGGGAAGCAGGTGAGCAGCTCAGCGGTATCTGATGGATGTATCACTGGCCAATAAGCAGCGCAAGCAGGCCCCAGCAGGCTCATGGCACTCTGTGATTGCTGCCTCCTACAACCAATCAGGAGGACTCTGAGGCAGGGTATTGCAACCATTTATAATGGGAGGGCCAGGTTTTTTCTCTTTGTTCTGTGAGAGCTCTGCTTGTCAGGTTGCGTTTACAGAATTGTGGTGCTTGCACACAAAAAGTCCTCCTTAGCCCTCATTGTATTACCACCAATACCTTTCCTTCCTCATACCCTACATTTTACCTTCTCCCTTTCCCTGCCCTTCTCTCCCCCCCCCCCCCCTTTACATTATATACAGTAGGGATGGGACTCTGGGCAAAATTTCGGTTTCAGTCAATTTCGGTTTCGGTTCTCATGTATTTTGGTTCTTTTTCGGTTTCGGTACTATCGGATCTTTTGCATTGATTTTTGTACTGGATTTTTAACATTGCGTTTTTTCAACGGGGGACAAACCGCAATGTTAAAAATCTGGTACAAAAATCAATGCAAAAGATCCGATAGTACCGAAACCAAAAAAGAACCAAAATTTCTGATTAATCCAAAATGGTCATTTTCAGATACTTTCCGTTTTATCCGAAACCAAAATTCCCTTCCCTAATGTATAGATAGGTAGTATAGATTGGATATAGGTATATATTATAGACATATAGAGTAGGTTAGAATAGTTATATAGATAATTGATTAGATAATAGTTTTCCTTTTCCCTTCCCGTCTCCCTTAGATTTAGATAAATATTAGTTGTGTACATATATAGAGAGATTAGATGTTATATAGGTAACTATTTAGGTTAGTCTGTTTTATTATATATATTAGGATTATAGGCTAGGCATATTGTATAAATATTTGCACACAGGAATCGCATGGAAATTGATACCGAAACCGATACCAAAAATCAAACCTTCATTTGAAACGATACCGATACCAATAATGACAACGCTAACAAAAAAGAACATTGTCGTTAATAATGATAACTATACTTTTTAATAATTAAAACGACATGGGGGCCTGGTGCACACCCCTAGTGGATGGCCCTTTTAGTCTCTCAACCCTTAAAGCGCCAGTAGCATTGCACACCCAGTATGGGCTTCTCTCACTCTTTCCTTGTCTCAGTCTTCTGGCTGATGCACACTCTCAGGGCTGGCACTCCCAGCCCCCCTAAAGGGGCAGAAGCTCCCTCAGGCTGCTCCCTGCTACACCAGGCTTTTGTTGTAGCAGCACCAGTTAAGGCTCACTGGGGCACTTCACACAAAAGCAGTAAAAAGCAATGAGGTACTGTAAGCATCAAGGTTTTACTAGACACCCCAGTGAGGCATTAACTCTAAATCTAAATGGATGCTTTCACACCAGGGTTCATCTTCTGTTTTATGACTTAAGCTGAAGTAATGAAGAAACTTGTCCAATGAACAAGACAATATATACCAACCTTCTATATACCAAAACCCAGCTTTCATCAATATATATCCCTTGCTGAAGAAAACTGAATGCCTCTCAAATAAACTTGCAAATGCAGGAGGTGGTTATTATTTTTGAATCTGTTGCTGTTGAGGGATATTTTTTTTGGTACGTATAGAGTAGATAGATTCTGACATCATTCTGATCAGCAAAAGCAGAAATGTGCCAACATATCTGGCAGACTTTTTTTCCAGTCAGTGTTTTAGTCGATAACTAGTGTTACAGTGTCCACTGCTGGCAAATCAGATAATTGCAGTATAAGTTATAAAGCTATGTTGTCAAGAAACTGTGATGAGTAACAATTGATATAGACGTAAAGACCCTTTCTAATTTATGTTTGTATGGTTATGATATTATCAGTAATAAGAACACAAATATGCCTTAGCACACTGACCTGCTTTTATAATAAGTTATAACCATCAAGATGACTGAATTTATAAGCTGCAACCAATGTTACTGTAAAAACAAAATGCCTGCTTCACATGTTATTTTACTGTTAGAAGGCAGAGCTCATTTGCAACACAAAATATACTGATGTTGTTCATGATTATTCATCTGCTAGATATTTAAAACTGAAAGGAACACAGTGCAGATATTGTGGACTAAATCATTTTTTTCTTCCTTACCAGAAAAATAAAGCAAACAGGACATGGCTTGCTGTTATGTGTGATCTTAAAATTAAAGTTCAGTATGTGTTAGTGAAGCTTGAAATTTCAAAAGTCTCCAGTGTCAGTCTTAATCTTGGTGAAATATAATTGAAATTGGGGTTACCTTTACTTTTTTTGGAAGAGAAAATATTCACTGCCATACTAAAATTAAGAGCTAGTTTTGATCTAGATAAAAACACTGAAAGATTACAGAGGAAGGGAAAATAAGCAAAGACTCAAAGGAAGTGATTTTAATAATTGCATTTCTAATCGGCTTTCTAATATATTGCTTTAAACAATGACAGCTGGCAAACAGACTACATTAGCATGATGATGACCCATTGGAAACCCAAAAGCATGATTAAAAAGAACACATTGAAGTAAGAATAGCAAATGAATATTTTAAACAAATAAGTGTCCTCTTTCCACAGTATATAAAAATGTTTGTCCTTTGTATTTGGGCAAATTTACCAATTTCAATAAAGGAGAAGCAAGGTGAAACATAATTGCTATTTCTAAAGCAAGCAAGGACTTGTCTGTATCATAATAACATATAAGATAGCTAAAACCAAGTAGCATGTTTGCTCACATCATAATGTTCATATGCTTGCTTGCATTTTGAGTGTTATAATTCAGTCCTTTTTTACTTCAATGGGAAGGGGAACCAAAGCAAAAGCGAACCAACCAAAGGGTCCAGAACCAGGAAAAAAAACCTGTCCCTAACCCCCGCCACCTCCGTCCCCTGGGATGGGGTGTGTGTCTGACCTCCCCCGTTCCCATTCCCCAGGGCCTACTACAGAGCAGCATGCTGTGGGAAGAAGGCCTGCTGGCAGACCTCCCACGGCTGCAGTAGGTACAGAGGTGGCTGGGCCACCCAGCTGGACAGGAAACATGGCGACTCCTCACCCCATCCTCCAATGCCCAGACCAGTAATGCCAGCTGGCAGGGCTCCAAGGGGTGGATGTAAAGACAGGCCCTGGGGGTGGTGACATGGATCCCTACCCCCACCCTCTGATGCCAGCAGTGGGCCCCAGGGAATAGGGGTGAGGGAGGTTGGCCCCCAGTTCCCCTTCCCATTGAAGTCAACGGGAAAGGCAGAGAACCAAAAATTGAGAACCGTACCAGCCTGATCACTACGGACTGAACTCTCCTGCTTCTCTCTAACTCCAGTATTTGATTCAGCTTCCAGAAGTGCAGCTTCAGGTAAACTTAGCAAGGTCATTTCCTTCTCCTTCCTTACCCTCATCCTCGCATCCCTGTTCTTTTCCTGCTTTCCCCTACCCCTACACTCTGGGATTCCCACACTTGTGCCCCAACCACTTCCCCACTTCAGTCTGAGGGAAGGTTCTATGCCTCAAAACTTTAGGTTTGAAGTTCAGACCCTGAAGTTAAGGACTTTTTAAAAATGTATTTATTTTTATTTATGTTTAAAGCATAAACCTCCTGCATTATTTTCAGGTTTCCAGACCTGTTGAACAGCCTGTCTTTTTGTTCGAGAGTTTCTTGTAAAGAAGAATTTATTTGCTGCTGGGAATGTCTGAGCAGGAGAGCTGGGGGGAAAAAATTTCTGCGAGTTCTTTTTCCTGATGGAAGCAGCTTATCTGCCTTCATTCGTGCAAGGAGGGAATCTACTGGCATATTCAACATTTCCCATGATTTTCTGCTATTTTTCAACATTTCAGCAATTACTAAAAACTAGCGAAAACTACCAAAATGGGGGGAAATAGTGGAAAGTCATGGAAAAAGTAAAAAATGACAGTAGATGTCTTCCTCGCTCCTAAAAAGTTGGTATTTCCTTATGGAACGAGAGCACCTGCTCTCACTTGAGGCCGAGACTGGCTGCAGAACATTTGTGAGGGAACATTCTAGAGTGATAGCCCCTGATTTTTACACACACACAGTCTCTCCTGCTCCCCCCATCTCTTCTGAAGAACAAAAATGAATTAAAATTCACCAGAAGACATTGGGTAGTTTCCTGACAAGTCAAAATGGGAAGAACCACCCCCACAACAAAATATAAAACAACAGCAAAACCACCCAATTACAACCAGAGTTAAACTTCATCCCTTTGTGTTTTAAAACTAATGGAGCAATTCAAACCAAAACTTCTTAAACAATTCAAGAACCATGAAAAGTAAGCTTGGGTGAAGTATCATGTTGATTATTAATTATTATTATTATTATTATTAACAAACATTTATATAGTTCCAGCAGTGTACCTGGCACTTTACAAAGTAATAAAATAGACACGGTCCCTGCCCCTAGGGCTTACAATCTGAGAGATAGGTGCTGGGGGAGAGACATAGGAAGGGGAACAGAGGGAGAGACAAGGAGTCTATTGGCCATGCAGTTCTTGAGACAATCATTGTTTTACCTCCTGTCTACAACATTTGCTACATTGCCACTGCCATGCTTGTGTAATGCTTACTGTAGCCCCCACTAGGTGTCAGGTGATTTCCAAACACAGGCAGTCCTTATTCCAAGGAGTTTATAGTTAAACGGTGCCAGGGCAGCAGAGCAAGGAACTTTAGTTTTTTAGCTCACTTTATTGTTCATAACTACATCAAATAAGTAAGCACAGTATAAATAAAAATAAGTGCTGGCATGCCGCAAAACCACCCACTTATAGCATAAACATTCTTAAACTAAGGATGTTAACAAATGAGACATTAGCCCACATTAGACCACACCATTTTTTAGGTGTTTGCCAGATGTTTGACACTGGACACAGGGCCGCCACCCAGCCACCACTCACAGTGGAGTCTCAGAGAATGTGGAGCCTGCTGTGTGGGTGAATGCTGACTAATGTGTGCCCATGGGGCTGCCTCCTGTTTATTAGGGTGCATGCAGCCTCTGCCCCCATACAGGTCTGCCAGGACCCTAGAGTCCCTGGCACAGTGCCTAGAGCAGTCTGAGGAGTGAGCATTCTCTGTCACTGGTGCTTTGACTGCTAACTTTTGCTTTGTCCCGGCACCCCGGAAGTAGACAAGCACACAATTGTGGGATTTAAAGGCCACACTCTTTATTGACTGAAAGGTTAAAAGTCAGGGAGGGGGCATTCTCCCTCCTGGATCCAGTCTATAACTGTAAGAAATTAACTTGGCAGCCTGATGTTCCTTGGTGCTGCCGAAATTGTTACTACAGCTAGGTCACTCTCACTCCAGCCACCCGGCTGGTTGGGGAGGAACGTAACCTCTCATGACTGAAGCAGGAGAGGAGGTGGTGGCTCCACCTGGGACCACCCCTGTCCTCAGGTGTATAGTTCAGCCATCCTTCCTCGGCCTGGGTTGGAAGCTGGCTGCCCCTGCTCTAGCTTCGCCTGTGGCCCCATCTCATAAGAAGATGACTGAACAACAGATAATTTTATTAACCCTGTTAAATAACTCCTTGGACCCCTGCCACAGCTAACCGCCAGCTTATGCATGGCTGGTTTGAGACCTCCACCCCCGACGCCTGCACCAACTTCACTAGCTTTGCTTTTATTGCCCCGAGGTACTGCTTGATGCCCACCTCAGAGAGGTGCACCCCACCTGTCCTGTATAGTTTGGGCTGAGAGAAATTAATTTTGCCGTGAGTGATGCAGTGCCCCCATGGGCAAGGACTAACTTTTCCACTTCCCTGTTTATCTTCCTTCAGACCCTATATACTCTGCCTGGGCAAACCGCATTTGTCCACTTAATCCTCTCTATCGTGAGTCCACACTAGCTTGGTGCGAGGCAGTAGCCTGTCCACCTCCACCCAGTCCCTTTTTATCTTTACAACTAGCTCGAGCCTGGTTGATTTGGGGACGTTGTTCTCCCCAAGGTGAACAACTAAGATATTGGGGTGCAGCCCCCTGGATGCCGTGTGGATAAGCGACATAAGCTGTTCCCATCTCATGCTGCTTCTGGCCTCCCAGACAACGCAGCTTGATTTCCAAAGCCAAGCTGTGTACTTAAGCGTGAGCACCCAATAGACAATGCTACGGCCAGCTATTCAAATCAACTTGCATGGGCCCACCGACACTGCCCCTAAAACAAAACAAATTAACAGTTAAGAATGACCAACCTTTAATATTTATTTTATTTATTTATTTTAAGCATTTCTGAGTCGCCCCCGCATGCCTACGGCATCTTGGAGCGACGTACAACTTCATAAAAACATTCAATAAAAACATCTTAAAACAACACAATAAATTTAAACTTAAAAAACAGGATTGGGAAACAAATTAATAAAAATAAATCAGAGGTAAGGGAGAGTCAACACCCTTCCCCCCCTCCCCCCCCCCCCCAAAGGCCTGGGCGAACAGCCAGGTTTTACAAGCCCACTGAAATGTCAAAAGGCTTGGGGCCAGGCGAGCTTCCTCTGGGAGGGAATTCCAAAGATGCAGCCCAGCCACTGAGAATGCCCACTCCATTGTGGTCCCCTGCTTAACACAGGGGACCTCCAAGAAGGCACCCCCGGCAGACAAAAGGAGCCACTCTGGGACACGGAGGGCGAGGCGGTCCCTGAGGTACAAGGGGCCCAGACCATGAAGGGCCTTATAGATCAATACCAATATCCTGAACCTGGCTCCGCACGCTATTGGCAGCCAATGTAGAGTCTGTTATATGCAGAGTCCGTTATATAACACAGGTGTTATATGCTTCTGACGACCCATCCCCATTCAGGAGCTGGGCCGCCGCATTCTGCACCAGCTGCAGCCTCCGGACCAGGAACAAGGGCAGCCCCACGTAGAGCGCATTACAGTAGTCCAGCCTCAAGGTGACAAAGGCATGGATGAGGGAGGGCAGGTGCGGCCCGGAGACGTATGGATGCAGCCTCCGCACTAAATACAACTGGCGGAAGGTGACCTTCGCCACCACATCCACCTGTCGATCCAGGTGGAGATTGAGTCCAACACCACCCCCAGACTCTGAACATGCTGAGCTATAGGAGGGTGAATCCCCCCAATCAGAGGGGCCGACACCTCCGTCGCCCTCCCCACCACCATCACCTCCATCTTATCAGGGTTGAGTTTCAGTCTGCTCTGCTGCATCCACTCCACCACGGCCTCCAAACACTGGGATAGCAATGGGACAGCAGGGTCTGGGTCAGCTGAAAAAGAGAGGTACAGCTGAGTATCATCAGCATATTGGTGACATCGCACCCCGAACCCTCTCACGACCTCCCCCAAGGGCTGCATATAGATGTTAAATAATAATGGAGACAAGATCGATCCCTGCGGAACGCCACACGGTAAGGCGCGGGGGCTCGATGTTTCCTCCCCCAACACCACCCGCTGGCTCCTCCCCGAGAGGAATGAGCGGAACCATTCAAGAACAGTCCCGTCCAGACCCCCCAGGTCACGCAGCCGTCTCAACAGCAGCCCATGGTCCACGGTGTCAAAAGCGGCCGAGAGATCTAGCAGGATGAGAAATGTCGAACATCCTGCATCCATCTCCCGGCGGAGGTCGTCTACCAAGGCCACCAACGCCGTCTCGGTGCCATAGCCGGGGCGGAACCCAGATTGAAAAGGGTCAAGGAGCCCGATGTTATCCAGATGAACCTGGAGCTGGAGCGCCACTGCCCGCTCAATAACCTTCCCTAAAAAGGGAAGGTTAGAGACAGGTCGGTAGCTGGCGAGTGCGTCCACATCCAATGATGGTTTCTTCAGCAGGGGGCGCACCACAGCCTCCTTGAGGCTGGGTGACAACCTCCCCTGCCGTAAGGACGCGTTAACCACTCTCACCAGCACCGTCCCCAATGTCTCCCTGGAGGCTTTCACCAACCAGGACGGGCACGGATCAAGTTCACAACTGGTGATTCTCACAGACCCCAAGACATCCACCGCATCAGCTGGCATCACTTCCTGATACTCCCCCCACCAAATTGGACCAGACAGGGCCTCCATAACCTCGCACTCTCCACCTACTGCCCCCAACCCAGTGTCAAAGTCAAAGTTTAGAGCTTGATGTGCACCAAGTTCTCCATGCCTTTAATTGATTTAAGTTTTCCCACCCATTTTTGGACCTTGATCTTTCCCACAGGGATCCTAAAGTCTTCCTTGAAGCCTGAGACGACATACGCAACCTCACCACTTACAGGGCAGTTGTGCGATGCATATTCCAGGGTCTCATGCTGTACTGGGGTTCGGGCCCTTGCTGCCACTTGTGCCTGCACCTCCCTGGGGGTATTTGCCATGTGGATTGTTCCTGTTTTGCGGACCTGACCCTGTTGTAGTGACAGGCTACATGATTGCCCACACAATGGACACAGGCATGCCAAAACTGGTAGGGGGCCCAGCTGCAACTCCCTGACCCATTGTACTCCCAACATGTTGCCCCTCCAACCAAAAGGGATCATTCATGGGTGCCACTCCATCTTTGACCAGGGCATGGATGCTGTCAGTCCTCGTGATATTGTTGACATTACTCATGCACTCGAGCCAAACGTCTTGTACATATGTGTCCCTCCTCAGGCCAGGTGTGATTGAGGCTTGCTGCTGGAATGCCTCATTGTAACACAACCACACCCTGGGGTTCCCTGTGTTAAATGCCCTTCTAACTATGGCCTGATGTTGAATCAATTCAGTGGCTCGCTCAGAGGACATCTGCAGCATGATACCCATGAAGACAGAGAAACTTGCCGACCAGTTGCAGTCTTCCTTGAGCCTCTTAAATTTCTCTTTGTCCTTACTCTTGTCTTTGGAATTGGGGTCTAGGATGATCCTAGACCCCAATTCCAAAAATGAGAGCAAGGACAAAGAGGATGGGATCACTGAACAGAAGGGCAAATGCATCCATGTATTTGCCACTTCAGATCTTTTCCCTGGATGCCTGCAGCAGGTGCGCCCTGATTGGGGCATTGACCTCTGCATAGCCGCCTGCCAGTGGTGTTGCCTCCTGCCTGGGTGGGAAGGCCTGCCAGCCCAGCACTGTGTGTTGCAATGACCCGTAGGTGCCCAAACTTGGGCTGCCTGGGGGCCAGCCCCATTATAGGCAGGAGGGATCTGGGGAGGGGGGCCATGGGCATGCCCCCAAGGGGGGTGGACCTGTGCTGGGCAGGCCATGGCCACCAGGATCCAATCCAACCCAGCCTCTGCTGGGGTGCTGCCTTGGACGGACTACATTGGCCGCACCTGCCATAGAACTCCACCACAGTGGGGGTCCCAGTCTTGTGTGGGTTTTGTATGACAGTACCTACCTGCTGTTGATGGGCTGCCTTCCTGTGGACAGTGGGGGCTTGCTCTGCAGGGGGTTAATGGTCCTGGCTCCAGTTCGTGGGCTGGCGCCTTGCCTGTTGGAGTACAGGGGTGGGGATAACTCTTCGCCAGTGCTCACACCATTGTCTCCAGCATCTCCATCCTCCCCAGGAATGCTTTCAGGTGTTCCAGGACCGTCCATGAGGGACAGCACATGGGCGGAGTCTCATCTCTGTGCCTGTTAGGAGACAAAGGGCACCTCCCTCCCTGCCTAGGTGGGGGAGGGATTCCAGGAGGGGTGACCTGCCTGGGCGGGGTCTTGTCCCTGAATCTAGCGGGAACCACAGGGCACTTGTCCCCCTGCCTGGGGGGATTCCTCCCTATATTTGGTGGGGGCCGCTAGGCACCTATCCCCCACCTGGGTGGGGGAGGAGTAGCAGGGGGTAGCCCACCCATGCAGGGACTCATCCCTGCTTCTTGCAAGGGGGCACAGGGAACCTATCCCCCAGGTTGGGTGTGAGAGGGGTGCAAGGAGGGGTAGCCCGCTAGAGGGAGGGGAAGACTCCCACCCCCATGCCTGCTTGGTTTAGATCCCTCTTGCCCTTTCCCTTTCATTGGGCTGTGGCTCAGTGCGTTTCAGGAGGGGAGCGGATTGTGGAGGGGGTTGCGTTCAGCCAGCTCCGTAACTACCTCCTCGCATCCCCCCATCCTCTCCTGAAGTGAGGCTAAGATTGCCTCGACTGGTAGCTGCCTCTGGGCCCTCAAGGGTGTGTGTGTGTGTTATTTTTTGTGAAGGGAGGCCGTTTTGCTGGGCTCTTGCTGAAGACTCGTTCCTTCGCCATGTTGGCACCTGGCTATTCTCCCTCCCTGCCTCCTGGGCTGTGGCCATGAGGGGAGGGCAGGGGGGAACAAGGAACGGGCCACTGTATGGCCATGCGAATTTCAGGTGACAACTGTGTCGCTGGGATGAGGCCTGCTGCCATGCCGCCGCATGGCTGCCCAGGCTGGTTTCCCTGCCCATGAGTGAGCAGTCATGGCCGGACAGTGACACCTTGACCCCAGGGGTTGTAGTGTGCCGAGAGGCTACTTACTCTGCCTCAGGGGGCAGGCATGCGGCGCTCTTGTGGTGGCTTTTTCAGCATGACTGGTTCTGCACCAGCTGTGCTACAAAATGGCACTGGCAGGATCCCACATCGTGAGATCCTGTTTCGTGCCACTGGGCCCACCTCACAGCGGCGGCTCAGGGCTGGGTCCATTCCCGAGGTTGTCTCCTCCCTCTAATTCAGAAGGAACATTTTTGAGGCTGGGGGCCACATTGTCGGTCCCTGAATGTACATGTCAAAATCAATTTTAAAAATCAATTAAACTAGTTAAAATCAATTAAAAATCAATTTAAATCAAATCAATTATAAATCAATTTAAATCAATTAAAACAATGAGTACACACACAGACAGTACACGCACACAGTATTCAAAACACACACATACCCAAACACACACACTCAGGGAATATTCAAACACCCAAACATATACATACACACAGAGAATATTCACACACACACACAATATTCACACATACACTCTCTCAAACAAACATACATGCACACTGTTGCTGCCACTGCCGATGTTACTGTTTGCAAATGTCCCTCAGCCATTTCCTGACTCTGCTGTGCTGAAACTACATTTCCCAGCATGCCAGATTCAGAAAATGGCTGGACCTGGCATGGAGGGGCAAGTAGTAACAGGAAGCGGCAACAGCAGCAGCATCACAGGCTGCAGGACAGGCAATAGGCACTGCAAGGCAGGGCGATTGGGGCATTAAGAAAGGTGCGGGTGCACAGAGGGGCCAGTGGTAGTTCCTCCTCCTCCACCAGGTTGCTGAGGGCGGGGGGGAAAGGTAAGCTTGAGTAAGTTTGTGCGGCCCACAAAAGTCCGCCTGGGCGACAGAGAGGCAGGCGCAGGCTGTACAACAGTGAAGCAGGGTGATAGGTTGGCGGGACGGATTAAATTGCCCCGCAGGCCGGAGATTCCCCACCCCTGCTCTAATTGGCAGGACAAGCCCTGCTTCCCCCTAGGCCGCCCTGCAAGCAGGCGAAGGGGATTTTGGAATCTTCCAAAACGATGCTCCAAAAAGTGAAAAGGAAAAAGAAAACAGAAGAAAGACCAAGGGTGTGTGTGTGTGTGTGTTCATTTTTGTCAATTTCAAGGACCTTTCACGACTGTCTGGGACTTTTGGAGACATTGTTTCTGGCACTTTGCCTGCAATTTTCCACCACCATTTGCTAGACTGTACATACCAAACGTGCATGGCGACTGCGTGGGGGCTCCATGGACCAGGTTATCATCTTATTTGTTAGTACACTAAGCTACCCTTCCCTCCATTGTTGCCCCTCCATTACTGAGTAGCTGGGATATTGATAACTCCTTGAGATCCCAATTCATTCAGGGGTAAATCTAAACCCAGGTTAGCAGGTACTTAACTGCAAAGAGGTAGGTAACAGGATTTATGTATGTGAAAAGTTCAAGATAAACTACTGTAGTAGAGAATACCTCTGGCAAATGGGGCAGTTTCCACCTCTTGAAAGCTATTATCACAGGCTCTCTTGCATCTCCATAAGAAGTTTCTGTAAACAACATTACTCAATTCACATTTTTGAGGTTTTCTCTACAGTCATGTCAGCAAGAAACTAGGAGGCTTGCTTTAAAAAGGCAAAGGAAAAAACAATGATCTGTCATCCTGGGGAATAAGTTAGTAGCTTCAGATAAGTGCTCTTATGCTCTGCTACCACTTATTGGCTTTTTCTGATCCTGGATTCAGTCATTGCAACTTTGTGTGTAGACCTTAGTCCTCCTTAGTCTTTACTTCAGGCCTGCATGTGCTACATAGAGGCATCTCAGCTTGTTATCTGAGTTTGACAAAGTTACAAGAAGTACTCTTTCCCTGCTTTTATATATTCATGTTTACTTTCATCACAGAAAAATGCAACCTTCCTGATAAGCTTATTTAAAAATTTCTGTTTCGACACTGTCTTTTGATTGTCTGGGATGTGAATTGACTGTGCATTTTAAATGACTTGTTTTCTCACCTAAGCTGGGAAATTAGATTTTTCCCACTTCTTGGAGCAAAAAGGACTGGCTGCCACACTCTTGACACAGTTAATTAACATACATAATATGCTTGACTGTAGAGAAGGGAGTATTTCTAATTCTGTGTGACTTGGATTCAGGAAGCATTCAAAGTGAGATTGTGAACTGAACTAACATTATGGAAAAGGACTGAATTATAACACTCAAAATGCAAACACATGAACATTATGATGTGAGCAAACATGCTACTTGTTTCTAGCTCCTGTATATTTACACTTTAAAAAGCATGAAATATTAAATAATTCTACATAGTATTATACTACGTTATAATAGATAATATAGAATAATATACTATATTATAATATATTATATAATCATGACTTGTAAAATGGACATTGAGAACCCCGAGTACAATATGTTCTGTGCTTTTATTAATAAAGCACACAAAAAAATCACCTTACAGAACTGCTTGAACATCTTTCATAGCAGTATTATTCTAAAGGGTAACATTTTGTAGGTATTTCTTTGTGTAGACTGAAAATCCATACTTCACCCAAACCAGCTTCCACTGCTAAGACTGCGGTCTATTTTTCTATACAAGAATCTCCAAACCAACCAAAGAGAAACTCCTTTTAATAATCTGTATAATCTTATATTTGTAGTGAATCTGAAGAAAAGAATACAAGGAATTTATTCGGTTCTCTTCCCCACCCCACCCCCCATCCCCCTCCTTTTCATGGTTTAGAAAAGTCATCACTTGAATATTGGTCAATCTTGGTACTGGAGTTTACTTTTTTTCATGCCTCTGCCAACTGTTCTGACTCTAGAAGAAGTTAATTGTAGGATTAAGTCCAGATTTCTGCTCTGAGGAACAGCATCCTTTTGTTGATGGTTAAAATAAATTTAACACAGAAGCAATAATCCATCTTAAAGTGATTTTCAATTACTTGAAAAAATAAGAAACAAATATTGTCACTGGAGATAAAGATAAAGCAAACTCCCCAAAGTTGTGTAATGGGTGTTTTTAGACAAGCGCCTCCCTCGTTATGCATGTTGCCACCCGTTATGCAAGCTCCACCTGTTATGCATGTTGCAGGGCTGCATAGGGCACCAATGCAGCCCTGCAACGTGCATGATGAGCGGGTGATGGGTGGGGAATGGATGTGGAGGTGCTTGTATAAAAGCACCCAAAGAGATTATGGACCAAATCCTGCCCCGATAATATTAACAAGTGAAAATGAAGACTGTCTTCACTGGAAGTTGTCTAAATGCAGAATTTCTGGAAATCTGGTCACTGGAGATGCTTATGGATGAAATTCTAGTCCCAGAAAAGTTTTTTAATCTTAAGTTTTTTAACTATTGTTTATTAACATTTTAAACAAATATTTTTAAAATTACACCCTGTGCCTTGCAAATTATTTGACATTTTAAAATAAGTTTTCTCCCTTGATCTGGGAAATGAGATGCAACAACATATGTGTGTATGAATTCGTATCTACAGTATGTATATATGATATAGAGTTAGGACTGCTACGTATAATTCATGAGTAGATTAATCGTTAATCAAATCTATCCAAAATGCAATATAAACGTGACCATGTTGTCAAGTTGCCATGAGATAAGGGGCTTGATAGTAGACTATTTGTGTAGACGTACTCCAAGACTTAAGCATGTGTGATTATCTTTATACTCTGGGTAATTTAATTTTATTTATTTCAGTCAGGCAAACCATGGTCTGAAGTGAAGCCTTAACAGAGTTCTGCATTGTTGAAGTTGTAGTGGGTTTCAGAGTAAAGATAAAGTAAGCCGCTTGCATCACTTAGAGTTATACTTCAGGCTGTTTGTGAGCTTGTGCAAGCATTAAAAAATCTCATCATTTTAGGTAAAATCTCATGACTCTTGAGGCCTGCCAGTGGTAAGTCCAGGCAGGATCAGGACCCAAGTAGCACTCTGTCAGGGAATTAGTCAAATATTCTCTTTATTCAATACAGCTGCATACAGTCTCTCAGGCCAGGCCAGGCCAAGCAGCCCCTGTCTGCTGGACTCTCTCAAGCCCAGGCAACCCCTGTTTGCCTCTAAGGCTTCCAGTCCCTTCACCTGCTTCCCAGCAGTCTCCCTCAAGTTTACCTCCTTATACCAGGAGTATTTCCCAAGCCTCTAACTGGGCTTTGCCCAGGGCTCTCACTCTGGCTCCTGTTCTCCTTGGCAACCTTCATCGGACTGACCACAGTTGACGACTTCTGGCCACAACTGGGTCAACACATTCACATAACTCCATGGCAAGACTGACCATAACCGACTTCCTTCCTGGCTCACCGCTTCCTTTATATACTGAGTCCGCCCCAAACACATTGACTTCCTGTCAGTGGCCATCTTGGGACTTGCCAGTGGCCATTTTGTCTCCTTTCCCAGGACACAGCAGCCTCTTGTAGCACTTCCCTACCACAAGTTCTTACTCATGTGCTTTGGACCGTTGAACAAGTAGCCCTGACGTTGTTTTGTATTTCAGGACTCATAGAATTAATGTTTAAGATGTTAGACAAACGATGGGTTGTCTCTAAAGCTCACTTTTAGTTTGTTACAATATGGTCTTAAATCTCCAACTGCCTGCCTACTCAAAGCTCAATAGAGTCACTGGAAATCTTCAGTTGCTTTGGATCACAACCTTGTTGATGTACAAGCAAAATTATTGTATTTTCTCTCTGATAACTATTGTGAATTAATGAGGGATCACATCTTTATTAAAATTTCCTTTAGGGGTGAGACAAGGGTGTCAGTTGGCCCCCTTCCTCTTTAATAGCTATACAAATGGGGTAATTGATGCTTTAAGGGGCTCTAGATTCCATCCAGTCCTAGTGAGGAGTTTGGCAGTCTCAGCTCTGCTTTATGCAGATGACACAATTTTAGTTTCTCAGTCATTAGTAGGTCTGAGACGTTTAATGCAGGAATTTTGTGTTTTCTGAAGGACAGAATTTTTGGAAATCAATTACTTTAAGACCAAAGTACTAGTGAAATAAAAGGCCTCAATTTTGCATCATTGGTTTATGGATACACAGCTAACTGAGCAAGTTGACAGTTACAAATATCTTGGGGTGCTTTTTGCTCATTCTTGGTGGAAACACTTTGAAGTGGTCTGCCTTAAAGCGAATGCCCTTTGTAAGAGCATTTTGGGTTTTTATTATTTGAAAGAAGGTAGGATTATATCTCCAGCTCTTAAGGTCTATAACAGTGATTCACAAATGTTTTGTGACTGTGTTACCACTTTTCAGTTTTAGTGAAGAGCCAAGAATCCCTATTAATTTACATACATTTACACAACCACGTGACTTGCAGCAGCTGGGTCATGCTCCAGACCCCTAAGGAATGCTTTGTGGACGCCAGTTTTGGGAACCATTGGTTTATAAGGCCAAGATTCTGCCTCAATTGTTGCATGGAGAGCTAGTATGGGGTCCATCTTTAGTGAATAACTTTGAATTTTAGCAAAACAAGTTTCTGAGAGCTATACTGCATGTTTCAAGGGGCACTCTGGCAGCTCTATTGTGGGCGGAAACAGATGTTTGTCCGGTGGCTTCCCTAGCAAAGCGTGCAATTTTGAAGTTCTGGCTTCACCTTAATCTTTTTGTCAGTGAGAGCTTGTCACAATCTATGTTCTCTTTATGAGCTTCTGATACTTGGGGATGAGGTATAGAACAAATGCTACATGCTCTGGGTTTCTCAAAAATATATATTTTATCCATGGATTTTCCAAGAGCATGGAGTCGTGTTACAAGCCGTATTAATTAAGATCAGGAAGGGGAACTGTTACATGATGCTATTTCCTTCCAAAAGGTTGCTTGCCTGTATGATTCATTCCCTTTGGTAGCAAGTGGGGCTTATTATATCTCCTCACTGTTAGTATGGAGCCATAGGATGGCTTTTTCATTAACAATATTGGACGTGATGCCCTCGGCAGTGCTGCAAGGGAGGTATGTAAAGATTCCCCATAATTTGAGGTTTTGTCCCTTTTGTGTGCAGAAAGTCATGGAATCTTTCATTCATATTTTTTTTATTGTCTACTTTACTCTACCCTTTACTCAAATCTTTTGGAACCATTGATTGCCAACATGAGACCTTGTTCGCAAAGAGAGGTCCTGGTGAAACTCCTGTGTGATGTGGACCCAGATACAACCATGATTGTGGCTAAGTATTGTGCAGCTGCTTTTAATCTTAGGAAGGCCGCAGTTATGTGTACTTGATTTCTTTGTTTTATTGCTGTATTGTTTATTGTATATGTATTTATTGTTTGTTTTATATTTATTCTGTAACACTGTGTTGGCCAATGGCTATTACAATAAATATCTCAGTATAAAATTTCCTTTGTTGTGTAAAGAATGCTGGTTGCATTAATGTTTCTGCCAAAATGAAAGAACCCTAAACCAGATTCATCCCTGGGATAGGTCCATTAAAGTTAATGGTGCTCAAGAAAGAAGCATGATTTGGTCCTTTGGCTGCATTATAAACTTTGGGTAAAAACAATATTGTGCCAGCTGTAATGCTGGCACATCAGCTCCCCAGCCCAGGGTGGGGCGGGGAAGAGCAGCTACCACTCTCCAGGGCAGCAGGCAGCATTTAATCAATGTGCCTGTGACCCGGGCGGCCGGCAACCTTGTTGGCAAGTAATCTATAACATAAACCATCTGTTTAGAATTCTGAACCTAAAAATAAAAATTATTCTCCCGGATATTTATTCCACACAATTGCCATTGCAAACATAATTTCTTCCATGCTTGCACATGATTTTGATTTTATTTTGTGCCTTTTGACCACAACACAAACACATCATCAAGCCACCAATATTTAAATTTTTAGAAAACAGTAGCTGAATGTTTAAAAAATAAGTAGTCACATGCAACAAGCATAAAAACCAATGAAGTCTGGCTTCTTCAGAGGGGACAATGGTCAATGTCAGTCAAGAGGCCTTTTTGGCAAGAAAGGAGGTTAAACTTGCCCTCCTTGCGCACCTATTATGAATTTGGGTGTTGCCAGGGCCGACCCTAGGCATATGCAACATGTGCAGTAACACATGGCCCTGCGCCAGCCTTGGCCCTACACCTGGGGTGGCAGCCCTGGCAAATTATTTAAATTATGCAAATTAGGCCCCACACCAAGACATGACACATGGCCTTCCAAATCCCGGGGCCAGCCCTGGGGGTTACTACTTGTCTTTGGGCCTCTGTCCAAAGGGTCAAAGTTGATCTCAAGAGGAAACACTGATGGAGACTCTGAGGAAGGGTCCATTTCCCTCCTTAACTGCTCTGAAACCTCATTCGCTTATTTTATGTGATCACCCTTTTTTAGGTGTATACTTCTTCTACTTGATAGCTTTTGATCCCATTGGCTAGTCTCTGACTCTTCCTCACGTCTGTGTGTGTGTGTGTGTGTGTGTGTGTGTGTGTGTGGCATAATGGTTGTCAATCATTTGGAGAGCCTGCCTACTGTCCATGGGGAGGGATAAAACCCATTTAGCAGACTGCTCAGTGAGGAAGAGGGAGAGACTAGCCAATGGGATCAAAAGCTATAAAGTAGAAGAAGTATACACCTAAAAAAGGGTAATCACATAAGCCTTCTTTCCACTGGAAACCAGACTAAAAAACTTGGAATGTCTTCTGTCTCATAGGACTAGATCCTTCCAGTCTTTTTCACAATTAGTAGTACCTTATTCTTCCAGTAGTCCCACTGAAATGAATAATGCTACTCCTGGGAGCAAAGTGCTCTTACTCTCTGGCTGCAGTGCTCAGTTCCTACTTTGACTACTCACAGTAAATGTTAAGTAAGGTTATCAGAATCTGACCATAGTGCGTATATTCTAGATCTGTGATTCTTATAGTTCAGCTCCCAAACCACAAGTAGATCTTCAAATATGACTTGTGGTTAATCACAGTCAAATCTACCAAGCCCAGAGGAGGCAGAGATGGACATGCTAATGATACATAGGTACTGCCTACCTACCTTAGCAGCTGCAGCTAGAGATGCACTGCAGCTCCAGATGTCAATCTGTTGTTTGGTACTAACAGCTGATCATCTGTTCAATGTTGCATGTGCTGTGTAGTCCCTTTCCTCACTGGGTAGCGATGACAGAATTCAGGTGCCCTCCTCATTTCCTCTGATGAGGCTGTACAGCTTGTTCAGGTTGTTGCTCTTTGGTAAACAGACTGCTCCTGTGGCTCTTGAACCAAACAAGACTGACAACCACCATCCTAGACAGTGCAAATTTCCTAGGGTGATTTTACACATTATTCTAGGTGCATATTTCATGCTAGAATCATATACCTAGCGTAACATGCATTTAAAATCCTGTTTCACTACTTACAAGCTGGCTAATCACTTCCCCTTGTGGGTCAATTAAAATGGCTACCAAGGAAAACACCAGCATGTGCTGTGAAACATGGACATGAGCAGAGAGCCAGTTCCCAGAGTAGCGTTGTGTGCAAAAGGTACTTTGGACAGGTTCACTAACCCCTTCCCATGCCCCACTTACTGACCAAGCCCTTTAACGGGACCTCAGTGAGCTTGGCAATCAGGGCCAAAGGACTTTTGGAGCATGCACAGCTGAGACACTGCAGTTCATTTGGCTACAGACACCTATTTACACATGCTGCTGCAAAGGCAGGCTTTTGAGTGAAATCGGGGGGGTTTGTGTGCAGAGAGACAGAGTAGATGGGGAGTTTGGTGTTCTATGGGTAATTGTATTTGTATGTGTGACTTATGGCAAAGGCACTTAGGTAGGTATCCCTTCTAACTTCTTTGGGTATAAATCTAAATAAATAGGTACAGTGGGGCAACAGTAGGACTTTCCGGTTTTTTTTACACAAGGCATCCTATGCATTGACACTCACCGTCCACATGGGGGCTGTCTCATTTGAATACGGTGCGTGCTTCCATGACCCAAGCACTGCTCACCCAGGGTATTTTCAGAGGTGACAATACCACTGGTGACCATGCTTTGGCCCATGTGGCCACCCACAGTGCGGGTGATCTCACCTGCCAGATGTTACTCCGGGCCGGATCAGGACTGTCCCTGCATCGTGGCAGTTTTTAGCCCAGGCTGTTACTCAGGCCCATCACCGAGTCACAGCCTGGGCTAAGCGCTGCCGCAGTACGGAAGAGCCAACTCCGGAAGGGGTAGAGTGGGTTGTCACATGTGATGGCTCGCTCTGCCTGACCCCGGTCCGTGGCCTGTTCCTGGCATGCATGGTGAGTGGGCTTCGCTCAGCAGTGTGGGTGGCACGGCTGGCGGACCCGCCTCCACATGCCGCCCTGTCCTCTCCCTACCTCGCTAACACATTTGTTCGGCAGCCAGGCCAGATCTTGCTCAGGGTGAAGGCCCTCATCCTAGGCAGGAGCAAAGCATGAGAGCACCATGTGCTGTCACGTTTGAAAATACACCCAGTCCACGCATGGGGCACTCCGGGAAAAGCCAGAGTGCCCCGTGCATGGACTGGGTGGGCAGTGCATGGATGAGGCACCCATGCATGGGGCTACTCATGTGAAGTGCCCCCCCCCCTGCACAGCACTCACACACCTGCCTCACGCAACGACCGCGGACCCCCATTCCATGTAATCACACCCTCAGTGTTTTGTACCATCTAGCCCCAGATGCATAGCGCAGAGGCAGCCAGTCTGCCAAAGGAAAATCTGCTTCTGCCAGAGGCCTCTGTCACTTCTACCAATGGGGATTGCTACAGAGCTGCCTATTGAACTTCTTAGGCTTGCCTTTTTCTGGCAGAACCACAAAAGAAGGCAGGAAACAATTATAACTCCTGACTTCTTTAGAGTTAATCTCCTTTGGAGACCAGGCAGGAGTCAGTCAGGAGACCAATTGGTTCACCTGCCTGTACAAGTGTAAGTGGGGCTGGCCCTGTGTATCATGTCTGCAGTGTTTGAGAGAAACCCAGAAAAATTCTTGTTAGCATAAAAAAGTAATATTTCTCATGAATAAACCAGTCTGAAACATGAAAATGAAGATTAGAAATCCCTTTACAGACATGTTATGTCCACACTCTGGTTAAAATAATGACAATTATAAAATCTAATGTGCAATGAGGTTTAAATAAAGTTGAAATTACTTCCATCACATGCGTTCACGACTACTAACCTGGGAACAAGTTTCCTGATGAGTTAGTTAACTTATCAGAAGATGATGACTTAGGCCAGGGGTGGGAAAACTCAGGCCCGGGGACCAAATGCGGCCCCTCTGCAAGTTTTTATGTGGCCCTTTTCCAGTGCCTGGATCTGGCCCCTGGATCCATTCTATACTCTCAAGCACTGAAAAACTGAGCTCAGGATAATGGAGCAGAGAGGTGGGCATGCACACAAAGGTAGGGGACAGATCCATGGCCCAGATCCATGATTGGTCTCTCCTTTTCTTGAATAAACCTGTTAAGCATTCCCGCCCCTTAACCTCTATGTGGCCCTCGGAGCGCGTATTAATTTTCAGTGTGGCCCCCAGGACAGAAAAGGTTCCCCACCTCTGCCTTAGGTTGAGCAGTTTAATTCTATGTGTTGTTTGTATACACAGTGGGCATTTTTACACACACCTTAAAGTCCTGATCTTTCAATCTCCTGGATTTATAAGTCCACAAGTAAGTTCTGGATGCATTCTCTCTCTCTCTCTCTCTCTGCCCTGAGGCAGTTCCTGGATGCATTCTTCACACAAACTCTGCCCTGAGGCAGCCTAAAGTAGCTGCAGCTGTAGATGTGAGGGGCTGCTCTGGAAACCAAGTGACCACAGCTGCCTGGAGCAAAGCAGTTTACCAGGAGAAGCTTTCACACACAAAAGTTCTGGGAGACGTTCTGTGCAGAAGTGCAAACAGACAGATGTTTAAGATCTGGGTGAGTGATTTCGACACACAGAAAGTTCAGGATATAACAGCAAACATGCAGCAGAAATGTGTGTGTAAATACGTCCACTGACAGGAGACTGAAAGTATCAAAGATAAGAAATAAATTATTTTCTTCACTCAGGCATTACCAGTGTAATACAAAAAGTAAACTGCAGCAATAGAAAACGATAATTTTCTAAATCCTAGATTTGCCAAGACTGAAATCAGTGGATTAGACTTTTGAAGCACAGAGAGGAAGCAAACTTTACAAGCACATTAATACACTTCAGCATCTGCAGCGTCACTTGTCACTTTATAATATCGTGTCGATGGGACTTAGTTTTCAGCCTCAATAGGTAAAAATAGATGTGATGTAGGCCCGCTATGGCCCACCTGGGCTAGAGACTCAGCTGGACAACTATTCCCTGGCCACCAGATGTTGGCCCACTAGTGTCCCAGCTGGTTAGATGGCTGGCCCGGAATGGGTCTCCTGGAAAATCCCGGGTGCACATTCCAGGCCAAGGGTCATGCAGGCTGGCCAAAGTAAGCCAGTGCTTCTGTTTGCCTTGCAATCCCAGCCACAAAGGCAGGGGCCACCATTGTCATTGGCCTCCATGGCAGGGCGCTGGGAACAGGGTGTGCGGGGGACACGACTTGAAGACTTCAAGCTGGTAGACAAAGACTCCCCAGTTTAACAGAGCCAGAATACTACTCAGCCCAAGAGGTGATGCTAGAATAATCCATCTTGGGGGACCAAAGGGTTAGAAAAGACTGCCATTGTCTGGGAAGCAAGAATTTTTGCTATAATATGAAGCTATTCTACTTTTCTGTGGGTGGGAATGCAGAAGGGGCAGCAAGAGATATTTTTTGGGGTGGTGGGGTAAGAGCCGACCATCCCTTGCATCATTCCTGCCTGACCTCCTGAAAAGGTGCAAAAAGAGGGGCTGTGCTGAGAGGGATGATGAAGAAGGGGGGCTGGGAAAAGCCACATAGGAAGGAGAAGATTGCAGAGAGATCTCTGCTTTCATACACTGTTAATTGATTCCATGTTGGCTGCAGAAAAGATAGCAGGAAATATTATTTTGGTGGGGAGGATTCTACCCTTCTGCTACTGCTACAGTGCGCAGACAGAGCCCCTGTCTTCTCAGTGCCTGATCCTCTGCTTGCTGCTGAATTCATGCTCTCCTGGGTTCCACTTGTGCTGTGCCACTTCTGCTTTCTGAAGCCGCTGAACAGCTGATTCTCCCCTCCCCCCCATACCTATGCCACTGGAGATGCTGAGGCTGGGCTACCACTGAGCTCTGAGTTGGTACTGACTCCTGACAATTTGTGAGAAGTACTTAGAGCCAGGAAGCAAAAGCCCGGACATTTGCGACTATTGAAAAAATCCGCCTAGATGAGGTTTGGCAGATAAAAAAAGAGGTCATGTCTGGGAGAACCTGGACAGTATGGTAACCCTATAGCAATTAAGAATTATTAATACAATTTTATAAAAACATATTAAGTTTCTTGGGATGTCTTTTCCTTAAGCAATATGAAATCTGTCTTGCCAAATAGAAAACCAGCTACCTAAAGCCAGGTGTTGATATATTGTACATTACATTCTCTCTCTCTCTCTCTCTCTCTCTCTCTCTCTCTCTCTCTCCAGAGAGAGAGAGAGAAGGCTATACAAGCTGAGGAGGGCAGCAAAGGCCACTTAATAAGGGAGGAGGGGGTGTTTAAGGTGGGAAACCCTTTGGAGAATGGGGACAGTCTGGACTTCCTGCTAAATAGTGTGCACAATTTGTTGCTAACACCTGCTAATCTTGTCAAATGGGGTACAAAGGACAGTGATAGGTGTCTACTATGTGGAATGTAGGGGTCACAGTACCATTTCCTTTGAGCTTGTACACCATTGCTAGGCCGAGGGTGGTGTACAACCAAGTTGTTGCAGGTTATGGCAGAAGCGTTTGAGATCGGAAGGGATCCTTAAAGAGCACTGGGGAGAGGAAGGATGTGTACATATCGTGTATATTCAGCTTTGCATGGTCGTGTGGCCTGAGAAAGAGAGAAGAATGTTGATGGGGGAGTTGAAAGATGCATGGTAGGAGTGCAGAAGATATACATGAGAAAAAGCCTATAAGGTATGTAGACCTATTTAGCACATTAGAGAGACAAGGGATGGGATTTCAGGGTTATCTTGGAGGAGTGGGTTGTAGAGGGTTTCCTGTCACCTCTTTACAAGCTTCTCAAGCAAGCTGGTCTTGATGGCAAGATTGTTAATCATACTATAAGCAGCGATGTGGGTTTTCTGAAAAAAAGTTAATTGGAAAATTTTCCAATGCAAAATTTCTATACATTTTTGTAATGTTCAAAATCGATTGGGATTTAGCATGTTCATTTGACTTGTACTTAGTAAGCAAAACTCAAAAGGTACACTATGCTAATTTTATGTGCTGGATAAGTATCTCAAAAGTTTTTACAATAGCCAAAATAGTTGAACTGAAATATTTAATTAGGAAAAAAAATGTTATGTTATAATTATGTTACTAATTAATTTTATGAAACCATGCAGATCTGTAAAATTTTCCAGAAAAATATAGCAGAAAATTTTCTGTGGAAACTTTTCCACCCCACTCCACTGACTATGACATATGACAGTGGTATGCTGCCATCACAACCCAGCCCAGGATGGAAATCCATGCTGGCCACAGTTTGGACTGTGTCAGGGCACCAAACATACGTACCTATGCTCGGGCTGCCATCCTGCCACCCATGTGGCCCGGGGAGGGTTGCAGCAGATGACCTCGCACTGCTCCCAGAGTCTGCCCCCTGCCAGGACAGGCAGCCATGATGGCCAATCATGAATTGCCATGGCGGCCAGCCATAGTTGCCCCCAGTCTGGGGTGGGTAGGCATGATGTGGCACAACAGACATGCCGGTCCACTTTGGCCTGGGTGGGCGGGCCTTACTTCAGGAGTTTCCCAAGGTCAGAACCCAGCCTATTTGCCAACACAGCCTGGGGCAATCCTGGGTCAACATCTGGCGGCAGCTGAACATGTGTGCAGATGAGGTCCGGGCCACAGCAGGCCACTGTCACATCGGTTTTTACCCTACGATGTATGTGAGGGCATCCAGCTCAGAGTGACTGAGTTCATCCATATAGATTTGATAGATGCTCGTAAACCCTATAAGACAGGGAGTAACTGCACACCATCCTTCCTGAGAGATTCTGAGCATAATCAGTCGAAACTGTCCTATTGTTGCAGCATTCCCCTTCTCCCCCTGTAAGTAAGCTAAGTGCAGCTGAGAAGTGTACTTGTGATGTCTCAGATTCATGAATGTATGCCTGTCTCTCATTATTTCCCTCCCTTGTCCATTCTAGATTCCCCCTGCGGAAGGGACATTTCTCTAACAGTTCAGTACTAGGTAATTGCTATGTTGTTAATAACGATGACAATAACCTGAGAAAGGGGTGGTGCTTATTTGATGATGATGGGGTGCGCTACATGGCATAATTTCTACAAAGAGTGTAGAAATGATTTTACATTTAAAAGACGTCAGTAGAAAAGCAGTAAATTTAGCAGCTAAAAATGAACAGATGGGAAAATGAAAATATGGAAAAGCCAAATTTTTTGTTGTATGCTTTGTTGAAGGCTTTTGTTAATCAGAAATAAAATATAATTTTAATATAGCAAAAGCAAAAGTTTGTCCTAAGTCTGTAATCATATGTAGTTACTAGTAATTTAGGCGATGGATGTGCCCATATTTTCAGAATCCATCTGTTATCAAAATCCTTTCTCTGACTAGAACTGCACATATTTTATCACAGATTAAGACAGCAGATGGCTCTCTTGAGTTTTCATTGGAAAAGCATTGGAGTACCTAATGCTGTAAACAACTACCCTTATTTCTGAGATGCAAGTAAAGAGATTTGACTTTTGTTCTCTAAGAATAAGACAGGTTCCTTTCTCCTCCAGCCCCACTGCTAATTCCCACTCCCTACTAGCCCCACTGCATTATCCTCCACCCCCAAAAATCTCAGTTTGAGTGACAAATTCTTCTCAATATGTTTTCATGAAGCTGTAATGTTTGAAGGAGGCTCATTCAAGTGAACAAAAATTATAGATGTATGTCAGTCTTTTTACTGGGCTTTTCTACTAAAAGAAATATTAATCTTTTTATTTTTTCCCCCTGTTCTTTTGAGCTGACGTTTTCTCATATTAGTGTTAATATGAACTGTGCAACTGAATCCCCAGCCAACTCTCTGGCAATTTGAGATAAAATTGTGCAGTCTACAGTAAATTTCTTTGGCTTTCCTAATGCGAACAACTATGACCTTTCCTTGTAAGATGCCTTTCATTTTAATCTGGCACCTAAAACTGTAGCTACAGGGGAAATGCCTTTCTTAGTGCTAAAGTACAGTCATTTGAGTCTGTTGTCACTGTCCATGGTCCTGATGGAAATGGAGAGTTGACTAAGCTAAGCAGGCAATTAGAATAGAACTAATGGGACAAGTCATGCACAAAATCTGGGGAAGGAAACCAGTTTAAAATAAAACCTTGAAATAGAGTCCACTATTGTACATGATGAAAGAATACAAATTGAAGGCAAAACTACCAAAGGGAGAATACAGTTTACATGAAAACACCTTAAATGATATTATTCAGAGTTCTAGTAGTAATTGTGAGGAAACTGTAGTGTAATAATTCCCAGACAGAAAACCCAGAGTAAATGCCTTGGTTGAATTTGCTTAGAGCCACTCTAAGTAGAATTAAAATGAATTATTCAGATCCAATTGAGTGTGTACTGCTCCAAGTGGGTTTAGCTTATTATTATTATTATTATTAATAATAATAATAATAATAATAATTAATAAATACAAATCTGTGCAAGGGAGATGCTTCTGTGAACCCTTGATGTAAAAACAGTCTTTTTGTAGATTAAAGGATTTAACAAAATATTGGCCATTAGTACAGCAACTGTAGGATCAACTCAAGTAGTTTAGTATGTTGGGCTTTACATTGTGAAGATTTTGCTGGGGGAGTGTTTTAGCTTCAAAAACTAGCATTCGAGATAATAGCTTCCTTTTGAGCTAAATATTACTGAAAGGAAAACAAGCATCTTGAAAAGAGGTCTAGCAATATAGCCACCACCTTTTAAATATATTTAATGAGGAGGAACACAAAAGGATATCTATAGGTGGATGGTCCTTAACTATCTACACTACCTAGCAATTGGAGGATTTGACATATTAGGACTTGGGTCAACAAAAGACAACCCAAGGACAGGTAACAAAGAGGCTTTGTGTTGGAAAAGTGGACAACCGAGAGTGAGAGCCAAAATCCATGCTTACAGAAAAGAGGATGATGTTCCTTTTTCCAAATGGGGTTAGGTTATGCTTAAAGTGCTCCTATAAACAATTAAGTATTTTTATTATGCCTGCTTGTAGTTAAAAGCCATATGTTCTAGCTTTATTTCCTAGGCTAGGAAAAATATAAAAGCTGTATTTACATGGTTAATAGTGACTTTTTTCATCTTGTCCTCCAAATTTCACTGTCTAACTAAAGATCACATTCCAACATGCTGAATATGTGCAAAAGGTTCAGAAACTGATGCTGCATTGATGAAAAAACTCATATCCCAGGCATGGATTCTCATGGATCCTGTTTCCCCCCCTCCCCATATCTCCCAAATTAAACCTTCACATCTGCACCCCTCCCCCACTGAATGCACTCCAGAATCCAATGCATCAGCAGCAAAATAATAATAAAAAATAATTAAAGGTTCAGAGGTATGAACCCCCTCATGTATTCTAGTTATTTTTTCCCACCTATCCCACAAAAATTCACCATTAATCTACATTTTACATTCCCCCCCCCCCCCCCCCCCNCCCCCCCCCCCCCCGCATGCTAGCACCAAAAATAATCTCCCAAATTTTGTATATTCCATTGCAACAGTGGTGAAAAAAATGATCCAAGACATGGATACTAATGGTATAATTCTGCTGCTTGGGAAACATTCCCTAAGGCTACATCACTTCCGCTTCTCCTCCCAGGTCCTTAATGAAGGATTTTGTGCCCGTCACAAAGCAGGAAAAGTTTCAAAATCAGACTGGATCTGGGACATTTGAGAGGCAGAGTGCGGTGTATAATGGCTATAATGGTTGAGAGAGAATCTACAAAAATGTATACTAGGTGTAACTGGCCCAGAGCAATAACTAATAATGCCATCCCTTCTTGCATATGAGACCTTTACTTGGACACCCAGTTGTGATGATTTAGATTTCCATATTGCTTTTAAATTCCTCAGGCCACAGAGTCGCTGGGTGTTTGAAGATGTAAAAATAAGCTTGTTGAAATCCACTGTGAATTCAGATTTGCATGGCTGCAAGGACTGGCTTGTGTGCCAATGTGTGTTTGCACATGCTTGCATGGCTACCCAATAGATTCCTCCCACCAGCTCTTTCTCATGGAACGCTCTGCATTTACACATACTGAATTAGGGAGTTGCACACTTGCCCTGCAATGTGTTTTGGGTATGTTCATGACTAGCTTTCTGGGATGCAAAGCTTCCAGTTGTTTTACTTCTTTGCAGTGTACTGTGCACTGCGCTACTTGCAACAACAAAGGGTGTTTTCAGACAAGCGCATTACCCACCCAGTAGCGCTTGTCTAAAACACCCAAATGCTGTGCCCTTTCCACCCCTCAGTCCTAGTATTCCCCCCTTCTTTCTTGTTCCAAACAAAGACCATTATTCCCCTCTCTCATGGCCCCACTCCTTTTAATCCTGGTACGTGACTCCCTTAGCCTGACACCAGGCTTGCAAAAATAAACCCTCTGTTCCTTTGCTACCTGCCCCCTTCCCTACCCTTTCCAATCCTCTCATCCCCAGTTCCCCCTCCATTGGCAAACAAGGGCAAAAGCATGCATTGGTCAATGGCAAGCAATACTACACTGACATTCTTAAGTAAAATGATAAACAAGTACATACTCAAAGGTTTGGGGTTTGCGTGGTTTTTTCTGTCCATGTAAGAAGTGGAAATATAGGAGAACAGAGAAAGGTAGAAAATTAAATGTCTCAGTTTTCTAAAAACTAGATGGAGATTTGGTAACTGACTATGCATTATGCATTTTGTCATAGTGGGGGAATAGCTGTGAGTAAACATCTGCCTCCAGGTTTGCCAGTGTTTGTCCTGTCCAAAGATGTGCAGTGTGCATGGTATCATCACAGGATGCATTGCTGTAGAGTAGGAGGTGCAGATGACAAAGAACCATAATGTGGAGGTGCCAAGGACTGGATCAGAGGAGCAGCTCATGCTGCTCCAGGTGCTTCTGTACCAGATGTTTTTTGCATCCAAGTACTTCTGTATGGAATGACACTCCCCAGCACTGGAATAACAGCCTCAGCAATGGAATGAGGAATGAAAGTCCATAGGAGAGGAATGAAAGTCTCCAGCACTGGAATAAGAGCCTCAGCAATGGAATTACAACCCACGGGAGTGGAATGATGACTAGAGAACTAGAATCATGACCCCTGGGCATGGAATGACAGCCCCAGGGACTGAAATGACAGCCTTGGGACTAGAAGCCCAGGGACTGAAACGACAGCTTTTGGGAGTGGAATGACAGCCCCAGCACAAAAGCAATGTCTCCTGGGAGTTGGACAGCCCTAGAACTGGAATGATGGCACCAGCAATTGAATGAAGGTCCATGGGAGTCAAATGACACCCTCAGGGACTAGAATGACAGCCCTGGGTCTGAAGTGACAGTGCCTGGGTGTGAATGACAGCCCAAGGGCTGGAATGATGGCCCTTGGGAGTGAAATGATAGATCTAGGGACTGTAATCACAGCCCTTGCAAGTAGAATGATAGACCTTGGAACTGGAATGACAGCCCTTAGGAGTAGAATGATAGACCCAGGAACTGGAATGACAGCCCTTAGGAGTGGAACAGCAGCCCCAGGGACTGGAATGATGGCCTGTGGAAGTGGAATGATGACAGTTCCAGGCCTGCAATGATGGCCCCTGGAAGCGGAATGACAGCCCCAGGACTGGATTGATGGCACCTCGGAGTGGAATGATGTCCCCAGCACTGGAATGGCAGTTGCAGGGAGCGAAACGAGAGACCCAGAACTGGAATGGTGGCTTGAGGGACTGGAATGACAGCACCAGAACTGGAGTGATGGCCCTTGGTAGTGGAATCACATCCCTAGGGACTGGAATGACAGCACCAGGACTAGGATGGCCACTAGGAGTGGAATGACAGCCCATGGAACTGGAATGATAGCCCCAGGGAGTGCAATGAGAGGCCCAGGCCTGGAATGATGGCTTTAGGGACTGAAATGACCTCAGGCCTGGAATGACAGCGCCAGCATGGGAATGATAACCCCTTGTATTGGTATGAGAGCCCCAGGACGGAAATGATGACTCCTATGAGTGGAATGATGACACCTTACAGAGGAATGGACAGCCCATGGGAGCTGAATGACAGCCCAAGGACTGGAATGACAGCAGCAGAGCGTGGAATGACAGTTTCAGGGACTGGAATTATGTCCCCAGGGCATGGAATGAATATCCCCAGGACTGAAATAACAGCCCCTGGGAGTGGAAAGATGGCCTGGAGCTGGGGATGCCAATGTAGTGCTGGGGTTGTGATTCTGTGGGCTGTCATTCCAGTCCTCAGGCTGTCATGAAAGTCCCATGGGCTGTAATTCCACTCCTAGGTCACCTAGGCAAAAGTGAAATGATGGGGAATGGGGCTGTCATTCCAGCTCTCATTCCACTCCCACAGGCTGACCATCATTCCAGCCCCGGGCTGTCATTCCAGTGCTGGGGCTGGATCTGTCTGTGTGCACTAATTTCCAGTTCCCCACTCCCCATCATTTCACCCTGTCAGTGTACTATTTCCCTCTGTGACTCATTCCACTCTTTCCCTGGATCCGCTTTGCGTTTTGGATGCAGCAGGCTTTGATTTGTATAGAACCAATTCAAGTCTGTTGGCATTGATATGGCCCCATTTTTTCCAAAGGGCATTCGCATGACTCCCATTGATTCCATTCGGTGTCATTCTTTTTAGTATATCCTGGAAAAAAAAACATAAGGCTCCAGCACAGGGAGGCATCACATTCCAAAAATGTTGAGTACGTTAAGTGCGTGTATGCAAGATCCTCTTTAGATGAATAGTAGGGAATCTCTTAGTGAATCTTCCGAAACCAGAGAGTGTTTGTCGGTTTGGTTGGAAGGTTCCCTAGATGCCTATGTGTATTACTAGCTCAATTCATTCACTGTAGAGAGGTGAATTTTTACAACAGGAATCCTTTGCCTTTGGCTCCCCGCCCCCCCCCCCCTCAATTTCAGGCGTTTTACCATGCTGGATTTGGGATTTTTGTGTTTTCTCTTTCCAGCCAAAGCAGGAGACACGCCAGAGGGAATCGTGAGGCAGGGCTGTATTAGGATGTATCGTAGGAACCATAGATCTGTATTCACTGAAGCAGAAAGCTTCTCTCTCCCTCCTTTACTGGGATTTATGTTCACCTAACAGGTCCAGTTCGGAGCGAAGTCAGAGCCAGCGGGTAGGGAAAGCGGGGCTTGCTGCTGCCGCGGCTGACCAGCTGTGTTGGCGTTGGACGAGGACTCTACTTTCCTCTCCCCAGCTTCCCTGCCTCTGGCTCGGGGTGGTGGAAGAGGATGCAAAATGCAAAGGCTTGCGCGATGTATTGCCGCCACCCTGCCCCTCCTTGGCATTAAACCTTCTTGCTATTACTCCCCTCTCTGGCGTGCTACCCCCCCCCCCCCTCGCACTCAGGGGCTGTGCTGTAGCTGCAGCCGGCGCAGGAGAAGGGAGCCCTTTGATACCACGCTGCTTTGCTTTCCCTCCTAGTGGCACTCACTGAAAAATGGCCAGCCCGGCTCCGGCAAGGAGAAGCCGCAACTTGAACAAGGTGTAGCTGCTGAGAGAAGGCGCCTCTCTCTGCCTTGGGCTGGGCGAGGGGCACAGATCCAGTGCGAGTCGGGGGGGATTTGCGGGCCGCTGGGATTAGCCAGGCAGCCGCCTTTCCTTCCCCGTCAGCCCCAGCGGAGAGTTTCTCCGGAGGAGGGAGGCAGGCACACAGACACATGCACACAGCAGAGAAAGCCCCAGCCGAGAGCAGAGGCGGCTGTTTGTGACTCGACCAGGAACCAACAATCTCCCCCCAGCGAATCGCTCCCGCCCTCCCTCCCCTCCATCGTTTTCTTCCTCCTTCCTTCTTTTGATGACTTTACTTTTCTTTGTCTCTCCTGAAAGCACAGCCCCCCCACCCCCAAGCACTAGGCACGGGGCTGGGTGCGTGGCGCGCTGCTGGGGAGGGGGCTGCTGGGGCAGGGCTGAGGTGGAGGCGCTGTGATTGCAACTCCCCCGGGAGAAGGAGATTGCTCTCTCCAGATGCTGATTTCTCAAGCACTTGGCAATCATCCGGCAGGAGCCTGCGAGAGGGAGGCGTCTGTGGCGGCGGCGGCAGCGATGGGCCGGCGGACAGGAGCCGGGCACTGAGAGAAGCGCCCAGCCACTCCCCGAGCGAGCGAGCGAGAGGAGCCAGAGCCTGGGCAGGTGGCAGCCGCTAAGGCGGGGGCCCATGTGGTGATCGCCGGGGCTCGAGGCCCCAGGCGGCAGGAGGCGGCTCTCGCGCTTCTCCTGGGCGGCCGGAGATGGGTCCTTGGTGGGGGTGAGCCCCGCGTCCAGACCCTCCTGTCTCCGCGCCGGCCAGGCAGGCGGGGGAGCGAGCGCGCAGCAGCCACCTTGCCCGAGCGGCCATGGCAGCGGCCATCGCCAGCGGTTTGATCCGCCAGAAGCGGCAAGCGCGGGAGCAGCACTGGGACCGGCCCTCGGCCAGCAGGAGGCGGAGCAGCCCCAGCAAGAAGCGGGGACTCTGCAATGGGAACCTGGTGGATATTTTCTCCAAGGTCCGCATCTTTGGGCTGAAGAAGAGGAGGTTGCGGCGCCAAGGTGTGTCTTGTGTGGGGGTGTCTGTCTGTCTGGGAGGAGGGCAACCTGTAGCAAGAAACTTCCAGGGCCAGCGGCTGGGCAAAGTTACAGGCGGGGAACTCTGCAGGGCTGCGCCCGCTCCCGACCTTCACTCCGGTCATCTCCCCGTGTGTGTATCCAATTGCACCTTCCCGGCACGTCCCTCTAAAGCAAACGGGCACACAGGCACTCTGAACGGGTCTTCAGATCAAAGAGCAAGTCCACTGTGAAACGAGTGGGCACATTTAAAACGAGGCTGTTAGCTCGGGGAGTTTCCTGCTCTGAGACTACTCCTCCCCAGTAATACTATCTTCCATCCCCAGCCTTTAGCTAGTGCAAATAGAAAGTAGTAAATTCCCTCAAAGAAGCTTCTTTTCCATTTTTATGGTGGGATTTCTGTGTAATGCAAAGCCTTGTGTGTATGGCACTGCCATTCACAAAACGCCTTAGAGATGACATCGAAACATTATCTTGATCTTGAGCAGCAATGCCTATGTGCCAATCTCCTTAGGAGGTAACTCAACACAAAGGTCTCATCAGAGTGATCTAGTCAAGAGAATAAAGCAGCAAGCACCTGCTGTTTACAGATTTATTGGGGTGGAAATATCTTGGCCATCTGATTCTGGGGTATGTAAAAAAGGGTGAAATGTGTAACGGATGTGATGAGACCATTAAATTACATGAAGCAAGCAAGAGCTGGTTACCTAATAAGGATTCTTACAGTTTATATAATCTTTGTTTTAAAGGAAAATATTACAGTGCTGTTTATAGTTGCTAAAATGTTGTGTCTGATAACACAGCTTGAGGGAACGATCATTAATAACACCATTCTGCCATTTACTTGATTTTACACACAGCATACTCACTTTAAGGGTACCTTACTTGGCTGTGTATGAGAGGCTCATTTTATCTTCAGTATTGTTAGACTAAGAAGTATTTCCTATTTAGCATGTTTAACAAACAGAACACAGTATATTATCTGTATGTAACTGCACATTGTAGACACTCAGATTACATAGGACTCTTAGCTGCCTGTTGGATTACCATTTCCCTAATGTAAATAACACACTCTGGTATACTGCTGATTATTTATTTCAGTTATACTGTAGTCATTATATACACAGGACTCTAAAATCACACTGGTAATATCAAGTTTTGTACTAAAAGCTTGTAAGCAAAAGGGATACAACTTTATATACATAAAACCAAGAAAATATAATTTTTCATTGAGACTACTGTCCAATTAAAGATGAATACTGCTGGAATTTAGAACTGGTGATTACTTTATCTCACTTCTATGCTCCGGAGGCAAATAGCTTTAAGACGTAGCGGGTATTTTATAGAGAAGAAAATAAATGTCACTGGAAACGAGGAGAGACTCTTAGTTAATATTATAGTACAAACAAATTTTAGATTAGAAAAGGTTCCTTCTATCATATATTGTAGATTAGTAAAAACAGTATGTTTCCAAACGGTTATATTTCCAATCCACTTTAATCTGGAGAAATACAATTCTTGGTAAATTATTTTTATTAGTGACTGAATAAGGCACACAACAATCTGATTTGGTCCATTGATTCCTGTCTTTCTGTACCTCATACCTTAAATTTCCTAATCTGATGGGAGAAGTCTTTTTCTGGCTTTCTTCTCTAAGAATTATCCTTTCTTATTCTGTCTCAAGTGAAGAGAACCTCTCTCAATGAAGATGCAGTAACTCCAGGTTTCTTTTATTAGTGTTGAATACAAAGCAAAGCTTAAGCTGTGCCATCACACTGAGATAATAAATGAATATATTATGCTTATCTTTTTATTTTTGAAGATTGTGGTTTATGATATGTTTTAAAAAGTTGTAATGAAGGATACATAAAATATGAAATTGTAGATTTGTCTTTTGAACATGTAGCATATATGAATAATCATCTATACTGGCTTATTTTTAGGCTGTCTGAATATTGCTTAAATATGAATACATATTCAGCTGCTGATAGGCTAATTATTTGGTTTATTACATTCTAATTTGGAATTTACATGAATGTTAAAAACTTGTTAATGTGTGGGGGGGGAGGTTACTAAAGCTTCCTCTGATATGTTCGCTTACTGAATAATCATTTAGGGTCAGCACTCCAGTTATAAGCTCAGTAGTAAAATGTCATACTGAACTCAGTGGGACTTAAGGGTACTAAGGATTTAGCAGCATTAGTCCCAAGTCTTTCCACAATTCAAGAGTACTTCAAACAAACATTTAGTGATGCTCTTGAAACTGGTTATAATGACATTAGATACAATGGTGCAAACTCCTAATTTATATGTGTAGTACGATTAACTTCAGTGTCAGCACTAAGTAACAACTATTCAAATATAGTTTGCAAGATCAGGCTGTCAGTTTACTTTGTTTATATTTAAGTTTTTTAAAATAAAGTATATTTATCCAGATACTCGTGTTACGAGCAGCAAATCCAGAAACATAATTAAATATTAGAAGCCCATCAAAAATATTCGGCATATACACATGCAATTCAACTGACACTTTCTTGTGGTCTGACCTGTGCTGTTCTGGTTACTTCATATTTAGTGCATAGGACACTAGAAAACCTGTGGCTTCAAAGTTACTTTGAAATATAGGAGATAAAATAGGGAGGTAAAGAGGTGTGGTGGTGATAATCATTTGAAAATCTGGCATGGAATACTTTAGAATTTTAGCGGGAGGCTAGGTATGTAGACAGTTCTTTCTGTTAGCTCATTAAATGCTCCTGGTACAAGTAAGAATATCAACAGGAGCTCATTGGTATTTGTCTGATTCTTCCAAAAATGTGGTCATTGATCAAGTTCACTTGAAGCAGATTGTTGAAACCACTGAAATAAGCCTTTTCTAAGCAAAATGTGATGCTTTTCAAATTACCTGTTGTCACATGTACAGTCAAAAGAAAAATGTGCAAAATATCATGAGAATAAAGACTGAAAAATGAATCTGTTAAAATGTGATAAAATTGAATTGCTCATGCATTGTAACATAAGAGCAGAAGCATACATATAAAAATAGTAAAACAGTGAAGTGTAGAGTATATTAGTTATTTACAGGAAGTAAAGGTAGCCAAGTGCTGGAAATCAAAAGTCCTCCATCTCTTAAAACAGACAGAAAATAACCATAATAAGGTGAGAAATGTAGCTATACTAATGGAAATGCTTGTTTTTGCAATAATGGCCAATACTAAAAAGAACCATAATAAAAGATTCATATATATTTTAATCTTCAAAAACTTGTTGATACTGCTGTACTGATCTGAGATCAAGTGATGTGTTTCTGAAAACAACAATACCGAGACAGTTTTGATTAATAATATCTAGCTTTAATACTATATCTTTAATTTATTCTAACTGGATATAATCAGCTGTATAGAATTTTCTCTATAGAACTGGTTGGTTTTCTGTTCAAGGGGCCATTCCTTTCACAGACGCCCTCCAATATGTTACTAGTCTCAGTAAATACACATGATAGACAGAATATATAATTCAGGATAGGGGGAAGGTGAACATTCATATTTACATTCACTGGCATATTGGCTACAATGGTTAATATAATAGCATTTTGGTCTAAAACACTTTTCTGATAATTTTGATTAATGCCCAATCACTGTAGTTTACAGTGGGTATTTTCAGATGTTATGTTACCACACTCAATCACGGTGAATCCCCTGTGGTGGTGGATGGTCCCGTAATGTCTGGTTGCTCGCCGCCAGATGTTCACCATGGTGAATCACTGGCGGTGAGCAAAATAACCACGCTTTCGAGGATGGTCCGGGCACCATCCCCGAAAGCGTGGTTAATTGAACCATGGCCCAGAATCCGCGGACGGTAATGTCTGTTACCGCCGCCAATTCCGGGCTGTGGCCCAGACCCCGGGTCGGAATTGGGCTCAGCGGCCGGATTGGCCGCTGTGCCCGCCTGTCTCCAGGAGGGCGAGTGGCTGGGGGAGTGTGGGAGGGGCAGGGCTGTGCAGCTGTACGTTGCGCCGCGCAGCCCCACGCCCCCCTCCCCGTGACGTTTTGATTCCAGCGGGGAATCAAAAGGTGATTCCGTGACGGGGCCAATAGGCGCCCCGTCACGTCTGAAATCACCCAGTGTTTTCCATGAGAGAATTTCCCAATAAGCTACTGAGTCGATAAAACCACAATGATGCACTGGATAGTTTTGATTAATAATGTCTAGCTTTAATACTATATCTCCGCCTTGCCCCCTCCCTTCATACCTTCAAATCTCTCCTTAAAACTCACCTCTTTCGCTCTGCTCTGTCTGACTCTTTATCCTGCTGAGCCACTATTCCTATACCTACGATCTGTTTACCCTTTTCCTTGCAACATGGACCTGCCTGCTGTCATTCTCATTGTAACCAAGCCAAGCATGTGCACTTGAGACCTCGCATCTTCATGAATGTTAGACCCCTTGTCTCTCCCTCTGTTCCCCTTCCTAAGTCTCTCCCCCAGCTCCTGTCTCTCAGATTGTAAGCCCTAGGGGCAGGGACCCTGTCTATTTTATTACTTTGTAAAGTGCCAGGTACACTGCTGGCGCTATATAAATGTTTGTTAATAATAATAATAATAATAATAATAAATCTTGAATTTATTTTAACTGCCATCTGATGAAGAAGTCACTGGCCCTTTTTACATGGGCTGTGGCGCGTGGGGGGTGGGTCCATGTGTGCCGAAGTCTGTGTGCTCTGGGTGGGGAGGGAGAGTGTGTAGATGGGTGCACCCCCACCCATTCCCACGCATCCCCACGCATGGAGGCACCTCCGTTTTGTTTGGTGCCTCTGTGCGTGGGGAACACCCAGAGGTGTTCATGCATGACTGCCGCCCGTGCAAAAAGGGCCGTAGACGTTAATTTTCTGAGATGTTTGCAGCCAGAAAGATGTTTGTGCCATAATGGTGATGCCAAACTTCTATCAATAATAGTTCACTCATCCTTGCTCGTTTTAGATAGTTTAATTCTTCTTCTGTCTTACTACTCGTGCATACATTTATATAATGAACTCTGAGACAGAAATTTGTAGGCTAGGTATGTCGCTAAACTAGATTATAACCAGAGAATACACAACAAAAGGCAGAAAGCCAATGCCATCATTTATGTAACTGCACGTGAAATTATTTAATGTACTCTTTCAAGCTATTCACTTACCACATCCTTAGCTTCCGCTTATCCTACAATATCCTTTGCTACTCCCCAGACTTGTAATCTGGCTAATCAGGTCTCTTCAGATTATTGCAGTTGTTAATACTTAGAAAATGTGTTGAATTGAAGAATATTACACCGTCTCAGTAGTGCCTATGTATTCAAGGCTGCAGACAAAAAAGTGGTTATAATTGGGGAACCGAACAAAATTTATTTCACAAATCACATGGCTAATCAACATGACACTTCATCTAGTACTAGATTTTATGATTCTTGAATTTTCTAAAGAGATTTAGTCTGGTTTTGTTATTTAGTTTTAATATAGGAAGGGTTGAAAGTTTGACCCTGGCTGTGAGATTTATTTATTTATTTTAAATGGATCCTCCCTGTCCTACCATCCTTTGATTATATTTTCAGGAGCTACTTCATTTATAGCCATGAGTGTGTAAGCCTGTGAGTTCTGACCCTGTGGGTTTCAGGGAGGCTGCAGAGGGAGTGTACACCAGGTGTCCCTGTGTCCTGCCCGCCTATGACTCCCAGGATGAGAATTGAGAGGAGTACACATGCACACCTCTGTCCTGCTGTCTGCTCTGACTATCTGCTTCTAGGGAATGGGACTGGAGTACAGCTGAAATGAATACCCAGAAAAATGGGTATAACTGTTGAATATCTGGTACCCGAAATACTGAATTGAACTGAATATTTTGGGTACTTTTTGGTACCCGAACTGGTATTGGATCGAGTACCCTGAAATACTGATAACCGGTATTAAGAAATCCTGACAGCTGGTATACAGAAATACCAATTTCATCCTAAATTTCAGGAATTTTGGAGGATATTTCTGTGTTTTGGGTAATTTCTTTATAGTGGTTGTCAGTATTCTGTTTTTTTAATATCGGTTGTTGGTATTTTGGGTACTCGAACGGTATTGGGATACCAGTTAAGATACCCAAAATGGTACCCCAAAATGCTGGTATTGTCTGAGAATACCAAATCCGGTACCTGTTTCAACTGTAGACTGAAGATGGAGAAACTTGTTGCTAACTTAATCTGAGCATTAGTTTTCTCTATGCCAAGGTCCGTTTGCTTAAGGTCTACTTAAGTAGAATTTCTGATGTCAATCTTTTTTACATGGCCAGAGAAATGTGACTTAAGTAGACTCCACTGTATGAAAGGATGGGGTAGAGAGTGTGTAGGATGGTGATGGTGGGAGTGTGAGAAGATGGACAGAGGTTGTTGGTGAGAGTAGTGACAGGCGTGGTCAGAAAAGGTGCAAGGAGAGTATAACGGGGATGAGAGAGGTGGTTTTTTTGGAAGTATGAAGGTTGGGGAGAGAGTTCTGCCTGCTCTTTTTAGGACAACTTCTTATTTTATGAAAAATGCACAGTAGCTCCAAAACTGCTTAATGTAGTGCAATGGGACTAAAATTTGAAATAACCATGCAACATATAAAAATCAATGAACAATTTTCAGTATAGAGAGGGGATACTTTTCAAGAAGTTTGAATCTGCAGATTGGTATTGCAACAGCGTGCCATATTGAGATCGTGCTGTCAGCTTCTCAACGCTGGCACCATGCATGAGCTACAGTCTGCAGTGCGCAGCAAATAATAATTGAAAATAGCTCCTTGTGTGCCTTGGCCTTTTAGGGTGTGAGGCTGTTTAAAATAATAATAATAATAATAATAATAATAAATTAATTAATAGACTCTATACAGCCACTTTAACTGTAACACAACACAGATTTTTTTTGTTAGTGAATTTTATACAGCTTGTGTGTCAGTGTCAATACCAAATTTTAGCAATAAGTAAATCTAGCTCAGTTGTAGAATAATTTGGCTTCTCAATTTTCACATTGATGCCAGTGAAAAAATGAGACAATATTTTCTAAACATGATTCCATATAGAAAGATACAACTATTAAATTTCAAGGTGTGTTTTTTATTTTAAATGTACTTTCTAAGGAAGTACACCAATTCAGGCTGTGCGTTTTTGGGAAGGTGAACAAATGCATCAGATAGTCTTTTGAGGCAAAAGATGATGGGACCTCTCAACCCAAGAAATAAATGCTTTCCTAGAAATACAGTGTGCCTGAAGCCTTTGTGCTATTGTAAAATGGAAATGATGTGTACAGAGCTGAAAGAGAAACCTGCACATGTGCTAATATTAAAATTAGCATGAGTTGACTGACTGGAAATGGAAAGCTTAATTTGCGTATAGAATTAAATAAATTTACATAATCTTATTGTTGGTTTCTAAATTTGAATAAACCATAAATTGCGACAGAATATATGGCTTGTCTATTCTATCAAGATTTTTTTTTAAAAAAACTGTGTTTCTAAGGGTGCGTTTATACGAACCAGTCACGCGAGGCAGGATTATACGTGACGATGGACACCATCACGTGCATTCAAGACGGTCGTGCGTTTTTTGCCGACTGCGAATTAAATACCTCACACATCAAGGTATTTAGTTCATGGTCGGCAAACAACACGCGACCGCCTTGAATGTGCGTGATTGCGTCCATCGTCACGTATAATTCTGCATTGCGGGATTTTGAAAAATCATGTAAGCAGGTCACGCAACTGCGACTCGCTCATATAAAAGCAACCTAAGTTTTTTCAGTTGCAGCAACTAGCTGCCAACATGCCAAGAACTATAGAAATTAGGGAAAATGTGTCATTAGGCTTTCCTCTTTTCACATACTGCTAAGTACCACCTTTGAAGAATTACAAGGCCATGGCAAACCTAAACCACACACTGGGTATTTTCAGACGTTACGAGATCACGGTGAACCACGGTGAATACCCACCTGTGGTCACCGTGTCTCGAACGTCTGTTTGGAGGCCGCCAGATGTTCGCCACGGTGAATCCCCACATGGGGTCAATTTGAACCATGCTTCCTGGGCTAGCCAGGGGAATGTCCCGGGAAGCGTGGTCAAAAAGATCCCCAGCGGGGACCAACAAAAAGTAACGTCTGGCCGGTTGCCACGGCCCGGGATCCCCGGCGGGATCCCGGGCCATGGCGCTTCCGGCCCGAAGCGGCGGCCGCAGTGGCCCCGCCGCCCGCCCGTCTCCCTGGAGGGCGGGCGGCGGGGTGCGTGGAGGGGGCGGGGCCGTGCAGTCGCATGTTGCGCCGCGCAGCCCCGGCCCCTCCCACATTCCCCGCCGGGATCCCCCCGGCACGTCTGTTGTGGCGTTACGGGGTGACCCCGGCGGGGAATGAATAGGGTGAATTGGCCCCGTAACGTCTGAAATCACCCACTTATGCTGCTGCCAATGTTAAATACAGTGGTAATAATTGTTCATTTTTAATATCAAAGATGTATTTTGTTATAACTAATTTTAGATTGTGTCAAAGCCTGTCTCTCTTGCGAAACTCTTCAAACAGCTTCTATGGTTGTGTGTTTGTTAAGGGAGTTCTTTTTAAAAGCCTAGTATTGAAAAAGGAGTTTGGGATGTTGTGAAATGGTATTGTATCTGTTCATGCTGAATGTAAACAAATAGCTTTTGGGAAGAGCATGGATGGATTTTATTTTATTTTTGTCTCTTGCACCAAACTGCTTTTGGTTTATCTAGTAATGGTGGTGAATCAATGATGTTTTTCAAGAGCAGAAAGAAATTGTGAAAAAAATAAATAAATTTTTAAGATTGTAAGGCAATGTTATATGATAAAGGGTTTACATAAAACCTAAATTGTGATAGCCATATTCAGTGTGAACATTTAACATAAAAGTGGGGTCTTCTGGTTTTATAACACCTCTTGTACCATTCATGAGCCTCACCTGGGATTCCTGGTAGTGGTGTTGCTGGGAGTAGGGGTTGGCTGATGCCATCCATCTTCAGCAGCCTCCCCTTCATTACAGCCTGCATCAGCTGCCCAAAGCCACCAGACCGCTAAGTGGCTGGGACTCAGTGGCCACTGACTGTTGGGCTCAAGGCATGAAATTTCAGATCAAACTCCAGGAGCCAAAAAAAATATATATTCAGTTGCCAGATTTCATCCTGATATTAAACCATTCTTGATCCACTACACCCCTGAACCAGTCGTCAGCCTGTGTTTTCTGGGCGCCAAAGGCTCCCAAGGGCCTACAAATTTCACACCCTGGTTAGGCTTACTGTGTTTGTGAGGGGAGGACTCATGGCAGCGTTTCTTTTTGTTGATGCAGCAAGTTTGGTATTACTGTATTGGGAGCTTCTTATTCTTTTCGGAGAGGGTTTGTAAGGGGGGTGGTGTTGAGATGTGGGGACAGTCAGTGAGGAGGGAGAGTTGGACTGCATGGGCTTACATAGGGAGTTTGGGGATGCCCTATGGGAGAGATTGGGGGAGTAATTGAGTGGGGGATTGTTTTAATACGATATTTTCACTGTGAGATGAGGAGGGGAGAGCAGTGTTGTGACAGCCATGAGCCCTCTGTGACAGGTGGGGGTGGTGGGGCGTTATGTGCTGGGGAGGAATTGTGTGTAATAGGGAGAGGGTTGTAAATTGTAATTGGTTTTATGTTGAAATGTGTGTTTTGTAAATTAGTTGTGAGGGGCAGAGGTATGGCTGGATGGGAATTAGTGGGGTTTGAGCTTCTCCTGAGTGAGAAGCCAGGGTGTGGGAATGGGTGGGGTCGGATCGTGTGTGGAGAGTTGGGGATTGTATCTGTATTTTATATCTGGTTCATTTGTTTATCACTGTGAGCTGATCTGAGCCTCTTTTGGATTGGATTGGCTGGTACATACATTCAAATATTAATAAGTATAATAATATGAATGAAGAATAAAAGGACCAAATCATACCTATTGCACAACTGTGATTACATTACAATTAGCTGTAAATTCAGTGAAACGGGCAGCATTTCAAGTACTTAAGATCTGATGAAATATTTCAAGTTTTATACACATTCAATTTAAAAAAAACTTTTCCTAGGCTTTTTGGGGCTCCCCTTTAGTTAAAAGATGCTCAGGTGACATTTCAAGTCCTAGTCACATCACATTCACATTCTAATCTGAATGGAAGGATTTTCAAATAAATCTGTTAATTAAATAAAATTCAAAATGCTCCATTAAATAATTTGACATCTGGAGTTATTTTTTTTACGTCCCTTCTATTTATTAATTTATTTATTTATTGCATTTGTGTGACTCAAGGCGGCTAACAGTAAAGCAAATTATTAAAATATAAAACACTTATAAATACAGTATAAATAAATAGAACATATGAAAAGTTGTACAGATAGAAACCCCTCCCCAACCCTGACCCATCCCACCCACCCCCTCCCTTGCCAAACGTCTGGCGGAAGAGCCAGGTCTTACAGCTGTGCCGGAAGGCAAGGAGATTTGGGCTCAGGCAGACTGNTGGAGGCCGCCAGATGTTCGCCACGGTGAATCCCCACATGGGGTCAATTTGAACCATGCTTCCTGGGCTAGCCAGGGGAATGTCCCGGGAAGCGTGGTCAAAAAGATCCCCAGCGGGGACCAACAAAAAGTAACGTCTGGCCGGTTGCCACGGCCCGGGATCCCCGGCGGGATCCCGGGCCATGGCGCTTCCGGCCCGAAGCGGCGGCCGCAGTGGCCCCGCCGCCCGCCCGTCTCCCTGGAGGGCGGGCGGCGGGGTGCGTGGAGGGGGCGGGGCCGTGCAGTCGCATGTTGCGCCGCGCAGCCCCGGCCCCTCCCACATTCCCCGCCGGGATCCCCCCGGCACGTCTGTTGTGGCGTTACGGGGTGACCCCGGCGGGGAATGAATAGGGTGAATTGGCCCCGTAACGTCTGAAATCACCCACTTATGCTGCTGCCAATGTTAAATACAGTGGTAATAATTGTTCATTTTTAATATCAAAGATGTATTTTGTTATAACTAATTTTAGATTGTGTCAAAGCCTGTCTCTCTTGCGAAACTCTTCAAACAGCTTCTATGGTTGTGTGTTTGTTAAGGGAGTTCTTTTTAAAAGCCTAGTATTGAAAAAGGAGTTTGGGATGTTGTGAAATGGTATTGTATCTGTTCATGCTGAATGTAAACAAATAGCTTTTGGGAAGAGCATGGATGGATTTTATTTTATTTTTGTCTCTTGCACCAAACTGCTTTTGGTTTATCTAGTAATGGTGGTGAATCAATGATGTTTTTCAAGAGCAGAAAGAAATTGTGAAAAAAATAAATAAATTTTTAAGATTGTAAGGCAATGTTATATGATAAAGGGTTTACATAAAACCTAAATTGTGATAGCCATATTCAGTGTGAACATTTAACATAAAAGTGGGGTCTTCTGGTTTTATAACACCTCTTGTACCATTCATGAGCCTCACCTGGGATTCCTGGTAGTGGTGTTGCTGGGAGTAGGGGTTGGCTGATGCCATCCATCTTCAGCAGCCTCCCCTTCATTACAGCCTGCATCAGCTGCCCAAAGCCACCAGACCGCTAAGTGGCTGGGACTCAGTGGCCACTGACTGTTGGGCTCAAGGCATGAAATTTCAGATCAAACTCCAGGAGCCAAAAAAAATATATATTCAGTTGCCAGATTTCATCCTGATATTAAACCATTCTTGATCCACTACACCCCTGAACCAGTCGTCAGCCTGTGTTTTCTGGGCGCCAAAGGCTCCCAAGGGCCTACAAATTTCACACCCTGGTTAGGCTTACTGTGTTTGTGAGGGGAGGACTCATGGCAGCGTTTCTTTTTGTTGATGCAGCAAGTTTGGTATTACTGTATTGGGAGCTTCTTATTCTTTTCGGAGAGGGTTTGTAAGGGGGGTGGTGTTGAGATGTGGGGACAGTCAGTGAGGAGGGAGAGTTGGACTGCATGGGCTTACATAGGGAGTTTGGGGATGCCCTATGGGAGAGATTGGGGGAGTAATTGAGTGGGGGATTGTTTTAATACGATATTTTCACTGTGAGATGAGGAGGGGAGAGCAGTGTTGTGACAGCCATGAGCCCTCTGTGACAGGTGGGGGTGGTGGGGCGTTATGTGCTGGGGAGGAATTGTGTGTAATAGGGAGAGGGTTGTAAATTGTAATTGGTTTTATGTTGAAATGTGTGTTTTGTAAATTAGTTGTGAGGGGCAGAGGTATGGCTGGATGGGAATTAGTGGGGTTGGAGCTTCTCCTGAGTGAGAAGCCAGGGTGTGGGAATGGGTGGGGTCGGATCGTGTGTGGAGAGTTGGGGATTGTATCTGTATTTTATATCTGGTTCATTTGTTTATCACTGTGAGCTGATCTGAGCCTCTTTTGGATTGGATTGGCTGGTACATACATTCAAATATTAATAAGTATAATAATATGAATGAAGAATAAAAGGACCAAATCATACCTATTGCACAACTGTGATTACATTACAATTAGCTGTAAATTCAGTGAAACGGGCAGCATTTCAAGTACTTAAGATCTGATGAAATATTTCAAGTTTTATACACATTCAATTTAAAAAAAACTTTTCCTAGGCTTTTTGGGGCTCCCCTTTAGTTAAAAGATGCTCAGGTGACATTTCAAGTCCTAGTCACATCACATTCACATTCTAATCTGAATGGAAGGATTTTCAAATAAATCTGTTAATTAAATAAAATTCAAAATGCTCCATTAAATAATTTGACATCTGGAGTTATTTTTTTTACGTCCCTTCTATTTATTAATTTATTTATTTATTGCATTTGTGTGACTCAAGGCGGCTAACAGTAAAGCAAATTATTAAAATATAAAACACTTATAAATACAGTATAAATAAATAGAACATATGAAAAGTTGTACAGATAGAAACCCCTCCCCAACCCTGACCCATCCCACCCACCCCCTCCCTTGCCAAACGTCTGGCGGAAGAGCCAGGTCTTACAGCTGTGCCGGAAGGCAAGGAGATTTGGGCTCAGGCAGACTGATTGTGCTGTGCATTTTACAAATATATAACAAATAGACAATTTCTACTATGAGAAGCCCACTGGAAGCCCATTGCTGCAAGGAACAGACTTTTGGGAAGCAGCTGCCTTTTCCATCACTCATAAAAGGAACACTGTGAATCTAATGGGTTGTTCTTTTGGGCTTTATTCTCTTCCTTTTTAGAAGCTCTAGTCATCTGGCCTTGCTTCAGTCCAGTAGGTGAGCTCGAAGTGCAGTAAGGCAGTTTCTGGCAACCCTTTTATTCCACCTCTCATCTTGGAAGAGAGGGCTCAGTATTTATAATAATTAATAATTATTATTTTTATATAGTGCCCCACTGCCCTTGCACTCAGAGTGCTTTATATAGAACAAATTAACACAACTTTTAATCCTCACAACAACCCTGTGAGGTAGGTTACTGGGAGAATATTTTGATTGGCCCAAGGTCAGCCGGTATGTTTCTGGCTAAGGTGAGACTTTAATGAGGGCCTCCCCCTACCTCCCGGTCCAGGCCCCCTTACCTTACCTCAGCTAAGTAGTCATTTTCCAAGCTAGCGAGCAACTTCTATTTAGACAGTTGCTACCAGCTGCAGTAGTTAGTCACAAACATGTGGCTGAACTGGTGAGTGCTAAAGGGGCCAAACAAAGCTGATTCTTAAATAGGCAGAATGTTGCCAAGCTGTGGATGCAATTCTGCACAAATTACACTCAGATGCGATTGACTTTAATGGATGAAGGATTGTGTTATCTGTGGAAGAGTTTAAGGATAAAATCTTGACCCAATTGAAGTTAATGGCAGAACTTCCATTGAATTTAGTGTGGTCAGGATTTCATTGTCTGGCAGGGATAGGGGAGAGAATACGTTGGCCTTGCAGATTTTTTTCAGGAACTGTTGTTTTGATCAATGCTGTTGGGGCAGCATGGAAGAACACATAATGATGGTAGTTAGAAAATTTGACAAAGGGGAATTAAAAGACACCAGTTAGTGGACGCGGCATCATACGCACAGAGCGATCAGTCTATGAAGGCTCTTATAAGCCAAGATAAATAGTTTGTGCTTAATGTGGCGGAAAGGGCAGTGGAGGGATGCAAAGTGTAATGTACTTGAAAGATGAGCCAGGAAGGTTACTTTGAATGGAACTAAGAAAGGAAGGTGAGGCATTCCAAGACAAGAGAGAGAAAGGATGTTGAAGCAATCAAAATGCATTCTAATGAGGGCCTTCACAAGATTTTCAGCCATGTGGCTACAGAGGCAAGGTCAACTTATGACTCTGTTGTTCAGAAGGATATAGATATGGCTCGAATGTGAGGTGTTGCTGAGCTTATAAGCCTGAGTGATAGAAGAAAATGATGGAAGATCAGAACCCTTAGGTAGCCCTAACCCGAAAGGTGGAGAGATACAGGAAGAAAGAAGTTAAGAGGTCTCGGATTCAGTGATAGAGGAAAAGGAGGAGAAGGTGGCATGGGAAGAAGAAAGAAGAAATTAACAGTAGAGGGGAATAGTAAATTAATGGGATAATAAATGTAAATAATTAAGATCTCTATATGCTGGGTTATTTAGATAACTCCATATATCTCTGAGCCTAAGGGTGATTTCAGATGTGATGGGGTGCCTATTGGCCCTGTCATGGAATCACCTTTTGATTCCCCGCCGGAATCAAAACGTCACGTCCAGCAGATGTGCCGGCTGATTCCAGTGGGGAATCTGGGGGGTGGGGAGGCTGCGCGGCGCAGCATGCGGCTGCACAGCCCCGTCCCCGCCATGCTCCCCCAGCCACCCGCCCTCCTGGAGAGGGGTGGGCGCAGCAGCCAATTCGGCCACTGCGCCCGATTCCAACCTGGTGTCTGGGCCATGGCCCAGAATCGGCAGCGGTAACAGACGTTACCATCCGCCGATTCCGGGCCGTGGTTCAATTAACCACGCTTTCGGGGATGGTGCCCGGACCATCCCTGAAAGCGTGGTTATTTTGCTCCCCACTGGTGGTTCACCGTGGTGAACATCTGGCGGCGAGCAACCAGACGTTATGGTACCATCCACCACCACGGGGATTCACCGTGGTTGAGTGTGGTAATGTAACGTCTGAAAATACCCTAACTCTAATTACACTTAGGTGCTTGTGAGGAGTCGGCCCTTTGAGATCCATGAGTTTAATGTGTAGTTTAATGTGTGTAAAACTGGTATAACTGGAATCAAAATCAGACTTTTGTTAAAATAATTAGGTCACTTAAATGGTAGAACCCAACATTTCTTTAAAAAGTAAAATTAAATGTGTTACGTAATAGAGTATTATGAATATATATAGTAACTGAATAGATAGTATATATAATATACATCCTAGATATTTGAATTTCTCTCATGTTGACATCAAAATGATTGGGTCTGGATCTCATTTACATTAAAGCTCTTTACGCTGTGCTAGAAACTGGAAAGAATGTTGGTGTAAGTGAAAATGGAATCTATGGATAACATTGATTTTATTCTTCAGAATTAGGTAAATAGATCTATTTTGCCTTTTTTTAAAAATGGGCTCTCTTAGGGTGATTTCAGACGTTACGGGCGGGCGGTTCACCGCAGTGAACCCCCAGGGGGGGTGAACAGCGCAACCACGCGCGGGGGTTGTAAAACAGCCCAAACAGACGTGCCGGGGAAGGGACCACGGGCCGGAACCGGGCCGAACCATCGCGGGCCGCGGCAGCACAACAGACGTGCAGCCGAACCCCCGCCGGGCGCAAAACTCCAACAAGGCACCAGGCAGGGGCGGGACACAGACATGGCCGCCGGAGGGCAAAAGAAGCCGAAAGGCACACAAGGGAACGCCCACACAAGGGAAACGTGAAGGGAGGGGGGAAGAGGGAGAACAGCCTGACAGCCGGCACACACAGCGGACCCGCAGCGGGACACACTGCACGACCACATGCCCGGGCACACACACACACACATAAGGGAAAGGTCGGGAAGGGGGGGCAGGGGCGCCCGTAACACTCCACCAGGAACAACGGGAGGGACGAGGGGGGGCACCACCAAGGGGCAAGGCACAGGCAGCAGCAATCCCCACCCCCATACCACCCCAGTCCACAGAGGCGCCCCCACAGCAACAGAGGCAGTCCTACCCCCGGAACGAGGCACGGTGGGGGCCCCCAATGCACAGCGAGCCCGGCACAGAGGGCCCAGGAGGAGGAGGTGGAGGAAGGGG
>QEPC01012510.1:1158001-1189300 GCA_003113815.1 Sphenodon punctatus
GGGGAGGGGGAGAGTGGTTGGTGGGTGCGGGTGGGGCCCCCCTCGGGGGACCCCGGCCCCCCTGCCGGTCGCCCGGGGTCCACCCCCCCACCCCCCCGAGGGGGGTTCTCCCGTGCCCCCTGTTGCCCTCCCCTGGGTTGCCCTTACCCTTTTCCTGGGTGCCTCCTGTGGGCCCGTTCCGGCCGCTGTCCTCGGGGCGTCGCGACCCGGCTGCAGCTGTGGGTGTTGTGCCTGGGCCGCCTCCCTGGTTGGGTGCTCCTGTGTGCCCCCTTCCTGCGTCTGTGCCCCCTCCACCTGCATCGCTGGGCCTGCCTGCACCTCCTTCGCCTCCTGGCCCGTCACTGTCGCTATCTGTGCCTCCACTCTCTTCCGCCTCCCTCCTCGCTCCATCCCGCCATGCTTGCTTGCTGCTGATCTCGCTTTAAATCTCCCTCCGGCGGTTGTGTTGTTGCTGGTTGCCCGGCAGCGACGCTGCGTGCTTTGTCCCCGACTGGGGCTCGTTTCGTTCCGTTCGGCCCGGGGACTGGCGTCCAGACGTTACTTTTGCTTGGTTCCCTGTGGGGGTTCGTTTGACCATGCTTCCCGGGACCTTCCCCCGGCTAGCCCAGGAAGCGTGGTTGAACCTGACCCCATGTGGGTATTGAGCGTGGTGAACATCTGGCGCGCGCCGTTCAGACGTTCAGGGCCCTTTGGCCCCACGGAGGGGTTGAGCGTGGTTCACTGTGGTTGAGCGTGATCTCGTAACGTCTGAAGACACCCTTACTTTCAGTACTTTCTCAGAGTTAACAATATTTACTGTTAGAACTCTTGTGTGCCGAGACTCAAACATATATCTAATTCTTCATTATTGTAATTTGCAACAATATGCTTTTGCAGTAGAATTCAGAATAAATTCTTTGGAAAAATATTATCTCTCTAATTGCAAATAATGGGGCTGATCCCAAGCGTCGTGGACTGGTGCATGCAGTGCACGCACACGCAAGTAATGCGCATTCCCAGCACGGAGGCCCGCAGGCAAACTGTGTGGTGGTATGCTTGCACACTGGTAGGGGCCGTGGGGGTTGGGATTATGGCCAATATTAATACTGTGTAAAATGACTATTTTTTCCTTTAACATTAGTATATCGCTAACTCCTATGCTAACCAGGAACCTACAGATATTTGTAGATTGAGAAGCCTGCAGATAATACATCAAGAGTGACAAATCACAGGCATATCTCTACATGTCATCTAAATTATAATCTAAATAAACTGTACAGCTGCCCTTTCATTTAAATTTGGCTTTGGTCCTAGCCCCAGTTACTAAGATATAGACTAGGGGTATGCAGAATTTACCTCTTCCATTTTTGTTTTTGTTTTCTGTTTTAGAAAATCATTTTCATGTTTTCATTGGAAAACAGTCAGTTTTCATTAACTTTTTCTTTTAAAAATAATTTTCAAAAATAATAATTGGTGGACTATTCTGTGCATGTGCAACCTTTTCCAAAATGGCATCAGCACTGTCGCCACCATTTCGGAAAAAGGACAAGCCAGTCTGCACATGTGCAGTGGTCATTTTGCACAGACTGGCTGCCCTTTTCCAAAATGGTAATGATGCTATTTTGGAAAAGGGCACATGCACAGAATGACCCTGACAGCTATTTGCACCTGCATAATTCTTTCTTTAATTTTTTTTTTTTTTTAAATTATTTTGAAAACAAAAATGAATAAAAGCAAATGTATGTTGTTTTCTTATTCATTCATTTTTGGGGCTTTAGCTTAATTCGTTTTAGTAACAAAAAAGAAAGGAAACAAATTGCACATCCCTTTTATAAAGTAATTATTTTTCCCTGTCCTGTTTAGAATTTGTAAGAGAAAATGGACTTGTACAAATTTCCAACAATGAAGCATATGTTTTTCAGAAATTGTAGAAGTGTATGCCATACATGTCATACATGATCATTTTATTAATCTAGAAAAATGTTATTGTGAGTTTTATTTTGTCAAAATTTTTATCTAGCTAATGTGTGGTAAACACTAGTTCACTACAGTATTTTTCTGATTTTTTTATTTATTAGGCTCTATAAAAATTTCTCTGGCTAACTAGCAAGTTATCTTAGGACTGAAACTCGATTCTTGCTTTTCTCAACGAGAATCAGGGTTCTCGGCACATTCTTGCAAACAAGAATGAGATGAGAATTCCCTGGATTTTCACAGATAAAAGGCAAGAATCTCAAGAACAGCTCTCCCCGCACACTTGCAAAAAACATTTAAATGGTTCCTTTTTACGTACCTGGCTTTTCCGAGTCCAGGGGGACTGCTCAAGCAGCTGAGTCTTGCCGCTGGATCTCTTCCCGATTGGCTTCTCTGCGGCGGAACATGGGAGAAAGAATGAAGTCCCTTTCATTCACCTGATTGCTTCTTCAAGTCCAGGAGGACTGTACTAACCGCTGGGTTTCTCCCCGCTCGGCGTCTCTTCTGGGGAATGTGAAAAGCCTCTGAGAAGGAATAAGATCACTGAGCATGCTCAAAATGGCCATCGTTTTGACAGCACTGACACCATTTTGGAAAAGGACTGCACATGCTCAGAATGGCCCTGGCTGCCATTTTGTGTATGCTCAGTGATATTTTATTTTTTAATTTTGTTTGCCTCCTCCTCAGAGGCTTTTTACGTTCCCCCACAGAGAAGCCAAGCATGGAGAGACCCAGCGGCTGGAGCAGTCCTCCTGGACTTGAAGAAGCAACCAGGTGAGTAAAAGGGGCTTCTTTCTTTCTTTCTTTCTTTCTTTCTTTCTTTCTTTCTTTGTGTAGGGGGAGGGTTAGTCCCCCCACCCAAATATCTTGCGAGATCTTGAACAGTTAGTGAAGATCTCACTGCCAGTTCTCAATTCTCATGAGAATCATTCCGATTCTCATTTCAAACCTCATCTAGATATTATTTACAGTAACTCAGAAAAGTTTTAAGTCTCACAATTTACATTTGAACCTCTCCCTGGTTGTCTTCTAATGGTCAATTGTGCATACACTTGTAATTAATTGGAACTGATTCAAGCGTAGTTAATTATCATTTGCGCAAATGGTATGTCATCAAACCGTTTATGGGCTGGGAGCCCACCGGAGCCCGTAGTGACTCTGCACAACCCCCATGCAGCTGTCTATCGCAGGTCCTGCATGGGGAATGCAACAAACAGGCAGGCATTAACAAACGACACGTTGCCCCATGTTTGCCCCCATTAGCATCAGACTCACCTGCTCGTCTATCCTGTGGCTGCCAGATGTTTACCTCAGGCTGCTCCACATGTTGTCAACCCAGGAAATATGGAGGTCATCATGCAGGCAATTTGAGGCAAAACCAGGGCAGTGGGTGCCAACGGGGCTGCTGCCTGTCCGTTGGGGTGCATGTGGTCTCTAAGCGTGTTCCGTGCCATAGATGTGCAGGCGCAGCCTACAGCGTTGTTAGGGTGACTGCAGCTTGGAGGAGGGGGATGGCAGTGTGCAGGAGGATCGTGACGGCGAGGAATGCCTGCCCATTTATTGCATTCCCCATGCGGGACCTGTGGGTGGCAGCTGCGTAGAAGCTGTGCAGAGCCACTATAGGCTCTGGTGGGCTCCCTGCCTGTAAAAGGTTTGTCGACAAGGAGAGACCAATCCTGTTCAATTATATTTATTTAATTAATTAATTTAATTTAACAATTTATATCCCACTCCCTCCAGCCCTACAGCTGCTTGGGGCGGCTCACAAAATATTTAAAAATAAGTTTAAAAGAGCACAATATATACAAAAAAGGGGTTACTAAAACATTGTAAAAACAAACAATAAAAGAGGTAAAAAAACACTGGCAGACAGCCCACCCCCCACCCGTACTCCCCTCTCCCCTAAAGGCCTGGACAAGCAGCCAGGTTTTACAGCCCCAACGGAAGGCCAACAGGCTGGGAGCTAGGCGAGCTTCCTCTGGGAGGGAGTTCCCAGCCGTGGTGCAACCACTGAGAATGCCCTCTCTATTGTGACCCCTCGGTTCACCCAGGGGACCCCCAGAAAGCACCCCTGACAGATCGTAGAGTTCGCTTCAGGGCCCACGGAGTGAGACGGTTTCTCAGGTAGGAGGGCCCAGACAGTGTAGGGCTTTAAAGGTCAAAATCAGGCCTAGAACACTATAGGCAGCCAGTGCAGAGTCCGAAGCACTGATGTAATGTGCTCCCTATGGCCTGTCCCCGTCAGGAGGCGGGCTTCCGCATTCTGTACCAGCTGCAGCTTCCGAGTTGTCACCAAAGGCAGCCCCACGTAGAGCGTGTTGCAGTAATCTAGCCTTAACGTGATGAATGCATAGATGATGGTGGCCAGGTCGGAGTTTGAAACATATGGCTGGATCCTACGCACAAGATGTAATTGACGAAAGGCTTCCTTTGCCATCGCCTCCACCTGAGAATCATGGTGGAGGCCAGGGTCCAACAGGACCCCCAAACTCCGTACCTGTGGGGCCAGCGGGGGGCGGATCCACTCCACAAGGGGGGCAATCACCTCAGCTGCTCTACCCACCAGCATCACCTCCGTCTTATTGAGGTTCAGCTTCAGTCACAGTTACTCAGAAAAAAATTGTAGTAGTATTTCCTAAAAGAAGAAACGTTTGTTTTGAGTTATGTCTACGTAAGATAAAAATAGGTGGGATACTAGTATAAGATTCCCATTCCTTCTGTTTGGTTCATCCAACACCAAACCAAGGACTTAAAACTTAGGAATGTCAGAACTAGGATACACTCTCAAGAAATTGAGACATACCATATATGGAGATTCAGAATGAACTCCTGACCTGCCTGACTAAGGACCCTGTGTGGTCTGAAAGCTTGCACACCTCCACCAACTTGAGTTGGTCCTATAAAAGATATATTCACACTATTTTGTCTCTACTGCCTATATTTGGGGCCAATATGGCAACCATGCTCTCTCTATAAACAACTTTGGCTCTTCTTATTATAACTAGGGGCGTTTTTAGACGAGCAGGCCAATCTAGCGGATTGAAAAATCCGCTTTCTTAAAAAGTTGTACGGCGGTGTGTGTGTGTTTACATGCACCAGAAGTTGCCAGCTGTCATTGAAAACAGCAGTGCCTGGTGGCTCTCGCATTATTTTTACATACATACATAGTTTATTCCGGCTATTCGCCATTAAAAGTGTACATTGTACAGTAAATATACCAATTATAGGTTACAAAGCCATAGCTCAATTCAGGAATGTTAACAATCTATATCCTCTGATAGAAGAGTAAGCCTTTTCCGCTGGGCTAACAAAAAATGAAATGCTACAGCTTTCATAACACTTGGATCTCACGGGGACAATAGAGCAAAGATCCTCTCCAACTCAAGTAGAAAGGGTTGCCCTTCTAAAATTGGAGAAACACATGCAGTACATAAGTCCTTGTAGTGAGGGCACACAAAGGATGCTCTATAGATTCAACCTCCCTAATACCGCAGGTACATTGCCTATCAATATAGGCTATTCCCTCTGCTCTACCAGTGGTAATGGCTGATGGGAGAAGCTGGAATCTGGCCAAGGTCAAACTCCTACGAAGTTGGAAATCTTGTAGGTGAAGCAGGTAAGGTTCTAAGGCAAAATTCTCTTTTAATAGAGAATACAATGGAGCAATTCTTACTGTCGCTACCTGAGATAAATCCTCCTAAATGGAGATGTCAGAAATCTTCTGCTTAATATCACACAATACCGACCTATTATGCATCTGAAAACAGTAATCTGGGGAAAACCCCAGCTTAGTTAGAGTGACTGATATTTCGTACCACCATCTATACTTTGTGCTCCCATGATGCTTCATTTGCTCCAGCCAACACTTACTGGATAATCTAATTAGATCTTGATGTCACAGTTTATCCCAGTATGTGATGACTTTTTTTTTTGGCTAAGGCAGCCACACATTATTTTTAAAACTGGGTTAAGTGTTAAAAATAACGCGTGAGCCACCGGACGCTGCTGTTTTCAGTGGTGGCCGGCAACTTCTGGTGTGTGTAAACACCCCTCACGCAACTTTTTAAAAAGCGGATTTTTCAATCTGCTAGATTGGCCTGCTTGTCTAAAAACACCCTAAAGCATCTTAGCATTGATGGTTTTATGTTAAATGTGAAATGATTTTGTAGGTGAAATTAATTTTACTTTTTTCATCCTGTAACATGACTATAAAGATTGTGTTACACTGCAGAGAAACCTGAATTCAAAGTATCACTTGTAAACAGTGAAACATATAGACTCTGGGCCTTAAAAGCAGATCAAAGAGCTATGCATTTTATGCTGGTTTCAGATGTTAGAAATGTTGCCAGCTATGCTGGGATAACATTCCATAAGTTGTGTCTTAACAATAATAAAATTAAAACAGTTTAATATTATTTTATTTTTAAACAGATTACTTGACACTACCACTATAAATACACAGATAACAGAAAAAGAAGTACAATTACAGAAAATACAAAATTACACAATAAATTATTAGAGAAACGTATAGTGGGGAGGGGATGGGGAAAAGCTGACTACATTCATGTGATTTCCAGATAACTGTGTGCAGTTAGCAACAGACATCTTTGTGTGTGTGTGTGTGTATGTTGCTCATGTACACAGAGTTCACAGATGACCTGTGGCAGATGAAACAAGAAGACAGACATCTAGAACACCAGTGGTAGAAGTCTCATGCTGAGTTTTATTGATTGTGACATACCAATTTCTTTTTCCCCCTGTTTCTCTTTCCTTTCAGACTTATGTGCCATGGCTATGCAGAAAGTGTAGAAACGTTTCTTTGTTTCTTTAATAGCATCTTCAATGTTTCTCACAGTAGATATGTTCTGATATGTTGACAGCTTGCTGAATCTTGGATGTTTCCACTTGGTTATGGAATTGGGTTTTTCTCCCTGTGAAGAATTTTAATGTTACTTTTCACTTTCAGGCAATTTTTTTTTTAGATTTAGACTGTGCTGTGTCCTGCTGGGACAACAGAACCATGTCTGGAGGTTTCAAACACTGCATCTTCTCTGCTTGAATTTTAACTCATACCATTTGCTGAACTTTGAATGGTGCTGGAGCAGCTTGCTATAGAGGCCAGAAAGACAGCACTCTCTAGCTGCTTCCTTTAGACCGGGTTCAGATTCCTCATTCTCTGACCCTTATGTGGCCCTGGCTTAGCACACCCATAACTAAATGCTACTCTGTTAATAGACAGTGCTCACAGCACTTTCCACCTGTTACCCTTTATAGCTTCAATTCTATGGGTGAAAACAGACATGACGCTAACCACCCTTTAACCACCCGTGGTGGTTATTTATGCATGTTTCAGGGCTGTATTGGTGCCCTATTGAGCCCTGAAACATGCATAAATGACCACCAAGGGTGGTTAAAGGGTGGTTAGCGTCATGTCTGTTTTCACCCTATGTAGAGCACACACAGGGCTATCCCCTCTTCAGGCAATTCCCCCCTCCCACTCCTTCAGGGCAGAAGGCTGATTTCTGGAAATATTACTCATCCTTTTGAATGAGTATTTTAAGCAAGCTGTAACCTTACAGGATCTTTGTCTTATTCCCCCCACCGAGGTCCCAAGATACTCCTCCTGTCTCCAGTCAGGACTCACCACCAGGGTTGCGAGTGGAACCGACCCCAAGTAGGGACTCATAAAGCCACTACCCCCAAATGGAACACACTCCAACAGCCTGAAGTCTCTATGGGGTGGAACTCATAAGGGAGACAGATTGCTAAATGGAACTGCTCGAAGGATCGCTCAGACTGGCAACCAGTAGGAACACACCAGGGTGGAACTCACCCACAGGGAACCTGAGGTGAACCGTCTCAGAATCAGACTACCATCCCCAACCCGCAGAGCTACCGCAACACCCCTCCCAATAAGATTCTGATCTCCCTTAAAGAGAACAGTAGTGTTTCTTACCCGTCCAGAGGGGCAGAAGGCTGGTCCAAGGGTGATGCTGGAGAGGTGAAGGAGAGACGTTTCCTTGAGTTCGCTGAGATGGATGGAGGAAAGACCACAAAACTCACTGCAAAAGCTAGTGGATTAAAGCTCTAACCCAAAGACATGATGGTTTCTGGGACCCTTTATATACAGTTCTTGTGGGAGGGTTCAAAGTCAAAGGGGTGTTTACCCCCATCACCGGCTAACCAATGGAGTGGGCTGGTAAGGGAGGGGTTAGACAGTCTTCTATCCCTCATGCAGATTTCAGCTGCATACCTCATGCAGATTTCAGCTCCATTCACTCAATGGGAGTTGCCCCATTGAGTTCAATTGGGAATCCCTTTGTCTAGTTAGTTACCCTCAACCTTGTCCACCTCTGCATTCAATGAGAGTTGGTTCGCGTTCATTGTCTAGTTACCCTGATCATTGTCCACCCCTTCATAAGATCCAGTTAAGGCCTGCATGGAATGCACCAGCCCCCAACTGAAATAAAATAAGTATAGTTTTCATGATCAGTTGACTAAGATGTCTCCCACATTTTTAAGGCTGAAAACCAAAAATGCCTAGACACACATAGACTTAAACAAACATTTACAGAACATTGTAATACAAGAAAAACACACCTGGATATGTTGCATTTTCTCACACAAGCCTATTTTTTAAAAAAAGATTTATAATGGCGCTTTTTTATCATGGTTTGTACAAATTCTAATACATGTTTATCACATGGCTTGAGCAAACTGTCCAAAGTTTGCTTGGGGGTTTGAGAATTCTCCACTTTACAAAACCAAACCAAAGTTAAATCTAAAATGTCCTTGGTTACAGACAAGCATTGCATGGCATAGCCAAACAAGGTGATGATGTGTAAAACAGTTCCAAGGCATACGTTATTAAAAATAATTTTAAACTTTCTGTTTTCATCATCACAAGTCCAGTTTACACATTCATGGACCATTTGATCTGGAGCATCAAAGACACAACCCTCAGAGTCCGAAAAAAGTTTTTCTCTAAAACAATGCTTTAGAATTCCATAAACACATGCCCGCACAATAGAGTTCATGGTGTTTTTTCTTTTCTTAGCTAAAACGTAGTCTGTTTCATTCAGCTCCAGACCCAGGTGTCTCTGTAGGGTAATATGCAGTTCTAGACCACCATCTTTCCTTTCAGGGCAATAGCACGCAGGGTCTTCCACTTCGTTTTCATCAGATTCTGGGGGGCTTTCAAACATTTCCTAACAGAAAAAGTTTAAAAACCATGAGTTACCAGTCTTTTTACAAGGCATTGTTTTGTGACAGTCAATGCGGTTACATCTCTAGGCACACAGACCCACTTTTAATTACCCTGAAAAATCTTTCTTACCTGTGAATTTTGAGCTGGGGTGGCTGTGTTGAGTGCTTCTTCTACCACCTCTGGATAAACTGGAGACTCCACAGGGCTGGGCAGTCCCATTCGGGCTTTTTCATCATGAACAGGAGTGCTAAAAAGAACCTTGGCCACAGGTCCACTCTTAACATCCTCATCCTCTTGAAATGTACCCTTTTCTGTATAACCGTCTCATTACACCGGGCAAGCTAGTAAACTCCATAGGCCGCACAGGAGTGGTATCAGCAAGGAAATCCATTTCAGTTTTCCGTGTAAGTTGAAGTGAAGGGCTCTCTGTTCTGTAGAGTGCCCAGAAAATGCTGTTCCCTCTCATAAAATGGCCCCTCTTTCGTAACCCCTAGGGCGGGTCTATGGGGGCCGGAAGCTTTTCTGATAGGTCGGGGTGGCGGGGCTGAGTGGTTTGAGACCTCAATGACCTCCTTCTACCATTCTGGCCTACACACCCCTTTCACACCATAAGTCCAGATATCAGCAACGGATGGAAATAGGCTGAAAAAAACCTTCACCTGTTGGTTCAGCTCACTCTCCTGAGTTGTTTGACCCCCTCACATGACCCCCATTCTGCAAGTCAGCCTACCCCAAACCATAAAGTAGCTCCGAGCCTCACGAAACCCATGCCTAGTGGTTCATCTCACTCTCCTGAGTTCGTAGAGGGTTACACGACCCACTACCTGCAACTCAGCCTACCCTGAACCCCGCACCATAAAGTAACTCTGATCCTCACAAAACCCATACCTAGTGGTTCATCTCACTCTCCTGAGTTCGTAGAGGCGTTACCTGGCCTTCTTGAAAGGACCTTGCGGGTCCAACCGCCCTAATCCACAAGAAGAGTAAGCCCAAACTCAAACACAAGCAGAGCCCCCGAAGTCAAGCGTAAGGACCTTCTGGGTTCAGGGGGTAATGCTTCCAGGTAATGCTTCCCTGACCTGGAAGCATTACCTGCTTCTACATTACTTCCGCCTAACATGTCACTTCCACTCGAAGGTGGGACTTCTAGGCCAAGGAACAGGTGGCGAGAGCGGGACTTCTGGTGACACAGCACCCCACATGACATGTCAAACTGATAATGATCAGTTTGATGAGTAGTGTACCCTTTTCTACTGAGGCCTGTGACTTGAACCAGCCCCGGTGAGAAATGACTGGTTCTCCAGAAGAGGCCTGGCCCCATGGAGCACTGGGACATTACAACACTCAGTGGTGGAGGGGCCACATTGGAAAAGGGAGGAAGTAGTGCATTTACCCTGCCCCTTAGCTCCATCCACTATGGAGTGCCATGAAGTTCAAATCAGGCTCAATGCATATGGGATTAAACCAAAGTTGTCAGCCCAAGGAGGGCTTTTAGCTTCATGCTACTTGGGAATTTCATCTTTATCTCCTCTTACAAAAGCCAGTTCTTGGGAAGTATTGAGTCCCTTGCTAGCTAAGCATTAGTGTTTCCCCGGAAAAGGGTAGAGCATCAAATGTTCATAAAGAAGCTATTGTTAGCATTTCATTCACTTTATATTGGTTTACATTAAATGAATTGTGAGGTATGAACGAAGGGCAGGAAGAAAAAAGAATGAGGGGAAGAAGATGAGGGTGAAGGGCAGTCAGACTGAGCCTGAAGTGAGGAGGCTACTAGAGAAGAGTGCAGGAATTTCCAACCAAATGGCTGATGAGGAAGAATGGCCAAAGCGACAACTGTATGAAGTTCTGTCTTTGTATTGTCCATATCAGTGTGTTCGTGATAAGGCTGCTTCTTGTGCCTGTCCCTGATAGCTTGAGTTCCTCTAGCCTTTGGGTTATTTCTGCGCTGGAATTTTTCTTTCCTAAGCGTACATGAATGGATAGAAAGGGAGGTGCCTCACAGGGTGCAGTGCCTGTGGAGGAGAGGCTTACCTCATCACAGTATGGGCTAAAGAAATCTTTGTGGGGAGTGTTTTTTGGCCTAAGCTGCAACTCTTCCCCCCATATCTCTAGTTTGTTGCAGTACCTGCTCAAGCTGGCTTTTGATTTGCTACTGTTATTTGTGAAACTAAGGAAAAATTGATTATATAGATATGAATAGTTTTATTGCCATCCTCTACTGAATAGGAGGGAAGATGTATATTACAACTTTATATTTTAATATGGCTTCATTTTGCATATAATTATGTTTGACAAAAGGCAAATTACTTCAGGAAAAATAATATTTACTATTATTATTCCTCTTGTTTATCTTTGCCTTAAAGCTTCTATAGTTCTAGTTATCTAGTTATTAATTATTCAGATTCTGCTATTGTTAGAGCCATCAGAAGCTGTTCAGCTAATGAACTGTACCGATAAATGTGTGTGTAACTTGCATTTAACACAATATGCTAGGACACAGTTTCAGTACACATCACATTTCCTTTTCAGTACCAACTTCTTTTTAAGAGCTGTCATGAAAAACATAAACAGAGAAATACAGATTCTTTGGGAAAAGCAAAGATAAAGCTTTGACGTTCACAGGGCTATATTTTACTATTGAACTGCTATAATGGGAGTTTTGTCATTGACTTCAGTGGGGTGGAGTATTGTACTGTATGGGTAAAGCCAAACAAGACAGGGCCAGCCAAATCCCCCGCCCAACCTGGGGAGGGCGAAAGCAGCCTCGGCAGCCTTGGGCCAGCGGGAAGGGAGTCCAGATGATCTGCCCCCCTGCGGGGAAACCGGGCAGGCAGGCCGTGCCATAAGTCCTCCAATACCTTGGGTCAGGCTGAGGAGCCATCCACATGGAGCAGGATTCTGAGACTCCTGCTGCTCAGCAGAATCGCCTCTAGGAGGAACTGCTGCCAAACAGCTGATGGAGGTGGAGCAGAGGAGTGTGCTTACCCTGGCCGCAAAACATCTGATCAGAAGGCCAGAGAAGCGCGCTCACCCCAGCCTCAAAACATCTGATCAGAGAGGCAGAGGAGCATGCTCACACCCCAGCCACAAAGTGACTGACCACGACAGAGGAGCATGCTCACCCCGGATGCAAAACAGCTGATGGAGGGGTTCCCGAGGAGCGTGCTCACTCCAGCTCCGAAACAGATGATGGGGGATGTGTGTGTGTCCAGAGGAGCATGCTCACCCTTGGGTGCCAAACAAATGAATGGGGGGGATGGAAAAGCGCACTCACTACAGATGCCAAACAGCTGATCAGGTGGCCTGGAGACGCGCACTCACACTGCTGTCAGACAGCTGATGAGGGTGGGGTTGATGCAGCTGTTTGGCCAGGGTGAGCGCACTCCTTTAGACTCCCATCAGCTATTTGGCAGGTGGGGTGAGCAGAGCACGCTCCTCCGGGCTTTTCCTGAACAGTTGTTTGGTGGGTGGGGTTAGCACACTTCTTTGCCCGCCAGTCAGCTGTTTGGCGGCCGGAGTGAGCGTGCTCCTGGGGGGAGGGGGGGGGGTAGGGCTGATTAGCTTTTTGACCGGGGTGAGCATGCTCTTCCACGACCCCACCCCTGATTAGTTGTTTGCCGGCTGGGGTGAGTGTGCTTCGCCTGTTTGCCAGTCAGTGTGAGTACGCTTCTCCGCCCCCTCCATCAGCTGTTTGGTGGCTGGTGTGAGCATATTCCGCTGGGCCTGATCCTATGATTTTACCTCACAGCAGGGCTGCACAAGCCATCAAGATGAGAGGCAACCTGTTACCCTCACATTGGCCAAGGCAGGGCAACAGTAGTCTGTGATGCGTCACCGGTCTTCTCCAGTGGATGTGTTGCACAGCAGCCAGCTGCCCACCCTGGGACTGAAGTGGGTGAATATCTGGTGGCCACTGTCCTGACAGTCAGCTGCATCTCAGGCTAACATGGGGTAAGGTGTGACCCAATGTGGTTTAACATCTCATGTGGCCTTAATCATAGTCTTGCCACAGGGTATCTGGTTTGGTGGATGGAAATGGTACTGTAGCTACATATTTTGACTTTAGAAAGGCTTTTGACGCTGGCCATTTTTACATGTGCACAATTATTCTGAAATAGCTGTAAATCTGGATTTGTCATTCTGGAATTGTCATTCAGGGATAACTGTTCACAACATCATTAATATTCCAAAATAAGCACTAATTTGGAATAAGCACTAAGCAGTTCTCTATGACATGGGCGGGCTCCAGTTCGGAATAAACATTTACATGTTCATTGTTCCAGACTTATTTAGTCCGGAGTAAATAAATGCTCAAAAATGAGGTTGTATAACTCCAGATTAAAACCAGAATCCAGACTTATTTACTCTGTAATAACTGTTTACACAAACACTTATTTGGATTTAGAGGCGTTTACTCTGGATTAATGATAATGTAAAAACAGCCACAGTCTCATATGACCTATATATCCCTCCTCAAGACCCACCTTTTCCATGCTGCCTTTCCCAATGCCCTCTAGTCTTTCCCCTTGCTCTTACTGTCAGCCCTCCTCTGCTGACTGCTGCTACCGACCACCTTGTAACCAAGCCAAGTACACGCACCTGAGACTTCGCATCCGCCTGAATGTTTGTTTGTCTTCTCCCATGTCTCTCCCGCTGTCCCCTCTCCTTGTCTCCCCCTCCTTGTCTTTTAGATTGTAAGCCACAGGTAGGGACCGCAGCTGATTATATGTTCTGTACAGCGCCAGGTTGTTACTGGCGCTTTATAAATGTTTAATAATAATAATAATAATAATATAAGATGGAGAAATGCAAGGAACTAATATTTGCTGAAAAGCCACACTTAAAGAATATTAACAGAATAAAACAGGGAGGAAGTATCAAATCGAGTCCCATTGGGGTCGGTCTTGGGTCCAATGCTCCTCAGTCTTCTCATTAACAATTTGGGAGGACGGAAAGTATAATTATCAAATTAGCTGTTCTCCATCTTTTTTATGGCAATCTTTTAGATGTTTGAAAAGTGCTATCCTGTCTCCTCCCTACCTCCCCACTTTCATTATCCTTTTCTCTAGGTTATACATTTTCAGTTGCTTCACACTTTTTTGGTATGACTTACATTACAGCTTTGTAACCATCCTTGTTGTTCTCCTATGAATCCTGTTGAATGTGTCAACTTTCTTCTTTAAGTATGGTGCCTGAACAAGAATCCAATACTTTAGGTGAGGTCTCACCATATTTGAATGAAGAGCACTGACTATTACTTCCCATGTCTTGAAATACAATGCTTCTGTTAATGCAGCCCAAAATGGCATTTGCCTTTTTTGTTGTTGTTGCAAGAGTCATGCTACTGATTCAGGTTTAGTTTGACATCCACTATACCCAGAGACCCGTGTTCACTGCTGTTTCCCCACTGGCAGGTCTATGACTATAACCTTGATAGCTTTCTTAGCAGTATTACCACTACCTAACCATTTGTTCCCACTTTATACTGACACATTTGCTTTTTTGTTCCTATGTGTAATACTTTACATTTGTCTTTGTTAAATCTCATTTTACTTCTTCCAACCCAGTTTTCTATTACCTAGATTGTTTTGTTTTCTAATCCTGTCCTCCAAAGTGTTTGCAGTCTCTCGTAGTTTTGTGACATCTGTAATTCTCCACTGTCACAACTTCCTAACTGTAAGAACACTTGAGCAATGGAATAGGTTGCATAGGGAGGTTGTCAAATCTTCCTAATTTGATGTTTTCCTAAATAGGATGTGATGTTACAGTGCCCTGTGGCAAAAACACCCTGACACTCTTCTGCCCAGGCACAGATCAGGCACAATGTAGTCAGAATTGGGGGTCCAGCAGCATTAGCTACTAGTGGTGTAGGCACAGGGTAAAAAACAACAACATGACTCTGGCCTTTGTTGGCCTGCTGTGGCCTGGGACTCACCTTCATGTGTGCTCCTGCGCTGCCAGATGTTGGCCCAGGACCGCCCCAGGGCAGGTAAATGGCTGGCCCGGACTGCGTCCTTGGGAAAATCTCTGAGGCACAGCCTGGGCCAAGCGCCACACATGTGGCCCAACATGTTTGTTCAGCCCTACCTCGGTGCAGGGGCCACCATGACTGTGCTCCATTACTGGTCACCATGGTTGCCCATCATGGCTGGGAGCTGGGTGGGGCCGACATTTATTGTGTTCCTTCGTCCTACCCGGGGTGGTGGGATGGCTCTCCAGCCGCCTGGGTTGTAAGCACATTTGTTTCGTGCCAGTTGCTGAACCGGGGAGCAACGGCCACAGATTCCCAGGCTGGGTAGCTGCCGCACCACCTGCATGTTTGTTTTTACCCACTGTGTAGCCTGTCTCAGGCTAGGCTATTGGACTTGATTCTTCACTAGGTCCCTTTCAACCCTGTAATTTTGTTTCTATAAGTTTTAACGTTTTTATTATTAAGATTAATAAGATCAATCTTGATTAATCTGATTTACGAAATGATTTGTGCTGTTACAAATAACAGATGGTGGCATCGTTGAATGAGTCATGATTGGAAAGGTTTCTTCTCTCTATGGGAAATATTTATTTTTTACACACCAGAATGGGCTGGAGTGTCTAGATCCTTCCTCGTATATGTAGGGATAAATTCCTGGCCTCATTGAAGTCATTAGGAGTTATCACAAAGGCTGCTTGCTGTCATTCAGGAAGGGGCGGGGACTGCTGTGAGTTTCTCATGTTAGTGCGATCACATGAAATCCCCAGTCGTTTTAGCTTTAATTTTCTGTTCTCCCATTAAATTCAATAATGTGATAACAGGGCTGGATACTGAGCCTTGTTTCGTTTGCATTATAGAATTTAACGGGAGAACAAAAAATGAATGCTACATCCCCCGTGCAAATGACGGGGGATTTCATGTGACTGTACCAACGTGAGTTAAACTCACGGCAGTCCCCACCCCTTCCTGAATGTCTGGAAGCAGCCTAAGTCAGATGGAGCCAGGATTTCAGCCTACATCATCATCTTACATTAAGAAATTAAAAGCACTAGCTAGAATCCATTATTGGGCAGTTGGGCACTTGGCAAAAGCCTGTCCACTTTTCAAGCTGATGTAGTACAAAACCAACTGCTTCAGTTTAAAAGCTGAGTAACAGCTGACATTTATTGTATTGTTTCCTAAATTGAACTAAGATTCGATAGTTTGATACCACCAGCTTCATTTTATTTGTTTATTTATTTATTTAATTGCATTTCTTAGCCACCCCCTCATGCCTATGGCATCTCGGGGTGGCTTACAACATAAAAATAACAATAAGTAAAATTACACTAAAACACAAAAATTAAAATAGCTAAAAATCCCCCAAAGAACAACCATCCCCCCACACACCTATTTTCCCAACCCCCTCTCCCCTCCTCCGAAGGCCTGGGAGAACAGCCAGGTCTTGCATACCTGGCGGAAGGCCAACAAGCTTGGGGCCAGACGGGCTTCCTCTGGGAGGGAGTTCCATAAACGTGACCCGGCCACCGAGAATGCCCTCTCCATTGTGGCCCCCTGCTTTACATGGGGGACCTCCAGGAACGTGCCCCCGGCAGACTGCAGGGGTCATTCTGGGGCGCGGAGGGTGAGGTGGTCCTTGAGGTACAAAGGGCCAAGACCGGGCGTGTAGGGCTTTATAGGCCAAAACCAACACCTTGAATCTGGCTCGGTACGCTATAGGCAGCCAGGCAGTGCGCAGAGCACAGGAGTGATGTGTTCCCATCGGCTCGTCCCCGTAAGGAGATGAGCCGCCGCGTTCTGCACCAGCTGCAGCCTCCGAACCAGCACCAAGGGAAGCCCCAAGTGTGTATGGTTAATTCTTTTCTTAATTTAAAGTTAAACATCCTGCCCTATAAATATATTTATTTATTTATTTTACAAATTTTTTCCCTGCCCCTCCTGCCAAAGCAACTCGGGGTGTCTAACAAATACAAAAGATAAAAATACAATATAAATATAATAAATACAAAAATATATGTAAAAACATAAAACAATACAATCCACCAAGGGGTGTGTGTTAAAAAAATAAACAAAATAAGTAAACATATTGTGTGTTAACATAAGGCTTGCAAGTCTTCTTGAGCACACACATTTGTAGAATCCCAGTGCATAAAACAGTGTACTTTGTTGATACACAGGACTTTTCTTGGGCCCTGTTTGTTATAAATACAGCCAAGTCGGGGATTTTGAGTATATAACCTTGTTGTATCTTGTAATGTAACTGTGACTTTAATTATATTCTGTAAGTGGGTCAAAGCTTTGACATATGGCACAATGAGACACTGATTAGTGTCACACAGCACTAGCTTAGTTAAAGGACATGGTTATGTTCCCATTTACACTAGAAATGATAACTACATTATAACAGGACCTGCTCACTTGCATGCATTGGTAGTGTGTATTGATGGTCATAGTTATCCTTGCAGAGCCAACTTTCACTGTAACCGGATGCCTCACTACCTTGAAGAAACCCCCTGGGACAGATTCTAGAGCCTTTCCCAATAAAATTGAGGAAACAGTAGCAGTTGTGATAGTAGTGGAGTGGTGGGTGAAGAGAGAAAGGGAAGGATGGCTTAATGGCCATATCTTCATTCTTACTACAGAGATATAGTCAGTCATACTAGGAGTCTACTGCTTTACCTTTAGAGCTGTGGCACCCATCTTTCCCTCTGCTTTGACTAAGGGTATTTTCAGACGTGAGGGGGCCAGTTGGCAACATCTGGGGGGGAACATCCGTTCCCCCCAACAGACGTTCCGTGATCGCAGCCACCACAGGGAATTGTGATCTCGTAACGTCTGAAAATACCCTAAGTTGAAGAAAACGGATAGTTCCCTTGGGATGCATTAAAGTCAATCAGAGCTGAACAATTCCTTTCAATTAAGACAGGATTGTATCCTAAATATTTATCAGGTGATTAGCTCAATGAAATCCATTTTTCTATAAGCAGACTGAAATTTCTTTATAACCAATAAAGGTTTGCTGAAGTTAAGTACCTAAGACAGCCCATTCACTGGAGTTTGTGTGGTTGTAGGCAAGTCAGCTGACAGCTTCTGTTTCCCAGGATGTAATTTTTTTTTAAAAAAAATAGACTATGGATGTATTAAGAGGACTGGCTGTACGAGGCTTTTGGGCCTGGGTTGGCCCAGATGGTGCTGGCTAAATACTTGGTGCAGCATCAGTTTAGAATTGGAGGCTGAGGGTGGAGTAGCAGTGGTCTGTAAAGACAGTCTGGCCTATCAAAGGTATCCGATGGTGTCCTGACTTATCCGCTATAGAGTGGACGAGGACCGGGTTTGAGTGTTTGAGGACCGGGATACATTGGGGATTCTGCTGGCATACCGACTACCCCACTGCACAGCAGACTCCCTGACTGCTGTAGCTAAGCTGGTCTTAGAGGTGGTGTTGAGATCGCCCAAACCTGTTGTTTTAGGTGATTTCAGTATACACGCCAAGGCCAGCTTTTCAGGGCAGAACAGGAGTTCTGGACTTCCATGACAACCATGGCTATCCCAGGTAATATCTGGCCTGACATATGAGGCTGGACACACGCTGGATCTTTTGTTCTGCACCAGCCTGGAAACAGGGGGACCAATTATTGGGGGTGTTGGGATGACACCATTGTCATGGTTGGATTGTTACCTTCTGAGGGCCTGGATCCCTGCCCTCGTTTGCCCCTGTCAGAGTGGTGGGCCAGTTAGTCCAATTCACCCCCAAGACACTAATGGATCCTATAGCATTTCTAAACTCTCTTGCCCCAAGTGGCTTACAGCGGGCAAGGGAAAGGAGAAAAAGGAGAGCCCAGCCTCAGCTTGAGGGGCTTTGGCAAAGAGTGTATCAGCCGGATCCTGTTGGTCTCAAGCTTCTAAGCTGCAAAAGGCACAAAATGTGTCTTTCACAGTGCAGCTTGTCCAGCTCTGGCAATTTTCTTCCAAGATCATCCAGAAATATGCACTGAGTTTGTGCAAATAAAGGGGGTAAACAGCACATCTATTTATTTGAACTTCTGTCTTGCCCTGTCCTTAGAATAACAGGTTCAGAGTGGGTTGCAATAGAACCAAATGCAGAGGTTAAAAAGAAATAAAATAAAACCAATTAAATTTTACCCCACCCCATAAAAACTGCAGAAAGAAAACACACTTTATGTAAATAATTGTTATAGTTGTGCAAAATGGGACTTAACACACCCCACCCAGGTTTGGTGTGATCGGCTTCCAAGGTCTAAAATGGATTTTTGACCCATACATTTTGCAATTTATAAATGTTTGAAGATCAGAGAAGGTTTCTAGGGCTACCATTAGCTGAGTATGAAATTTGGAATAAATATTATTAAAATCCTTCTTTGCAAGCCAAACCCTTGCCTATTCAAAATAATGGGAGATTTTTAAGTTTCAAGAAAATAAAAATGACAAGAGGCACAGTTTTACACATGCAAGCTCCTAATAGTCATAATGTATTTGCAAAAGGGTGGGTGGGAAAGGAAGGGAGGATTAAACTGCTTTTGGGGTTGGATAGCTAGATATTTTCCCCCTTTGTAAAAGAAAATCAAACATCTCGATACAGTTTAATTTAGAGTTGCTCTGAGAGAGGCTGAGCCAAGATCCTGGATCCCCAAACCTCTGAACTGTGCAGCAGTGGTTTTGTTTTTCAGGAATGAGACATTTATTCCCAGTTCAGCATGTGGATGTTCAAAAGGTCTCCCTGTTCTCCTGAGTAAATCTCTGACACTAGCAGAAGAGAGGCTATAAAACAAGTTTTAGGACATTAGAAGTGGCATTGTCAGGTGCATAAGCCTTAACCGACTGTGATGAGGAAAAGTTTCCACTGCACGCTATGAAAGCAGCATATTTTTGTTCATTAAATATTGATGAAAGCTGCCTCTTCGGCCTTGCCTACATTAGCAATCTTTATAGCTGTAATTCAGTGTTAGTGGAAGATGTAGTGTATCACCACCATGTCCTCTAGCGCTACACCTGAGCCCTGTTTCCAGAACAGCTTATGAAGTGGAACTGCACTTGAGACTATGAAGTTTGCTATCGTAACCCTTTTTATTAATGTATTATTATTATTATTATTATTATTATTTTATTTTATATAAGTGCCTGTTGCTTTACATTTGTTATTAATTGAGACAGGTCCCTGCCCAGTGAGCTTACAATCTTAGATGGAGAAGGGTGAGGGGAACACAGGGAGACACAAACACATACATATTCCCATTTACAGATGCGGGAACTGAGGCTTAGAGGTAATGACCCAGGGAGTGCATGGCTAGGGTAGGATTCAAACCCTGGCTTCCCAGGTCCAAGTCCAGCACGTTATCCACTATAGCAAACTGGCTCTCATTATATATTGTCTCTTATTATACACTGTCTTTAGACTAAGAATTTTGTTTTTCTTGAGAGTTTTCCCCACATGTATACATCTGGTAACTTTCTATTCACAGAGACAAATGTCTTTCACTATTCCTTTTGTGGTATTTTATTTATTTATTTATTTAACTTTATATCCTGCCCTACATCAAGGGCTCATCTTTTTGGTGCTTTGTGGATGTACGTACGTTTCTTAAAGAATGCAACGCCTATATATAGACGTGCCTATGAACAGATAAGCATGGAAAAGAATTATTGATGGTTGAATAGACATTGATATACTTGATGGAATGGCTTAATGTTTTATTATCAATGTTTTATCTGTCTGAGTTTAGGATGGTAGCATTATTCTCAGCTCCTTACTGGAGAAGCCAAACTTGAGCTATGCAGAGTGCAATAAATGTGTGAATGAAATTCCTTATTTGGCATTTATTGTGTATATGGGTATTTTCAGATGTTACGAGATCACACTCAACCACGGTGAATCCCCACATGGTGATCGTGATCCCGTAACGTCTGTTGGGGGGAACAGAAGCTCCCCCCCAGATGTTCACCCCCGTGAATCACGGGGGGGGAATCACATTCAACATGCAAACGGAGGTCCTGGCCGGACCATCTCCGTTTGTGTGTTGAATGTGATTCCCCCCCGTGATCAAGGGGACTGTAACGTCTGTCCCGGAATCAGCGGCGGGATTCCGGGCCGTGGTCAATGTGGGTGGGTGCTGCGACTGCATTGGCTGCGGCGCCCGCCCGTCTCCCAAGAGGGCGGGCGGCTTAGGGAGCATGGGGGGGCGGGGACGTGCGGCCGCACGTTGTGCTGTGCGGCCCCGCCCCCTCCCCAATTCCCCGCCGGGATCAGCCGGCACGTCTGTTGGGCGTGCTGGTTTGATCCTGGCGGGGGATCAATGGGTGATTCCGTGACAGGGCCAATAGAGGCCCCGTCACATCTGAAAATACCCTATGTTAAAGAAATGTTTTTGATTTTTGTTGTTGTTGTTAAGTAATGAAAGTCAACCATACATGTTGGCACACTCAATCAGGCAGAACCCGCTCGCTAATACAGGCAGAACCGGCTTGCTGATGCTCCTTCTTCTATTTCATCATTCAGGCCAGGGTCCCCTTATCTCCTGTAACTAAGCTAAGCATGTGCACCTGAGAATTTTCAGTTTCATGAATATATCCCCAATACCCAAACTCAGAAAGCTATTCAATTTAAGAAATCACCATAGTGAAAATAGTAAAGAACAATTGTGATTTTAGCCCATTTCTGATCAAGAGTACCTGGTTTTTAAGAGGTATTGATTAAAACACCAGTAACCTTGAACAAAAGGATTGTCTCTTTTATTGGCTTTGAATCTATACCACAGGATATTCGAATTCATTAAATTGCTCAGCAGACAAATGCTGGTAGGGATTCAAAGCTTTGTTGTTTCCTATTAATGATCTAATTATACGTCTCCTCTTCTCATGAGGCACCGGTACAGACTTGATTAAAATATACTTTAAATTATTCCCCTGTGGAAGTTTTGTTGGATGTTACATTGAAGTGAGCTGTAAGTTTACTGTTCAAACAACTTTATTCTGTGATAGAATCCACTCGGTTGGCTGTTTTTATTGGCATGGCAATATTTTTATTCCCTTCACCTAATTAAAAAAAAGCTTTGGAGGCTGAAATACAATAGCATATTAGGTTTAACATCAGTAATTTTGATGAATTGGAAATTCAAGTCATTGAATGCAATCCTCAGTGGCAAAGCTCTTATTGACTTTAGCGGGAGAGGATTGTTCTGTTTGGGCGCAATTCATCTCCATACAGGTCAATGGGAGTTTATCCATTGACTTCAATGGGAACTGGATTGCACCCATTGTCTGTATGGAAGTATGGGTTAATATTTCATTAGATGTTGCAAAATGTGAGAAAGCCATCTGCACACTGGCACTGTTTCACCCTAATCTGGGATTTATTAGGGGTACTATATGTTGTTGTTGCAAGCTTCTGCATTCAAACCAATCACAGTTTTCAGTAGATTAATTATTTGAACCCCAGATAAAGTTATCTTGCTCCTCGTCTTTTCAGACACTTTGTCTTCACTTTCAAGGCTCTTTATGCCTTGCTCTTTTCTATCTTTCCATCCTCGTATCTCTCATTGTTCCACCCTCATTATGTTCCCAACCAGCAACTTGGCTCCTCTTTTGCCACCACCCTTAACCAGAGTTTCCTGCTTCCTAAACTATATTCACCCCTTTTCCCATGCTGCCCCTATACTTGAAACTCCTGCCCTGAATACATATGTTCTGCTTGTTTCTTTCTTATCTTCAAATCCCTCCTAAAAACCTACCTCTTCCATTAGGCTTTTCCTTATCCTGACAGCCTGCTCTCTGGTTCCTTCTACTGTCTGATTATTCAGGCCAGGGTCCCCGTTTCTCTTTGTATGCACATACACCTGAGAAATGTCAACTTCATGAATATATCTCCATCTCTCCCTATGTTTCCCTCTGCCTTGTTTATTCTAGATTGCAAGCCTCTTGGGGCAGGAATCTGTCTCTAGTGATTGTTAATGCCAGGCATATTGCTGGACCTATATAAATAATAGATAACAATAATAATACATACAAAATGACAAAGGAATGTATTAAAGAGGCTAGAGCATGATCAACAAGGAAGGGCTGCATTCTTGCAAGTCAGAGAAGGGAAATTCTATTAATTATGAATTCTCTTATGTGAAAACTCAGTTTCAGGAAAAAGTCCAAAAGAATTTGTGGAATACCCTTTTGACAAATTTTGTATGTATCTTCCACTTATCATTGACTGGACTGTGGCTGCAAGCTCTTAGAAATGTCTCACTCTACCCTTGGGCATCTTCTCTGCAAAAGAAGTTTAACAGTAAACTGATTTTCTTCAACAATGTGCTGAGTTGGGCCAGAAGCTGAAATACCGAAGTGCCAATTGTGTTACTGTAGGTCGTAAAGGGCCGACGCATGTATCACCTTTTGTTGCTGTTCCCTGTGCCCATAAACTCTTATAATTTCTCCTAGTGTCTATATATGTATATATGGAAAAGGACAGAAACGGGCAAAGACTGGTTCTAGAGCCACATGCAGCTTTTTGGCCCTGGTGTGGTAAATAGTTGTGGCTCTCAGGATTAGGAAACTTTGCCCATTCCTGGAATAGAATCTGAAAGAAAATTAGCCTTGTGGAATTCTGCAGGTGAGGAGCCTAGGAGGGGGAGGCACAGTTTTTCACCCTCAAGGTATGCATTTCAGAAAATACTCAAATCATTTTAATTGGACTTCTTCTCCCTCTTAGGAAGGACTTTACTCAGTGCTGCAGAAAGATGAATGTATAATAGTAGAAGTCTGCCCGTTATTTATTGATAGAAAGAGGTGGTCTATCAAGATGTATGTTGATTTTTCTATAATTTGTCCTTCCCTGAAAGAATATCGGAAGACATTTAGGGCTGTGACTTAATGGTTTTAAAAGACCATTTTGGCTAGATTCTCCATATGGTTGCTCAGGAAACCATTCAGTTTAATTACTGTGTAGGACCAGATAAATGTCCAAAAGTGGTCAACACCAGATGCTACAGGAAGATGCAAGATCCACTCAGAAAGTAGATGTGCAATTATCTACTCCCTGGAGGTCTTAGGTCTCTTTTACATGTTACATTTTCAAGATAACTATTGTCCAAACCTCTTTTCATGGGATTGTCAACAACTTCTACCATGGTTGAGCTTATCATGGTTTAGAGTCAAAAACCTGTGTTTATCACACTCGGGTTAAGCTAGTTTTGGTTCACTAACATAAGGAGCCAAGATAATTTATAAGAGCAGTAGTAGCCCATGCCCATGCACAACTTCTGGTCATCATTTGACAATAGAGACCTGTTGAATATATGATGGGAAAATCCCCCAAGACACATTTTGCATTGCCACCTTTCAGAAAGAATGCACCCTGGGAATATCATCCAGGGATGTGGATGCAAGTGTGCATTGATTGCTTGCTTCTTGTAGCCACTTGATGCATTGCAGTTTGAAATGCCCTCTAGCTACTGGCCAGTCTCCCTCCTTCCCTTCGCCTCTAAGCTTCTGGAATGTGTTGTCTACTCCCGCTGCCTAGAACTCCTCTCTGCCAACTCCTCCCTGGACCCTCTCCAGTCTGGCTTCCGCCCCCTTCACTCCACTGAAACTGCCCTTGCCAAGATCACCATTGATCTACTTGTTGCTAAATCTTAAGCGCCTTTGCTCCATTCTTGTCCTCCTTGGCCTCTCTGCTGCCTTTGACAATGTCAACCACTCACTCCTACTGGACTCTCTCAGCTCCCTAGGCTTCTGCGGCTCTGTCCTTGACTAGTTCTCCTACCTCTCTGACCGCTCCTTTAATGTGTCTCTTCCCAATTCCAACTCTTCCTCCCTCCCCCTCTCGGTTGGGATTCTCCAAGGCTCTGTCCTGGGCCTTCTCCTCTTCTCTATCTATATCCTGTCCCTTTGCAAACTCATTGCCTCCCACGGCTTCCAATATCACCTCTATGCTGACGACACTCAACTCTGTCTCACCACCCCCTCTCTCTCCCCCTCTGTCCAAGCTTGCCTCATCAATTGTCTCTCTGATATCTCCGCCTGCATGTCCCAACGTCAGCTCAAGCTCAACATGGCTAAGACTGAGCTCCTTATCTTTCCTCCCTACCCTTCCTCTCCCTCTTCCCTGTCCTTATTGACGGGGGTCACCATCCGCCCCATTCCCCAAGCCTGTAGCTTGGTCTTCGTCTTCGATACTCACCTTTCCTTTAAACCTTACATCGACTCTGTTGCCAAGTCCTGTCGCTTCACTCTCCACAACATTGCTCGGATTCGCCCCTTTCTCTCTGTCTCCTCAGCCTAAACCCTTGTTCACGCTATGGTCATCTCTCGCCTTGACTACTGCAACCTCCTCCTTACTGGCCTCCTCACTCTCACCTGTCCCCCCTTATCTCCATCCAAAACTCTGCTGCTAGGGTCATCCACTCAGCCTGTCGCTTCGACCACGTGCAGCCTCTCCTCTCCTCTCTTCACTGGCTCCCCCTTTCCAAACGCATCCTTCACAAACTCCTGGTATTCACTTATAAATGCCTCCACAACCTGGCTCCCCCTTACCTCTCAGCCCTAGTCTCCTTACACACTCCTGCATGCACTCTCCGCTCCTCCTCTGTCCCCTCCCTCGCTCTCCCTCGTCTCCCCATGCACTCCCCTGCTCCCCTAACCGCCTTTGCCCCTTCTCCCTTGCTGCCCCCCATGCCTGGAACTCCCTCCCTGCCCACATCTGCCTTGCTCCCTCCCTCTGCACCTTCAAATCCCTCCTCTTCCTCGCCGCATTTCCTGACGCCTGTTAGAACTTTCCTTTCAATTTTTACTGTGTGCCCTCCCCGCAGACTCCTGCCTAACTGCAACCAAGTCAAGCACGTGCACCTGAGACCTCACATCTGCTTGAATGTGATTTATCCCTTGTCTCTCCCTATGTCCCCTCTCCTTGTCTCCCCCCTCCGTGTCTATTAGATTGTAAGCTGTAGGCAGGGACCGCATTCTTATTGTTCTGGAAAGCGCCAGGTACGCAGTTGGCGCTACATAAATGCTTATAATAATAATTAATAATAAAAACATAACACATAAGAGGCCTTGGTTTAATTCCTAATAGTTAGAAATTAGCTTAAAATCTAAAGCAAGAGGCTTTTATATCCCTTCCCAAAGTCTTTGCTAAAATTAACTGTTATGAGAGGGTTGCATGCTTAATTTCTTAGTTACACAGAGTATGCAGTGTATGAATAGAGTAGGAATCAGCCAAAATCCTGGGGAAATGGCTCTTAGAAAAATATATATTTATATACTGCCATGCCTCAGTCTACCCAGTACTAGTTTTTTTTACCCTAAAAGCTCAATTCATTTTAAACCCCCCTACCCCCCGACCACCAGTTGGCCAGTCAAATATCCGTCTTCCACTGTTTGTCACTCCCAACTGTCACAACATTTTGGCTTCATTCTGTTCCATCCTCTATGCTGCTTTGTCCAGATCAATTCCTTGGACCTGTGTACCAAATGGGTCATTCTGACACCAGTGAATCAGATGCGACCCTTTCCTTTACTTCCACTTCACATGCAACAATTCTATTTGTTGTGATGACTTAATGATGTGTGGAAGAATTGGCACATACGGAAAGTAGGGTTCCTTCAGAACAGCCATTCCAATTTCTTTTCTTTTTTTTCAATTTTTTGTTTTTGCAGCTGGTGCAAAATGCGGCGGCCCGTCTTTTGGTGGGACTGGGCCGCCAGGAGCACAAGCCATTCCAATTTCTTAGAAAATTTCCACAAAATCAGAATGGCTGTCAATATTTTGGTCTGAATACTGAAATAATTTTTTGGTCAGAATTCTGACTGAACAGTTTTGCACATGTGCGAAATGGTGGCCGTGGCCATCTCATCTTGTTGACCAGTGGCTGCCATTTTGTTCATACGCAAAACGACCAGTCTGGGTTTTTTTCATTCTGATTGGAAATCAGAATGAATGATCAAAATGATTGTTGGAGGTGGAAACCAGGCAAAAATTTAGTTTCAGGCCTAATGTAAAGAGCACTCTTGGGTAGCGCCATGTTTAGTTTTCTGATGGTGCCCCAAACTGATAGTACTCTGCTGACTGAGACCTAGAACATCCTCAAAAATTTTGTAATTAGTCAAATGCAGTTTTTTAAAGTTGTGTCACCACAGAGAGAAATACCATCAAGTTGACTGTAGGTATTCACTTTTCTTGGCCAATGGTCTAGAAAATCTTATATGTATAAATGTTTAGTCTTTAATTTAATCTTCCTAAAATCTTGGCCTCAATGACATTGGGCGTTTTTACACACACCTTAAAGTTCCGGATTTTTTCAGTCTTCTGGGTTTACAAGTCCGCAAGTAAGTTCTGGATGCACGTTTCACAGAAACACTGCCTGAGGCAGCCTAAAGTAGCTGCAGCTATAGTCGTGACAGGCTGTCATGGAAACCAAGTGACCACAGCTGCCTGGAGCAAAACAGTTTACCAGGAGAAGGTTTTACACACAAAGGTTCTGGGAGAAGTTCTATGCAGAAGTTCAAAGAGCCGGATGTTTAAGATCTGGGTGAGTGATTTAGACACACAGAAAGTTCAGGCTGTAACAGCAAACATGCAGGAGAAATGTGTGTGTAAAAACACCCATTGGGTGGCAGTGAGTTTCATAGTCTAATTAAACATTGCGTAAAAAGGTATTAACCTTTTTAACTTTAAAAATGACTCTCTCCTTTTTCTTGTATTGTGAGATATGAAGGTCACAAGCTTCTAATTTGCTTTCTTTGTGCCATCGCAATCATTTATTGTATCTTCAAAAACGTTTCATAGCATAATTGCCTTGTATGTGTGATGATAGTAACTGTTTAGTAAAACATGCTGGTCTCAATCAATTACTCTGATATAATGTTAGGTCATGACTTGCAATAGTCTATGCATATTTTTGGGAACTGACCTTGAAATGGTGACTTTGAGGGGAGATTTAAGTGGTTTCCTTTTTCTTTCATAATAGGTATATTATTTGTTGTAAGTTTTTCTAATATTGGGTGAAAACAGACATGACGCTAACCACCCTTTAACCACCCTTGGTGGTTATTTATGCATATTGCAGGGCTGTATTGGTGCTCTATGGAGCCCTGCAACATGCATAAATAACCACCAAGGGTGGTTTAAGGGTGGTTAGCGTCATGTCTGTTTTCACCCATAGCTGAAGGTGCTAGTTTAATAATAAAAACTATTATTTCTGATACCAATAGGTTTTTTACAATAATATAGTCCTGTATGCCATTACATTGTGCTAGTTTTATAGAGAAATGGAGTTAGAGTTACCATACCTCCCCTTTAAAAGAGGACACTTATGGAAAATACATATTGCATGGCTTCACTGGAACCCTATACCATGTATTTTTCATAAGTTACCTCTTTTAAAGGGGAGGTATGGTAACCCTAAATGGTGTACACCACTGTTAGGCAACACTGTGCTGAATACAGTTTGTCACGAGTTGGAGGTCCGCACCCCCCACTTTACCGGGTTTGAGTGACTCAGTTTCCCCTTCTCACAGCCCACTTGAATCAGTTTCTCTCTGGCTGATTCAGTCCTGCAGCAGGAACAACCCCTTTGTCACCCAAGGGCCCGATCCTTCCCGTTTACAGACTCTTTAATCTCTGGGATCCCAAGAGCTTGAAAGCCCTTGTTGCTCACTTGTGTTCCAATGTTAGACACAGACACTTCTCCATAAAGATAAGAAGTCAATGTATTGATTTACATAAGCAAGATAATTGATACAGAGTGGTTACTAAAAATCAAAGGTAAATATAACGCATTCCTAAACTATACTGGTTGAGTTCCTAAATAAGCATCTTACCCTACAAGGTCCATAAGTTCTGTTCCCTCAGTCATAGATGTAGAATGATTGGGCACTGGTCTCTTAGTTGGTAGAAAACAAAATCATGCCTCTCTGTCCATGGTTCGGTTCAGCCCTCCTGGCTGCAAGATGTTGAGTGAGTTCCTGATAGTCACTGTCCCCTCTGAGGTACAACTCCTTATATCCCCAGGAGGAAGCCCCTCGTATCTTCTCAAGGCTTCTAGAATTCCTTTTGTTCTCTCTATCAGCTTTCTGTGTCTCTTGCACGTAGGCACTGGCTGCCTGCATTAGCATTTTAAATGTCTCTGGTCATCAATCTGGGGCAAATCCACAAACTGTGTTTCCATTTCCTGGAGCTTCATCATGAATCGAGTTTTACAGTTCTTACTTGTAACATTACGTACATGTTGAACCTTTTGCTTTACATATTTACTAGACTTGTAGTCTACATGTAGGCCAGTATCACACGTGTGTGACCCTATGTTCCTCCGTGACACAGTTGATTTAAAAAACCAAGCTCTTTAATTAATTTATGGTGGAAAACTGAAAAATGAACGGTAGAAAAATATGCAAGACTAATTCCTTTTTATTTAATTGCTTTGTAATCCTGTACAGCATTTTACAGACTACCTATAAACCCACTACTTGCCACCGAATATATCTTAATTTCTGAGATCGTTATAATAATTTGATGATAATATGCAATCACTTGGATTTCATAGGTGGCTTAAAATGAAATCTGTAATGAAATGAACTGTATTCTTTTAGTAGTTCTTACCGCAAGATACTAACGCTTTTGGTGAAAACTTTAAAAAAAATTCTAAGATGTCATCAACTACATTCGGGGAAGGTTATTTTGTTGTAAAAGCAATGCTTCATTTTGCTGTCATCCACTTACAATATTAACAATAGCAGGCTTGCGTGGACATGACCAAGGAATCACTCAAACACAACATTTGTTAACATGGGCTGTTTTTAGACGGAGCGCTGTGTGCTCGCGCTTAAAAATCACGCGCCTGTGAAAAGGAGCATGGATGGGGTTTAGACGTGCAGGGTTTAGACAAGCCTTATAACGCTCGCGCATTTTTTTAAAGGCGCCAATTAAAGACCTTAATGGTTGTGGTCAGTGTTGGCGGGTTCCTGGACCCTAAATGGGTCATACGAGGATGGAGGTGCAGGAGGCAGGCAGCCGACCTAGTCACAAAGCCACTAGCCTGTGCCTGTCCCCGGCTACTTTGATAATTAGCTCATCCTATGTATTGTAGCTATAGCTTTTCCAATTGACACTTTGGTTCACCCATCGTTCCATGTACGATATCCACTTACAGTTGTGACAAATAATATGACTCCCAGTGCCCTTGTGGGTCAACAAACAACCTGCTATGAAGAAGGCAAAAACCACGCCCCTTCCTTGCCAATACAGGGGTGTGTAAAATTCCTTCTAACTCCTGAATACAGTGACTAGCTAGTGTCCATAGCAGGATAATTGACTATATACAACTGCATGATATTGCGGCGGGTGGGTGGATTTTCTGCTTGTCCTGGGCAGCCCAACAAGAGGGCTGCCCAGATGGTTCCAGGCTATTTAAGCCAGCCCGGTGGTCCTCCCCCCCCCCCCACAGATATTCCCACCTGGTCATAGGCCAACAGGCTTCAGGTGGTCAGTGAGTGACATGGGGCGGGCAGACACCTGACTGTGAGGTGTCATTGCTCTGCCCCCGGTTGCAGGATTCTCTGTTGGCCTCCAAAAAGATGCCACCCGCTGATAGATGGGAGCATTCATTTTTCTCCTTCCTGTCACTTCCCCTCTGACTAAATACTCAAAGGTTTTGTTTTGAGTTTTAAATGTATGCAGCCTTTTCATAATTAACAGCCAAATTCAGACACATTTCCTGTCATTCAATTGTACTATGCATATTCTTTATACCAGGTGCTTTTCTAGTGTCTGCCCCACCCAGTAAAATTTCTCTAGTTGTCTTTAAATTTGAGAGTTCTATCCCCCTGCCTAACTCATATCTGAATTGAAATACTCTAATTGTATATTTTAAATTATTATTATTATTATTATTATTATAAACATTTATATAGCGCCAGCCATGTGCCTGGCACTGTACAGAACATAGAAATAGACGTGGTCCCTGCCTGTGGCTTACAATGTAAAAGACGAGGGGGAGACAGGGAGAGGGGACAGTGGGAGAGACAGGGGAGAAGACAAACAAACATTCAGGCGGATGCGAAGTCTCAGGTGCGTGTGCTTGGCTTGGTTACAATCAGGTTGGTTGCAGCAGTCTGCAGAGGAGGGCAGACAGTAAGTATATGGGGAACGACTAGCAGGCATTGGGAAAGG
>QEPC01012510.1:1202195-1222739 GCA_003113815.1 Sphenodon punctatus
GGACCTCACGTGTGGAGTCCCGAAGGGTGCCATTCTGTCCCCCCTCTTGTTTAACATCTATATGCAGCCTTTAGGGGAGATCGTGAGAGGGTTTCAGGGCATGCAGTGTCATCAGTATGCTGATGACACTCAGCTCTACCTCTCTTTTTCCATCAACCCAGGTCACGCAGTATCCTTATTTTCCCAGTGTCTGTCAGCTGTGGGGGCTTGGATGAGGTTGAGCCATCTGCAATTGAACCCTGACAAGACAGAGGTGATTTTGATGGGCGAGGGCTTGGGGGACCTGGGGGTGGTTGAATCTCCTCTTGTTGCGGGGGTTTGTCCTCCCATGGTGTCTCAAGTGCGGAGTCTGGGTGTGCTCCTCGATTCACGGCTCAGCCTGGAATCTCAGGTTGTGACTGTGGCGGGGAGTGCATTTCGGCAGTTACATCTTGTCTGGCGGCTTCAGCTGTATCTCTCAGACTCCGACCTCACCACTGTCATCCACGCCTTCATCACCTTGAGGCTCGATTACTGCAACGCGCTCTACGTGGGGCTGCCCAAGAAGCTGGTCCGGAGGCTGCAGCTGGTGCAGAATGCTGCAGCCCGTCTCCTTACGGGGCGGGTCGCAGGGCGCATGACACCAGTGCCTATAAAGCACCGGACCAGGTTCAAGGTGCTGGTTCTAACCTTTAAATGGCCTGGACCCTACTTATCTGTGGGACCGCCTCATTCCCCATATGCCTGTACGACCCTTGAGATCGTCCGTGGGAGCCCTTTGGAAGTTCCCAGGGCGAGGTGCGTGGCCACTGATGTTAGATCTTTTTCGGTGGCCGCCCCGTGCTGTGGAATTCGCTCCTGGAGGAGGCTCAGTTGGCTCCCGCTCCTCTGTTATTTCAGCGTTTATGTAACACCTGGCTGTTCCGCCAGGAATTCGGTGAGGGGGAGCGGGGGGAGGGTCTCTTTCCCTCCATTTTGTAAATTTTAAACTGTTTTAAATTGTTTTATTGTTTATACTGTTGTTCGCCGCCCCGGGCTGCCCTGTGGGCAGGAGGGGTGGGATAAAATTTTATATAAATAAATACATAAATAAATAATAGGTTAACTGCTGTTTAAATTGGTGTCCCTTAGCTCAATCTGGGATGCAACGAGATTGTGAAGAAGTTTGAAATTCATCTTGAGTTTTTGTGGAGTTGCCATCATTCCGCTTGTTTGTACTCAAGACTCTTGAAGTAGAGAAAGCATCTATTTGTTTGTATATGTTGTAGTAGGTAAAAAAATGACAATGTGTTTTTGTGGACTTATGCAGAAACATGAAATTGTCACATGCACATGAAGTGAGGCAATCGACACAGAAAGTTGGGTTAAACTGGCCGCAACTCTTCATCAAAATGTTTATTGCAGTCTGGGTAAAGGGTAAAGTCTGGATAAAGGAAAGGGTAAAGAGGAAAGGTAAACCATCAACAATAACTTTAACATAACACAACCTGTCAAGTCAAGTGCCAGCAGCTCACAAAGCCTGGATGAAGTACTATACATCCACCAGCTTCCAGACCCCCCAAATTACGGTTCTGATGGGGAAGTGACAGGTCCTGCACCAACTAGGGACAGCATGTATCCTGCATAGTAGCACAGAGCCCAGCACCTCCCAGAGTTGGGCGAAACTGTGGGTCACTTTTTCCCTGATCGATTTGCCCTTCCCTCACCTCATTGAGGTGTCTCAAAATTTAATAACACTCTTCTCCAATTCAAGGTACAAAAACAATTATGTGAGCTCTCTGAATAACTTATTGGCACTGACTACCGCCCACTAAATTGAGTTGCGACAACTAAAAAGACCACACCAATTGAACGCCCTGAAGAATTGCAAATTAGCAACATCCCGGGAAAAGGTAGCACAAAGAAGGTGAAAAAAACCCATGCCCGAGCCTTGTCCAATCAGCCAGGCCAAGGGAAAAATTCCTTCCTGGCCCCAATTAAGATGGCCAGCAATAAGCTTGCAGTAGCAGTCTAAATGAGTGGGTGGGTTTCACGCCGAGTGCCTGGGCAGCCTGGTGAGGATAACATTAAATAGGGGCCAAAGCAAGATCCTCCCACCACCGTTCCCGCTGTAACGCTGCAAAGCCTTGCAGCACCCATTTAAAAAATAAGGTGCCTGCGCACCCTTGCAGCCAGCAACCACATTCCTTCCCGCCTCCGGAGCTGGACAGCAGGGACCCTGCCCCTACTGTCTCCTCATTTTGTTCACTGTTGGCGGTGACAAGCCTCATCCCCCGCATATGCATTAGTGCGGGAAGGGAATTCGTTATACATTTAGACGAAGAAAACTTTGGCTTACTTTCTGTTAAAGTTTATACGTGCATTGATAACATTTTTTCCCCATTTGTAGAGTTTTGTAGCATTTTGTCTGTTGCAGTGTATCCAATTGGTGTCAGATATTGGTATCGGCATGAAATTTGGGATCCAACTCTGGGAGCAAAAAAATAATAATTCAGTCACCAGACTTTATCCTGATATTAAACTGTTTTTGCCCCACTACACCCCTGTAACCAGCCTCGGTTTTCTGGGCGCCAATGGCACCCAGGCGCCTGCAGATTTTACACCCTGTTGGTATAAACAAGTGGTTCCCAACCATTTGGCCTGTATGGCCCCATTTTGAGACCCCTGAATAGCAACAAAGACAATGCAAATCAGATCACATCAGCAGCAGCAGATCATGTTACTTGGGGTCCTGTTTCATAGTTTGGGAACCTACACTATAGTATTGTTGTAGTCTTTAACTTTTAATACATTGTAACATAGTAAATACATAACAAAATTATAATACAGTATGCTGAAATCATTCTTAAATTTCATTTACTGTACAGTAAATGTTGTTATAGGCTATAACGTATAGCCTGCCCTGCCAAAATGCTTCTTTTTTAGCTTGTATTTTATTTTTTAAAGTATCAACCAATTCTTATTAGGAAAAACATTGGCCCAAACTGCAAGGACAAATCTGATGATCATATGGGGTAGAATTATCTCCCTCCAGTAACTTTAGAAGGCATCATCTCAAAGCGCAAGAGCATCAAAGCTCTGTGAATGGTATAATTATTGATTGAGATAAGATATTTTTCTGGCTCATGCAGTTTTTTTAGATGGCAGAACCAAGCTGCCACTTTAAGCGAGGTTAAGGCACCTATGTCTACTTGTGCAAAAATGTCCCTAAGTCTGACTTTATACAGGGACTTAGCTCTGTCTTTTGGGGTGCCTTCAAAATAGGAGAAAGAAAATCCAGCTCTCCCCAGCATTTTTGTTAAATCTCGTTCCCACTTATTCCTGTTTTGAAGTTGTTTTGGAAAGCAGGCATCAGCCATCTCACGGATACACCTCCAATATGCAAAGATGGCTAGGCATATTTTCATCTCCGCAGGAAAAGTACCTGTCTCAGACCTGACCATACAGCTTGGGATACTGTTAGGGACCCACAGTATTAAACGAAGAAACTTATTTATAAATCTGATTCTGCACTGGCCTGAGCTTGATTCATTCACCTCATGTAATGTGTAAATAATAGCATACTGTGTGACATTTCTCTGAGTACTTAGTAATAAGGCATACTAACTTCTTCTTGATTGACTGCTTTGTACATGGTGATAGTGACAAGAAGAGAGGAAGCCCATATGTGATTGTCAGAATATGTTGTATGTGAGATTTGAAAGTCTTTATGTTTTTGCATATCACCAAATATAAAAATGTTGACCCTAGTTGCTCTATGATGTTTTTGTATGACATATATTACAATTCCTAGCTAATCACTTTGGAAGCAGGGAAGATTTCCTTTTTGCTAGTTCACTTGACAATGCAATTTTTCTGGACTGTTGATGCTAGTCAATAGAAGTCATGGTAAAATTCTTAAAAGTAGTGTGAATGGTTTCTTTCAATATTTTGTGCAATTGACATATTAACAAGAAATAGAACTAAATACAGTGTTCTCCATTCTATGAATGCTCCAGCAGGATTTCAGAGTGATGTTAGTGATGTTACTGCATATCTAAACAGAAAGAATATATCACTTGATTTCATATGGTTTTATGCATTCTGGCAAGAAGTAAATGAAGTTAATAACAAGTTAAGGACCCCTGCCACTATGTATTATAGAAGAAGCTTCCAGTACATAACAATAGAAAATTGGCTGTGGTTCAGAGTTTAATACTTCGCACTGCAAATTATTCTGCTGTCCTTTTTACACTATGGCTGCTTCTAGATGTGCGTGACACACACGCAGCATAAAATCACAGTGTGTAAAAACCCCGTGGGCGGGGTTTAGACGGGATATTTTGCATGTTAAAGCCAGTCGCACATTGTTTTAAAACCGCGAACTAAATAGCTCGGGATTTTTTCATGTGGCATGATTTTATGCTCTGTGTGCGCTGCACATGCGCCACACACGTCTAAAAGCAGCCTATGCATTCACTGATAATCTGGAATGTTATTTTCTATAGATATTTTCCCAGGTGCTTCATGAATTAAAATTCTAAGGTAAATTGTGAAAGGATATGGCTGATTTCAGAAATTATATTACTTTGTGATGCAATTTGCAAGGAGATGAATAAGTGAGATATGGGTGTAAATGCATCATGGTTTCTTTTATTGTGAAAAATTGAGTTCACAGAAAAAAGAATTTGATAAATTCATTCTTTAGTCAGATAGCTGTTGTGTCGTATGCATCTAGAGTTTGGAAAGGTGTTTATTCTATACACTTTCCATATTCAATGCAAGTGCCAGAGAAAATTATTTTTGAAAACCTCTAACTCAAGGGATGATATGGTTAGACAGATTCTACATTTATAATTAGATGACAGCTCTATGTCTACTCATGGAGAACAAAGTTCGCTAGAGGCTTTAAGCTGCGTATACAGCGGAGACTCCTTAAGTAAAATTCCTGTGGCCATGTAAAAAAAGTTCTACTTATCAGAAATTCTATATAATCAGATGTTAAGAATTGGATCTGGAGATGGAGGAAACTGATGCTCAGGTTAAGTCAGTACTAGGTTTTTCCATCTCCAGTCCCCTTTGACCCCCTTAGAAGCAGAAAGTCAGAGCAGACTGCAGGACAACGGGGTGTGTGCGTGCACGTGTGAGAAAGAGAGAGGGGGTAGGTTAAAAACAGACGTGACAGTGGGCAGCTGTGGCCCACTCTGGCACAATCTGGACCAAGCCTCACCTGCACATATGTGCAGGCACCGCTAGATGTTGGCCCAGAATTGTCCCAGGTTGTGTTGCTGGCTAGCCCGGACTCTGACCTCAGGAATCCTCTGAGGTCACAGCCTGGGCTAAGGACTGCCCAGTCGGGTCAAAGCAGGCAAATGCGGGATATCACATATGCTTTGGCCCAGCTGCCATGGCTGACCATCATGGCTAGGCACTGTGAGTGGTCTGGTCGGCGGGTCTGGCTGCCTGCATGTCTGTTGTGGCCCTCCCCATCACTGGGACAGTGGACTGGCTGCAGGCACATGTGTTCGATGCCATGAAACGGCCCAAACCATGTCCACTGTGGATTTTTTTGCTGGGTCGTGATGACTGTGCCATCGTCGCATGTGTTTTTACCCACAGACAGAGAACCTGTCGGTTCTGAGGCTAGACATCTTGTGTGGGCTAGAGACAGGGAAACCTGCTGCTAACTCCATTATAGTCCGATTCAGACTTCAAGTCAGCACTGACAGGATTACACACACACACATCTCTGCCTCTACCTGGCTGTCAGTGTGAGTCTGCCTATCTAGGGAGGTGGAGACAAAGAGAACTGATGTTCCCTATGCCTGTCTCCAGCCTGCTCAACATGAAGATTTGCCCTGACAAGGTGTATAGATATACTATAATATTTTAACTACATCCTGCCAAGAAATCATCCTTACACTGAAAGTGACTGATATTTTTAGCCACCAATGGGGAGCCGCATTGAACATGAGTCTATGACTCCTTAAAATTTAGACTTCTTAAAATTTGAGTTATCCGTGTTCAAAATTATGTTATCCTCACCAAGAAGCCATATAACCCCATAGTCCTGGGGTCAGAAAAAACAAATTAATTCCACTTAACCAGAAATTCAAATTATGCAACTTCTATTTAATTGGCATCCACTGTACAAGAATTTGATGTTTTCATAACTCTTCAAACTTTTTGTACTACGGTTTTTATGATAATAGCCTCTTTGAAATATTTACCATTTAACTTTTCCATTTTATGTTTTAAATTTAGATGGAAATTTAGATGGGTTTAATTGTTTAAAAATGACTATTGCCCTTGTTACTAGCTAAGGCTGGTTGCTTTTCTCTGCATAACATTGTTAAAATTCAACCCTTCCTTAAAATCCTTCCCACTACCAAAATGCTAGTCTATACTCTAGGCATCTCTCACCTTGATTACTGCAACCTTCTTGCAGGCTTTCCCTGCTCTCTCCTTGACCCTCTCATTTTTATTCAACACTCTGCTGCTAAGATCACCCACCTCACCTGCTACTTTGATCATGTTCAACCCCTTCTATGCTCTTTCCATGGGTTCCCTCACCACCTTCACATCTAGCACAAAACCATTGTGTTCACCTTCAAGACTCTTCGTGGGCTTGCTCCTCCCTATCTTTCTTTCCTCCTCTCCCACTGCATGATGTTTATTTATTTATTTTCATTATTTATACCCCACCTCTCCTGCCAATGCAGTTCAAGGCAGCTTACAAAAATTAAAACATAATTAAAATACATATAAAATATACATAAAAGGGGAAGCATAAAAATAAGAAAATAAAAAGACCATCCTCCCCACTCACCCTCACTCACCCTTCACCCACCTCCCTCACTAAAGGCCTGGCGGAACAGCCAGGTCTTGCACCATTGTCGAAATGAGGTAAGATCCGGGGCCACCCGGGCATCTACTGGAAGGGCGTTTCACAGCCTAGGTGCCACCACTGAGAACGCTCTCTCCATTGTAGCCCCCTGTATCACCCGGGGGACATCAAGAAGGACGCTCCCAGAGGACTTCAGGGGTCGATCCAGGGCATGGAGAGTGAGGCGATGTCGCAGGTAGGAGGGGCCCAGATTGTATAGGGCGTTATAGGTAAGCACCAACACTTTAAATCGGGCCCAGAAGACGTTTGGCAGCCATTGCAGAGCTCGGAGCACTGGTGTAATGTGCTCACAGCAACCTGTCCCGGTGAGGAGACAGGTCACCGCATTCTGCACCAGCTGCAGTCTCCGGACCATCAGCAAAGGCAGAACACATTGCAGTAGTCCAGTCTTGAGGTGATGAAGGCATGGATGACAGCAGCCATGTTGGAGTCCAAGACATACGGCCAAAGCTGTCGCACCAGATGTAATTGCCCAAAAGCACTCCTCGCCACAGCCTCAACCTGGGCAGGGCAGATCATCTTTGCTGATTCTGTTAGATCTGTCAGCAGCATTTGATACTGTTGACCATGAGATGTTGGTGGCAAGGCTGCGGGACCAGGCCGGGGTGGGCGGAATTGTTCTTGAATGGTTCCGCTCCTTCCTGGCTGGGAGAACTCAGCAGGTGGTTCTTGGGGAGTGTTCATCATCTCCCCGGAATCTCACGTGTGGAGTCCTGCAGGGTTCTATTCTGTTCCCTCTCCTGTTCAACGTGTATATGCAGCCGTTAGGCGAGGTCGTGAGGGGGTTTGGTGTACATTGTCATCAGTACGCCGATGATACACAACTTTACCTCTCATTTTCTGCAAACCCAGACCCAGCAGTCTCGGTGCTTACCCAGTGTTTGGCGGCTGTGGGGGAGTGGATGAGGACGAGTCAATTGAAGCTGAATCCTGACAAGATGGAGGTGATGCTGGTGGGTAGGGCTGAGGGTGTGGTGGCCCCTGTCATTGATGGGGTCTTCCCTCCTTTGACCACTCAGGTCTGTAGCCTAGGTGTGCTTCTTGACTCGTAGCTCTGCCTGGATTTCCAGGTGTCGACTGTGGCAAGGAGTGCCTTTCGCCAGTTACATCTAGTGCAACGGCTGTGGCCATATGTTTCAGACTCTGACCTGGCCACCATCAACCATGTTTTTATCAGCTCTAGACTGGAATATTGCAACACACTCTACGTGAGGCTACCCTTGGTGACGGTCCGGAGGCTGCAGCTGGTGCAGAATGCGGCGGCCCATCTTCTAACGGGGATGGGCTGACAAGCATGTTACACCAATGCTTTGTTCGCTACACTGGCTGCCTATTGTCTTCTGGGCCCGATTCAAGGTGTTGGTACTGACATATAAAGCCCTTAATGGCCTGGGCCCTGCCTACCTGTGGGACCGCCTCAGGCCCTGGACTGTGATGTGGCCTGTGCGGTCGGTTGGGGATGCCCGACTCGAAGTTTCCCGGGTGGCGATGATGGGGGTGATCTCAGTGGCCACTCCGCGGCTGTGGAACTCCCTACCAACGGAGGCCCGTTTAGCCCCAGACCTCCCCTGAAGACAGTGTAAGACCTGACTGTTCTGCCAGGCTATTAGTGTGGGAGACGGAGGGTGGTGGGGGTTGGGAAATGGGGGGAGGGGGTTGGTTCCACCAGATGTTTTATAGTATTTTATAATGTTTTATGTGTTTTTAATTATTGAATTGTTTTTATTGATTTGTTGTAAGCCACTCCGAGTTGCCCATGTGGGCAAGAGGAAGTGGTTGAGAAATATAACAAAATAAATAAATAAATATACCTGGAGATCCAGGCAAAGCTGCAGATCGAGGAGTACCCCCAGACTCGGAACCTGAGAGACCAGCAGGGGACAAACCCCATCAATGATGGCGGACATCACACCTACCGCCCTCCCCGCCAACATCACCTCTGTCTTGTCGGGATTTAGGTTCAGATGGCTCACCCTCATCCAATCCCCCACAGCCTCCAGACATCGGGTAAGCACCGAGACCACTGGGTCTGGGTCAGATGAAAAGGAGAAGTAGAGCCGGGTGTCATGTCATCAGCGTACTGATGACACTGCACCCCATACCATCTTACAGCCTCACTGAGCGGCCGCATGTACACGTTGAACAAGAGAGGGGACAGAATAGAACCCTGCGGAACTCCATACATGAGGTCCCGGGGAGAAGATGAACAATCCCTGAGCACCAACTGCTGAGTTCTCCTGGCCAGGAAGGAGCGGAACCATACAAGAACGGTTCTGCCCACCCTGTCATAGTCTCGCAGGTGAGTCACGAGCATCTCATGATCAACGGTTTCAAATGCAGCTGATAGATCTAATAGGATTAACAGGACACTGATCCAGTTCCTGGCGAAGGTCATTGACCAAAGCCACTAATGCAGTCTCAGTGCCATAACCCAAATGAAAGCTGGACTGCGAGAGATCAAGAAAACATGTGTGGTCCAGATGCTCCTACAGCTGCTGAGCCACCACGCACTCAATAACCTTCCCTAAAAAGGGAAGGTTAGAGACTGGCCGATAACTGGGGGCGGGGAGGGGGTCAGGGTCAATGTCAAGTAATAGTTTTTTGAGCAGGGGCCTTGCCACCACCTTTTTTGCTGCCCGACAGCCACAGCATAGGCCTGTAAACGGGCGCTATGCCACAATTGATCAGCTTCAGCACGAGATTGATGCCACTGTCGCTCCAACTGCTACCCTTTCTGTTTCAGCTACCGCAGGCCCTCCACAAACAATAATGGCCTGCGGTGCCGATGCTGAGGGAGCGGACACTTAGGAGCTGTCGGGTCAATGGCCTCGGTCAATAGTGTTTCACAATACCACGAGGTCATCAAGTGGACGGCCATCAAGATCAGAGGGTAACTCCCCTAGAGCATTCTGGAACCTCTCAGGTTCCATCAGTCTTCGGGGGCGAACCAACCAAACCAGTTCCACGCCCTTCTGGGGACAGACGTGTGCTGGGAGAAAGGCCTACAGGAGACAGGCCCACAGGAGTTAATGATCTGTCCACAACAAGGGCTCTGCTGGCACCTCCCCTACTAACAGATCCCCTGCCACAAGGCCACTGGAGAAGATCAGGTCAAGGGTATGTCCTCCATCGTGTGTTGGACCAATGAAAACTTGAGACGGGTCCATGGTTACCATGGCAGCCATGAACTCATGCTCTGCCCTGCCGAGACTGGCATCAGTGTGAATGTTGAAGTCCTCCAAGACTACTGTCTTTGGGGACCACAACACCACTTCCGACACCAGCTCCATCAGAATGCATAGGGATGCTGCCGCACAGGTAGGTGCATGGTATAAGAGCAGCACCCCCAAACTGTGTCCTGACAAATCAACCACAAGATGGAGAGCCTCACAGCCTGCCATTAGCTGTGCTGGATACCTTGTAAAGGACCACGAATCCCTAAAAATAATGGCTACACCTCCCCTTTGTCCCTCCAGCCGTGGCTGATGCTGCACGGAGTTTTCAGCTGGCACCAGGGGGAGGGGGTGGCAAATGTTGGGTACTTTGCTCCTCCTCTGTTACTCTTACCCACCCTTGCCTTTTGCTGCCTAAACTGTCTTTATACTTTCTTTCATGCTGCCCCCTATGCCTGAAACTTCCTCTCTGAATATAAATGCTCTAATCCTTCCCTTCAAATCCTCAAATACCACCTAAAAACCTCTGTCTTTTATCAGGCTTCTCATAGTCAGTCCCCCACAAGCTGTTAACTGATGCACCTTCCACTATTATTTGGGGTTCCTTTCTGTCCAGTGACTAAGCTAAGCATGTGCACTTGTGAGTTCTCAACTTCATTAATGTGTTCCTGTCTTCATTAATCTGTCCCTGTCTTGCAAGTTATCAACTTGAATGTGTTTCTTTTCCCCTTGTCCATCCCAGATTGCAAGCCCTGTGGGACAGGGATCAAAGGCATGATGTTGGGCCACTTTGACCCATTTTGCACTGGACCTCATCTGCATGTTTGTGCAGGTGTTGCCACATGTTAATCCGGGATTGCCCCGGGGCATGTCAGTGGTTAGCCTGGGCTCTCCCCCCAGACTGTCAAGGTCACACCCCGGGCTGAGGTCTGCTCAATCTGCTCGATCAGGCCACAGCAGACTATCACATATACTGTGACCTGACAGACATGACCTGGATTGGTTCTGCTATGGCCTGCCTTCATTGGCCGCCAGGGCCACCTGTCATGGCGGGCGACAGGGTGCTGGGGTCAGCTGAGGGCCAGCTGGCTGCACATTCATGCGTGTCCTTGTCCTTGCCCTCCCCGGTGGTCCAGTCATGGGCATGAGTCCCTTCTGTTTCCACCCTCAGTCTAATGATTGTTCAGTGCCAGGCACGTTGATGGCATTACACAAATAAATAATAATTAACTGTTGTAGCTGCCCCAAGCTGTTGTTCAGGAGGGGCGGGGTATAAATGTAGTAAATAAATAAATAAATAAATAATACAATAAATGTTTTATGCATAGAAGATGCATTTAAAGTTCGCTGATATTTTACATTTATACTGTGAAAGTAGCTAAACACCAAAATCAGACTAAGCCCCATTGTGTTGTTCTTAAATAGAAAGCGCTTCACAACCTCGCTCCCCCTACCTCTCTGCTCTGATCTCCCTCCGAACCCCTGTTCGAGCACTCCTCTCCTCTTCCATCCCCTCCCTCATCCTCCCACGCCTCCCCTGCTCCCCCAACCGCCTTCATCCTTTCTCCGTTGCTACCCCGCACGCCTGGAACTCCCTCCCTGTCCTCGTCCACCTTGCCCCCACCCTCCACACCTTCAAGTCCCTTCTCAAAACCCACCTTTTCCGCTCTGCCCTTCCTAACTCCTGCTTATCATCCCCACCCAGGATTATCCCCCACCTGTTATCTGCAAACTCCCAATTTACTGTAACCAAGCCAAGAATGTGTACTTGAGTTCTCGCATCCTCATGAATGTTGTATCCCTTGTCTCTCCCTCTGTTCCCCCTTCCTTGTCTCCCCTCCCCCTGTCTTTAGATAGTAAGCTCTTGAGCAGGGACCGTGTCTATTTTATTCTCTGTAAAGCGCCAGGTCATCACTGGGGCTATATAAAAGCTTATAATAATAATAATAATAATAATTAATAATTAATAAATACACAGTTAATCAGTAGTTCCCAACTTATTTACCCCATTAACAAACAGAATTTTATGGGGGGAGGGGCATTATGATGTCATACCCACCAACTTTCATGCACACGCCCCCCCCAGTAGTCTAATCTGAATTATTGGAATAAATGTATATACTAATGTATTAATTTTTATAGTCACGCACAAGTTCATACGGAGCATCCTATGATATTACCATAATATCTGAAAAACTCAGAAATATAAATGTATTTATCTTCACACTACACCTGTAAGGCTGGGATCATTATCCCTATTTTATTTATTTATTTATTTAATTAATTAATTAATTAATTAATTAAATTAATTAAATTTTTATACTGTTTTATATGACCCGGTCAGTTCGCGGGCGGAAATGGATGCGCATCGCCCACGCATGCGCGTATTCGGCGGCAGCGTCACGTGTGGAACGGACTGCCGGCTCTTTTGAGAAACAAGCACAGGCGCCGCCGCACTTGTCTGAAAACGGCCTGCTGTGCCATGCCAGTTGGAGAAGGCTGCTGCCTATCCTAATGATTCAGAGGATCAGTGAATTGGCGACCCTGAAAGAATGCAACTTGGGGAGCAATAGATATCCCTACCGTCAGAAGAAGTAGGGAGCACCAAGATTCCTCTTAGAAGGGAGAACCAAGGGTTGGGTAGATTTAGTGAGGCAGACACACAGTGGCACGCAGAGGGCATATGAGGGTAAGAAACATGGGAAACAAGCATGTGATTTTAATTATTTTAAATGTATTTTTAAATTAATTGTAACCTGCCCTGAGTCCTTGGGGAAATGGAAGCGCATCGCCTGCGCATGTGCGTATTCGGCGGCAGCGTCACGTGTGGAACGGGCTGTCGGCTCTTTTGAAAACAAGCGCTGGCACCGCCGCACTCGTCTAAAAACGGCCTGAGTGCCTGACTCAGCACTGCCCAACTGGGAGAGGTTGTCTTGTAATAAGAACCCTACATGAGTAGAGGAGAAGAAAGAGAGGCTGTCCCATACTCAAGTTGACCATGAACCATTGAAAGTTTGCAGGGGACCAGTGTCAGTCTTGACCACTGATTGGGAATAAAGGTGCAATAAATGATAGACCCTGTTCCAAAATAAAGACCAAGATGTAAATGATGAATGAGATAAACTAGTGAGACAGGGTATGTTTGGGGTAGATGAATACATAACCATTCAGTATTAATGATTACAACTCGCTATCTGCCTTGCTGTATTTAGGTTGCAATTTACTCTATGCATTACAGAAGAGCTGAGTTTTGAGGGGTGACTTGTAGATGGATAATTTGATGGCCTGATAGATTTTTGATTGGGAATCTTTCCTACTTTTAAAGGAAATGTCATAGGGAAAACAGCTTGAAGTTATTGCTCAGAAGTGGATAACCAAGGCTGGTATCGCTGGCAGACAAAAGGTGGAAGCTGACATTGAGATAGGATAATAGATCAGCTAGGTAGGATTGGGCTGGTCTGTAGAGGTTTTGAAATAATAAGTTTGTGTTTGGTGCGTGATTGACCTGTAAAACTCCAAGCAGTTCTGAATGGGAATAGTTTCATTTCTATGCCTTATGGTACGTTTTCTGTATTCTAGTCCTGTTCAGAAAGGACCAGATTGTGAACCTCTTGCTTACATTGCTCATGCAAGATTTCCTGTTGATGTCTGTCCTGTTGTTCGCTATCATGCATATGAGGTTCATGTTTCTGGCCCTAAGAATGTGCATGGAAACAGAATATGTATTTCATGAACTCATCCTAGGAGTTGCTGATCTGCAGCTCTAATTCAGCTGTTTGTGATATCAGTGAGATGTTGTAGGGATCAACAAGAGGTAATAAACACATGTTTGTTGCCATTGATACAGGTAACTAGCATGTCAAATTTAATTTGCTAAATGTTGCTGGCCTGGTGCATGCTTGGATGAGAGGTGTTAAAGGATTGCCCATAGTTATCCATAAGGAATTCTTCTCTTTGTTAATATGGAGGCAGGTCAAAGATACCCGTGATGCATCAGCAAATTCTCTTTGACAATGAGAGCAATAGGGATATCTCATGGAAAGGATTTAAGGCTAGTGACAAAATATGTTTGTCTTTCAGATCCCCAGCTCAAGGGTATAGTGACCAGATTATATTGCAGGCAAGGCTACTACTTGCAAATGCACCCCGATGGAGCTCTCGATGGAACCAAGGATGACAGCAGCAATTCTAGTAAGTGACTGCTATAGGAGAATGCATTAATCTAAAACACGCATTGTAGATGTCATTATTAAAATGTGTACACACAGACAGTATTTTAGTAGTTGTGGAATTCTGATGTACATTACCTGGGGTGGGGTGATTCTTTGGACCTGTTGTATATTCACAACTAGCATTCCTTTTAAAGAATCCCTGCCACCCTTACATGTATGAATAAAAAGGGGGAACCCCTTTGAAAGCATTTGACAAAAAGGATAGGATCTTTGGAAATGCTTAGTTAGTCTAAGGGTGATTTCAGATGTGACGAGCAGCTGCTTTCACCACGGGCCGTGGGGTGGTTCGGACCATGGCCGGAGGTGAAGGGGCACGCCAACAGACGTGCGCCCCATTGCCCCCGGCTGTGGGGACCGCCAAACCATGGCCCGTGGTGAAAGCGGCCGCCCATCACGTCTAAAGTGGCACCTCCCCCGGAGGGGGTGGGGCTGTGCAGCGCAACATGCCCCACGGCCCCGCCCCCTGCATCCCCATGGCCCCTCCCCCCTCCTGACGGCAGCTGCCAATGTGGCCACTGCCGCAACCACAGGTGGGGGTGAATTCCATTGACTACGGTGAACGGTAAATAAACAGAATTTACTTTCTGTTCACCATGGCCGTGGTGGCCTTTCACCACACTTCCCGATCTCCTCGCGTCCGGAGGTCCAGAAGCATGGTGAATGCAAACACGGGCCGCGTTTGACTGTGGTGAACATCTGGCGGCGAGCAAACAGATGTTCACCACAGTAAAACGCGGCCCGTGTTTGACTGTGGTTCAGGCGGGGTGAATTTCAGATTCGTAACGTCTGAAATCCCCCTAAGTCTGCTCTTATGAAAAACAATGGTAAAACGTCCATTAACTTCAGTAAAATCAAAGTTAGATCAATTTTGAGCAGTTTTGAAATTTCCACCCTAAAATATTTATCATAGGGTATTTTCAGATGTTACGAGACTACGTTCAACCACAGTCAATACCCTGTGGTGGGGAATGGCCTTGTAATGTCTGTTGGGGAACCGGAAGTTCGCCCCCAGATGTTTACCACATTCAATCTCGGCGGGGAATCAGATTCACTATGCAATCGGAGGTCCTGGCTGGACCATCCCCGATTGCGTGGTGAATGAGATTCCCCTCCGTGATGAAGGGGACAGTAACGTCTGTCCCCTGACCATGGCCCGGAATCCGCGGCGGGATTTTGGGCCGTGGTCAATGCGGGGGGCAGGGCGGCCGGACGCTATGGCCGCTGCGGCTGCATTGGCCACGGCGCCCACCTGTCTCCTGGAGGGCGGGCGGGCGGGCGGGGCAGCATGGGTAGGCGGGGCTGTGCAGCTGCACGTTGCGCCGCGCAGCCCCGCCCCCTCCCTGGATTCCCCGCAGGGATCGGCCACCACGTCTGTTAGTCCGTGACGCGGTGGCCCCAGCGGGGAATCAAAGGGTTGTTTCCGTGCCGGGGCCAATCGGCCCTGTCACGTCTGAAAATACCCAGTGTTTTTCTTTTATCTTTAAAAATTGGGGTGGGGAAACCCTGGAAAAAGCTAAGAAAAACAAAGGATAATTTTGAAATGCTGACAGCCACCGCCCCCCCCCAGTCCTTCCATTTTATCAAGGTACATAAGCGTGTACTCAGCATTAAACAGGCAAGTAGTCCAGAGGTTTCAGTGCATCTTTTGTGTGCTTAAACATTTATTAACGTAACTTGCTTTTATAAGAAATTTATCTTCTCATAACCCACTTAAAGCCCCCCCCCCCCTTTTTCACTGTACAGTATTGGAATTAGGTTGCAAAATTTAAGAGATGGGTTTTTTGCTTTTGAGCAGACGAGTTTGATACCTCACCAATTAATTACTTTCTTAACGTATTTAATTTACAGACACTGTTGTTTTTATTATCTTTTTTTCCTCTATTGTGACAAATTTTTGTTGTATAACACTGGCTGCCGCTTCCTTCTGTGTCACTTTCTAATTTCTGTTTTCTTCATAAGTCATTGATTCCCAAAGTTTTTCCCTGTGCAACTCCATTTTGAGACTTAATTATAATCTCCCAAGTCCCCAACAGTACCAAAGTAGCAAAGTATATCCAATATCATTCAGGATTGTGACCCCGTCTGCCGATGGTATATGCTCTTTCTCTGTAGACCGTGGGTGAAAACAGACATTACGTTAACCACCCTTTAACCACCCTTGGTGGTTATTTATGCATGTTGCAGGGCTGTATTGGTGCCCTATGCAGCCCTGAAACATGCATAAATGACCACCAAGGGTGGTTAAAGGATGGTTAGCATCATGTCTGTTTTCACCCCTTGATGCTACAGTCTTCAGACTGGCAAGCCTCCCCTTGCCTTCAAAAGAACTTTAGCAAATATGAGGCCTACAGGACAACCACAAATCTCAGCATGTGATACGTATCAATGACACTCCCTCTTCCACAACTTCCATTGTTGATGTGGATAGTGGAGGTAAACAAATCTTATTTAAGAGTCTAAGAGTGAACTTGGGGATTTTGAAACAGATATGGCACCACCATTCATTTCTCCCTCCTCAATTACCCTTTTTCTGTCTTTCTTAAATTTTCTTCCCCTTTGACTTTTTCTTCTTTTTTTTAATTTCCCATTTTTCTACATACTAGTAGATTACCATAACTTTAAAATGTATAAATATTGTTGCTTGTCTAAAAAAGAAGGAATGCCATATAAAGCTACTTCATACTCTACATAAATTCTGGTGGGTCAGAATACAGTTTGGATTTACAGGAGTTTAATATTAAACATTGAGCTTTCTTACAGACTTATGATTTACTGGAGAGGTCAAGGACCTGATTTATCACTGCAATATTCCAGTTTTATATTGGTGTAATCCCCTTGAAAGAAGTGGGTTTACAGTTAAAGTAGAACAGGGCCAATGTTTGCATTGTTCTTCCTATCAAGGACATTTTCACTCTAAACTTTTAATTATGCATGAATGTTAACACCACCAAAATAGTCAGAAGGCTATTGTGTCAGCAGTTGTACATTTGCATATACAAGTATGAACAGCTGTCAGTCTGTCTTCTTTCTGTTTCTGTTGCTTGACTTTCATGTGAGTTTGTCTTTTAATTTCCTCTTTTTCTTTTGTTTTTCAGACTTTGTCTTTTGTTTTCTTTCACTTTCATATACTGTAGCAGCTTCTGTTTTTACAGATCCCCTTTTGCCTTTTTAAACAGAATCCAATCATTTTTCCTGTATTAAGTTTTACTTTTTTGTTTCGTCCTTCATTTTGTTGTTGTCTTTTCCTTAGAATCTATATCCCAAATGTGATGGAATTTGTGCAGGGGTGAGGATAAGAATGTTTAACACCACCCAGAACCTCCACCTTGTTTTGCTGCTTAGAGGCAGGTGGATTTTAGGCCTGAAGCAAGAGCAGGTGCTCTCGTTCCATTGGGAAATACTGACCTTTCCGGAGCAAGGAGGAATCTACCATCATTTTGGACATTTTCTATGATTTTCCGCTATTTTCTACCATTTTGGTAATTTCTGGTAATTTTCGGTATTACCAATAGTACTGGAAATTACCAAAAATTGCCAGAAATTACCGGAAATTATTGATATGGCAACAAGTAGCGGAAAATGATGAAAAATGATGAAAATGCTGGTAGGTTTCCTCCTCGTGAGAATGAAGGCGAAAAAGCTGTTTCTGTTGGAAACAGGACTTGCAGAGATGATTTTTTTTCCAGCTCTACTTCCAATAACCTTTCTCATTGGATTAGCAGCCATACCTGCATGAAGTCAGGAGTGGGGAGATAAATTGGTTGCCTGGACTAAGGAAATCATACTTGTTCCCACCAGTGAGACTGGACCTTCCCATGTATTGGATAGTATTGGATTGCATTTTGCAGCACCATGGATGAACCAGTGTTTCTGGTCAGCATGAGTCCCTGGTCTTTGCAAGGCTTTCCAACACTCCTTGTGCTTCAGTTGATTGTCTCTTCTGGGTGGGAAAGTATTTTCTTCATATCGCAGATTGGCTCAGTTTCTGAGTTTCCATGAACATCCAGTAGATGCGACTGGGTCAGTGCTAGGTAAGGGAGAGGGGATTTGCATTTTTTCCTACGAGACATTATGAGAAGTGTAGTTACAGAGGCTACTTGCTGATTATTTATGCAGCATCCAAAATGTACTGGACACTTACAGAAGAAAGAAAAGTATGTTCTCTTCCTAAAAGAGGTTACACTTAAAAATAATTCAGACGTATCAATGAATAATAGTAACCAACAATAGGGCTTTGTATAGCAGTAGCTTGCTTGTGCTATGGCTTTGAGGCCTAACTCATATCAAGAGCCTAGTCAGTAGTATATACAATAGCTTTTGCTTTGACCTATTAGCAGCTTTTAGAAACACAGAAATTAATTTGCTCTGTAGAAGTCAGATACCTGTCTACATATGATGTGGCCAAAGCACCCTAGACACCTACCCCAACACAGAAGAAAGGGACAGGACGTTTAAGAGTGCTTGAGGTCCACAAAAACCACTTTGTGCCAGCAAATCCTTTAAAAGAGGATATCTCTGTATAGGACATTTGAGTCACTATCTAGTGTGGAAACCTGCAAACACCAGTTCCCCCGCATAGATCACCCCAGTATTTATAAATGATTATGTCAGGTCATATCATTAACACATGGACTGTCCACCTGCCTGAATATTTTATGTATGGTAAAATCCATGCCCCGGTTTGGTATGATCATGGGGTAGCCAGTAGGAGGAAACTAAGTTTTAATTTTTTGTTAGAGATGATTAAAAAAAAAAACTACTGGCCCAAAATTGGTTGGTTTTGCATCTTGTGCATCTCACCTCTGACGACCTCTCCATCAGAACACCATTGCAGCTGAACATAAGAGATTCCGTCCCATTTCTGCAGACTTGGTAAAAAAATCTTGATTACTCTCCTGTCTTGTACCTGACTCATTCATGTCATCTCTTTCTCTCTGATATTCAGAACTTCTGAAAGTTCTCTTTCCAGCCTGCTTGGTCTCCCTCTGTCAAACTATTTCCTGATATCTATTCTGATATCTTAGGAACTGTGACTCTGTGACTCGTAGTAATTTGAGCTTTTGATTTATTGCAAGTTGTGTAACCCAGGCATTTGCTTATTTACCTGATCATCTATTTTGCTGTATTACTGTTCATCTAGTCATATATATATAATTTATTTATTTATTTATTTAAATGTATACATCGCTGTTCCCTGGAAGCGCAGGGCAGTTTACAAAAACAAAAGCACAAAACGAAAAATTGTAAAAATACAAAACAATACAATAAAATTCCCTAAAAATCCCTATCCTCACCCCAAAACCCCACCTACCCAACCTCTATCCCCATCTGCCATAAGCTCTGGAATTGGTGAAAAGTGCTCTGGCCATCTGAAGCACACCAGTGCTGTGAACCTGAGAGGGGGCCGGGCCCCCTCAGTAACAAGGGTGTCAATGCCAATCCACTCCAAGTCACAAGGTCGGTCAATCATCATCACTTCAGTCTTGTCTGGATTCAGCTTCAGTCGGCTTACCCTCATCCAGTCCACCACAGCAGCCAAGCATTGGGTAAGCACTGAGACTGCAGGACCTTGATCAGATGAGAAAGATAGGTAGAACTAGGTGTCATCAACATACTGATGGTACCTCACTCCAGGCCTCCAAATGGTCTCGCCCAGTGGCCTCATATACACATTGAACAAGAGGAGACAAGATGGAACCCTGTGGGACACCACAGAGGAGGTTTCAAGGGAAAGATGAGCTATCTCCTATCACAATCTGCTGTGTCCTCCCTGACAGCAGAACCACTCAAGAGCTGTCCTGTGCACCCCTGCCAGGTCCGGCAATTGTGTCAACACCTTATGATTAACTTTATCAAAGGCCACTGAAAGGGCTTTAACAAGATCAACGGGGCACAGTTCCCTTCATCAGTCTCCAAGCATAGATCATCAACCAAGGCCATAAGCACAGTTTCCATGCTATACCCCAGACGAAAACCTGACTGAAAATGGGTCCAGGAATCCAATAGCATCAGGATGAGCCTGAAGCTGCTGGGAAACCACTCGTTCAATAACCTTCCCTAAAAAGGGATGTTTAGAGATGGGGCGATTGCTGGCTGGTAGTGGTGGGACCCCGGGCCCATTACCGGTTACCGGATTTACCGGTTCCCGGTTCCCCGAAAACCGGATTCCCGGTTTAAATCCGGTATACCGGTACCGGATTTATTTCATTGGTTTCAATGGGGCGCTGTGTCCCCATTGAAACCAATGAAATAAATTAAATTCCCTCCCCCTCCC
>QEPC01012510.1:1224367-1260544 GCA_003113815.1 Sphenodon punctatus
CCCCCCCCCCCCCAGCCACCTGTAAATCACCCCCACCCACTAAAAGCCCCCAGCCCCTGGCATTTGCCCCCTCAAACCCAGTGCCACCCACACCTTCCCCTCCCAGCCTCAGCCCCCTACCCCAGTCCCCCTTAACCATTGCTCCTCAATAAATCACAGCCAGCCCCCTTTGGCCCCACAGCACCCCAGCCCAGAGCCACAAGACACCCCAAAACCCAGAACCTCCTCCAAACCACCACAACTCAATACAAACTGCCAAGACCCTTGCTTTTGCCATCCCCAAACCCAGTACCACTCACAACCCCCACCTCCCAGTGCCAGTCCTCTCTTAAACCTTGTCCTTCACCTAGGCACAGTCGACCCCCTTTGACCCCACATCACTCCAGCCCAAAACCACAAGACACCCCCAAGCCCACAGCCACCTCCAGATCATCCCCATACACTAAAAGCCCCTGGCATTTCCCCCTCAAACTCAGTGTCACCCACAAGTCCAAGCCCCCCTTAAACCTTGCCCCTCATCTAGGCATAGCCCCTTTGACAGCACTCCAACCAAGAGCCACAAGGTACGCCCCTGGGACCACTGCCACCTCCAGAACACCCCCCAACTACTAAAAGCCCTCTGCCACTTGCATTTGCCCCCTCAAACCCAGTGCCAGATAAGTACACTATACTTGACTTTAGTAGACAATTTACTAGTTTTGGAAACCCCATAGATCTTTTTCCATTGACTTCTATGGGGAAATGTTCCCATTGACTTAAATGGAAAACGAAACTGAAACAAAATAGAAAAAATACTAAAATGAACAGAAATGAAACCAAAGGAAATACTAAACAGAAGTAAATACTAAAGTCTGTCCATATCCCACAGAGAGTTCTAGAAACTAGTCAGATCCATAAGACTCAGGGGGCGGACCAACCAGTCCACCACTCTGACAGGGGTATAAGAGGGGAAGTTATCTGGGCCTTGGTCTGACCATGACATCAGTGTTGTAACAACATCCCCAGTAATCAGAACCCTGTTTCCAGACTGGTGCAAAACACCTCCAATAATCAGAACCCCATTTTCAGGCCAGTGCAAAATATCAAATCCAGTGTGTGTCCCTCCTCATGTGTTGGGCCAGATATTATTTGGGATTGACACATGGTTGTCATAGAGGCCACGAAGTTCTGCTCTGCCCCCAAAAGTTTAATCTCAGTGTGTATGTTGAAGTCATGAAGTCACCCAAGATTTTAAGTCTGGGGGACCTCAAGGCCACCTCTGAGACCAACTCAGTGAGCTTGGTCACGGGGTCTGCTGTGCAGCAGGGTGGTTGGTACACCAGCAGAATTCCCAAATCTATCTCCAGCTTCTAACACAAGGTGGTCACACTCTAAACCAGATGAATTAGGCTCCGATACCTTTGAAAGCCCAGAGTGTCTTTACAGATCACCGCTACTCCACCCAGACAAAGCCATATTCCAGTGGCACAGAGCCTTTGGAAGGCATATTACATTTCCCTGAGGCAGACTGTTTCTGTTACACCATCTGCCTCTTTTTGTACAGGAGCCCTTTCAATGTGATCGTTAAGCTGCTGTGTTGGTGCAAGGCCCGTTTGAAGTGAATGGGGCTAGTGCTGGCATAGCAGCTTGAGGATTGTGCTGTTCGTGTTGTATTAATAGGGTGGCAACAGAAATGGCAGAAGTTCAAAAGGTGTCGTTAACCCACAGACAGGAGCCTGGTCCTGGAGGAACGTAACTTTCATTTGACCATTTTATGATCATGCGAGTATTACATACCGAGACTGAGTAAGCGAGTGACTTATTAACTTGTGTGTAACAACACTTGCATTCATGCTGAACCTTTTAGCCCCACTGCACTGTAAAATGTCTAGTAGCAGTAAATCTAGATACACCTAATACAGGGCTAATGCTCTTTATTTGCAAAGCCCCTGCATTGTGCTCCATTTTGTAACAGCTCTAGTGCTAGTCTAGTTCCAGCAGGGTTAATTGTAATTTGGTGACTCTGAAGGGGCACCCTATTAAATCCCTTTCTTCGTGATTTTAAAGATTGCCAGAGGGGTTAATAAATAAACCTTTATAACTGTTAACACAATGGTTTAAAAAGTCATTATTGTAGATTAGTCACCCTCCTCCTTTCATCAAAATCTTTCTCCAGCCACATTTTTCTTTATATAAAATGGTTTAATTTCCAAAGCATTTGATTTGGACCACTATGGTTTGGAGTCAGATTGCAATTATATATTTTTCTTGGATCATTTAAAAAAAATAATATTTTTCCTTCCTAAAGAACTTGCGTGCTCCCCTACCCACTCTCTTTAAAATGGTCTGGGAAAGAAGACACAGTTTGACATCTCTCTCTGATACAACTTCAGTGCATATTTAGAATTCTTCAAACAATTTTATTTTCTTCTTGAAGCCTACCTTGAATGCATATATTTCTGCTGCTTCTACAAATGCCTCACTTTCTTCCACTCTGCCTGTTAAATATAAAATGACATCCTTGCATTAATCTACATGCCACTTCTCTGCCTCCAAATTGTTGTTCAAGCCTCAGTTCTGTGTGACTTGAAAATATACAAATAATGATAGGCTCACTGTGAAAAGTCAAGGTTACTGATTTTAAGTATCACCTTAAATTTTGGATTATTTGCAGCCAACAAAAGCCATCAGTAATACACAACAGTTGTCCTACCAACCCCTGGGATCTTGCATTACCTTGTGATCTTTGATTCTTCCTTTTTTCACATTAGTTGTATATTGTATACAGATTATGATTTTGGAAAAGGGTTACCTATGTGTTTGTATAGCACCTAGAACAATAAGATGCCAATACAACTGAGACTCTTATTGGCAATAAGATGCCAATACAACCGAGCCTTTTAGGAGCAGCAGCAATACAAATATTAAGTAGTAATACCAAATCTTGGTCTATCCTGTATGGTTTAACACTTTATTATATCCTTCTCTTTTACAAGTCTGTCAGTTCCTTTTAATGTACTTCTTTTCAGTCTGCAGCTGCTTCGGGTATCACAGCATCTTCCAGCTTTAACACTCATATTTCATTTTCTTCTACACACATCACTCTTCAAGCATTCATCTCCTACATAAACATATTCCAGATAATTTTGTTGATATAACATGAGTGAAAGTTAGTCTCATTCAGTTGTGCTTTCAGGGCACTGAGTTTTCTAACAGTGCCTGGAAATCAATTGCATACGCACTAAGTCAATATTGTCTTCTCTGTGTACCCAAAGCCTGACAAACCTGGCATTCTCACATCTTGAATATATATCCCCCATTTTCATAGCAAATTGATTTCTTCTTTTGTGACCTGATTTGAATTATGTTATCTTATTTAGGGACTTATACCATGACACATTTTTTGGTTTGGTTTTTTTTTTTGCCATGCTCATTATTATTTTTTAAATGCCCTACTCTCTGCAAGTGTTCTGAAATCCAGTCTTGGTTCTTGAGACTTAACTTGCTGAAAATATGAGTCACTTGGAGGTTCATCTAAGCCAGCACCTGCTCAACTTCTGGAGCCAATGTAAGATATTTTTGTTTGGCCAGAAATTTAGCAAACAGGTAGGGTTGGGTTATCGTGGTTTAGGGAATTTTATGTTTTTATTGTGGCATTTTAATATTTGGATATATTTTATGTGTGGGATGTATTTATTTATGTATTATAAGCCGCTCTGAGCCTCAAGGGAATGGGCGAGGTAAAAATGTAAATTAATAAGTAAGCACCCTTAGCGTATGTACCCTTCACACGCCAAGTGTGCTCTTTGGTTTCCAGGCCAAGGAGCTATAAGTAACCTTCTCCAGGTCAGCAAGGGAAGAGTTCTTCTCCAAAGAAGGTTGGGTGCATAATTAATCTCAGACCACATCAGCAAACTCATTTGTGAGTGCCAATTGCTGTGATTTGTATGAAAGTATCGGAGTAAGAGGAGTGCCTTGTGTCTGCTGTTTGCTTGCTGTGTGCTGGGCTGAGAAGTATCCATGTTTCACCTGATCCTTTTCTTATTTTATATCTTCTTTTTTTTTTATTCATAAAAATTAAGCAGTTAGTTGGGACACTAAGGATATTTTAAAGGGGACCTTCATTTCTGCTGAGTGTTTTGGGCAGTATAATTATTCAGGACAGTCAATGTGCTTTGCTTGAGGCATATCTTAAGTTCAGCTTTGTTCAATGGGACTTAAGCACCTGCTTAAAGCTAAGCAAATAATGAAGTATTACTTTGAACAAGGGTGGACTTAAGCACAAGCTGCTGTCTCTGTGCACTAAAAATATGACAAGGAGAGCTGTTGTAAAACATCGAAACTACTTTTTCAGTTCTGGAGTCACAGGGTATTTTCAGACGTTACGAGATCACAGTCAACCACAGTGAATCTCCACAGGGTGAAAGTGATCCCGTAATGTCTGATGGGGGGAACAGAAGTTCCCCCCCAGATGTTCACCCCCGTGAATCATGGGGGGGAATCAGATTCACCATGCGATCGGAGGTCTTGCCCGGACCATCCCTGATCGCGTGGTGAATGAGATTCCACCCCGTGATGAAGGGGACAGTAACGTCTGTCCCCTGACCACGGCCCGGAATCCACAGCGGGATTCCGGGCCGTGGTCAATCCCGGGAGGGGGGCGCCCGCCCATCTCCTGGAGGGCAGGCGGCTGGGGCAGGGTGGGGGGGGCGGGGGCTGTGCGGCCGCACGTTGTGCCGCGCGACCCCGCCCCCTCCCCAGATTCCCCGCCGGGATCGGCCACCGCGTCTGTTAGCCCGTGACATGGTGACGCGGGGAATCAAAGGGTTGTTTCCGTGCCGGGGCCAATCGGCCCCGTCACGTCTGAAAATACCCACAGACATGCCAAAAACAACTTTAATTGTAATGCCTCTGAGTATGGTGTTAGTCTTAAGGCTTAAAGTAGATTTAAGGGGGGAAATGTTCCGCAAATACAAAACTAGACAATTTTAATTTGGCTGGATTACCTACAATCCTAACTTATATTTTCGTCATGAGCTAACAGAAGACAATTGTAAATTGTGCTACTGAAGTACTGATTGTGCTCCTCTGAAGCATTTTAGAAATTTGTTAATCAATAATTGTGCTATTACCAAAATACCACAGCCATTATTTTAAATTAAGTTTGCAAGGTGAAGCTTAAATGCTAAATTTAACCAGTAGCAATATTTTTTTTATTATTGAAAAAAATGTAATCTGACCTTTTTAGAAAATAGAAGTGATGGTAATTCTTCTCTCCCCTCACCCCCCCCCCTTTGATTTTAATTACTACCGTGTTGTGTATATGACTCAGCTGTGACAGGTCTCATTTTTCTTTACAGCATTATTCAATCTTATACCAGTTGGACTTAGAGTTGTCGCCATCCAGGGAGTAAAGACAGGGTTGTACATAGCCCTAAACGGAGAAGGGTTCCTCTATACGTCAGTAAGTAGCATGCTGCAGATATTCTCAACTGCCACGCTGTATAATACAAAATAACTATATCGGAGTGAAAGCAAACTTATCCATTGGAGAGACTTCTAGAATTTAATAGGTATTCAATTAATAAATCCCTAGCAAGATGCTTTAGGATTATACAGCATGAATGTAAACACCTGTGAATTGTAATAAAAAAAAAATTCTTGCTAAAAGAATTCTATTGGAAGACTGTATTTAGCTAATGGTTTTTGTGAGATGATTTTGCAAAATATTAGATGATGATTTTAAGATATTGTTGAACTTCCCTATAAGTAGGAGTCTGTGTTCACTGTGTTGTCCCTATTACCACCAGTGGGGGAAGTGCAGTGAACACACATTCCTGTCTATAAGGGTCTACAGTCTGTTGTTCAGGATCTCAAATTTGGTGGTGGTTTGATTTTTAAAATTAGTAAAATAAAAGGGCATTCCTGTAAAATCATTTACATCCTTTCAAAATACGACCTTTACAGTTCTATGTATCCTCAGTGATTCCCCTCCCCAAAATGGGTGTACCAGAATCTGCAAGGGGGTGAGGGGAGTTTGTAGTGGTGGCTCAGTCTGTCACTCTGTCTTACATAGGTTATAAGGGAAGAAATACTATGGTGAGAAAGTACAGTTTACTCCTCCTTTGGAATATTAAATAATCTGAAAAATGTCATTTGGAAAGAGATGCATATTTTGAAAGGATTTTAAAAATTGCTGAATGAGAGTAGTAATAACCTATCCCTGCGAATTCTGCTAAATAAAGAAACTAAACACATTAAATATCATTTTATTCCAAATCATGTTGTTCTGATGAGTCAAAGTGTATTGTATTTAGCTGATCTGAGGGCTGTATGAGATTCAGTTAACAACATTCTTTAAGGTGTATAACTTTTAGCAGCAAAAGACTCTTCTAACAGTTAAGTCTGGTGGTGAAGAATTTTTTTATTATTATTACGAGGGAAGCGGTGTGTGCATACTTTAGATCATATTTCAGTCCCCCATGAATTACACGTTAATATTTTGTTTCTCTTATCCTTTGAAAGGAAATCAAACTTCTGATGAAAAGTATCTTAAACATGTGACAGATTCAAAAGTTAATTAGAAAGAGGAAAAAAAACCATGTGTTAATGGGTATTTTCAGACGTGATGGGGCCGGTTGGCCCCGTCACGAAAACAATAAATTCATCCCCCGCCGGGACGACCCCGTCACGCCCTAACAGACGTGACGGGGGATCCCGGAGGTGAATTTGGGAGGGGTCAGGGCCGCTTGGCGCAACATACAGCCGCACAGCCCCGCCCCCTCCATGCTCCCGCTGCCCGCCCTGGGGAGATGGGTGGGCGGCGGGGCCAATGCCGCTGCAGCGTCTGGCCGAATCCACCATGGCCCGGAATCCCTCCGGTGCTTCTGGGCCGTGGCGACCGACCAGACGTTACTTTTCTTTGATCCCCGCCGGGGATCACTTTCACCACGCTTCCCGGGGAATTGGTGCGGCTAGCCCGGGAAGCGTGGTTGAAACTGACCCCATATGGGGATTGAGCGTGGCGAACATCTGCCGGCCGCCAAACAGACGTGCAAGTCACAGTGACCACAGGTGGGTATTCACCGTGGTTCACTGTGATCTCGTAACGTCTGAAAATACCCAATGTTGAATTTCCAACAGCAAGGGTGAAAAAATCCTGGTCTTATGGTGAAGAAGAGAAGGACTGTTACTATTGCAGTTACTGGCTGTTTTTAGATGAGCATCTCCCCACTCACTCACCATCCACCCACTATACATGTTGCAGGGCTGCAGTGGTGCCCTCTGGGTGCCCTGCAGGATGTATAATGTGTGGGAGGTATGTGGGTAGTGGGTGGGGAGGTGCTTGTCTAAACTCACTGGGTATTTTCAGACGTTACGAGTTCACGGTGAACCACGGTCAATTCCCATATGAGGACCGTGAGCTTGTAACATCTGTTGGGACCAACCGTGATTCCCGCCAGATGTTCACCCCCGTGAATCACGGCTGGGAATCACTTTGACCACGCAAATGGCCCTCCTGCCCGGAGGAGGGCCGTTTGCGTGGTCAAAGTGATTCCCGCCCGTGATCAACGGTGGCGTCATGTCTGTCCCCTGACCATGGCCCGGAATCAGCAGTGCGTGATCAATGCCCTGGGGGGCGAACAGGCGCTGCGGCCTCATGGGCCACGGCGCCCGCCCGTCTCCCGGAGGGCGGGCGGGCGGGGGAGCATGGGGGGGCAGGGCTGTGCGGCCGCACATTGCGCCACGCAGTCCCACATTGCCGCCCCGTCACGTCTGAAATCACTGTTAACATCTCAGTTTCCCCAGTTTGGGTACAGGCATGTGGGTGTGTTTATCTGCAAATTTCAGTTCCTATCAGTGTGATTGCATTATTGGTTTATGTGGCAACAAAGTATCATTATGCCTCCTTATATCAGTATTGCCAGCGTGTTACCCATGTATAAAGAACAGTAAAGAATGTTCAATGAAGATAAAACTGGTTTTGAAAATGTATCTGTTTAATAGCTAGTCTGTAGGATTAATGATTGGAAAAGTATTTGACTTGATTGTGATACCCTTTTCACATTAAGTAATAATTGCTCCATAAATAGACCACTGGAAACAGTGGCACTGCTGGTAGTGCTACTGCTGCTTGAATATGAATATTCAAGCAGTAGTGAATATTCAATGGCCCTTTTTACACAAGACACACTCACGCATGACCATGCAGGTCTGCTGCATAGGCATGCGTGGGTGCCTCTTGTGTGAATGCCATGACGGGTGTGTGTGCATACCTGCTCCTGCAAAACGCACGTGCTCACTCACCTCCACTCATCATCGCCCACGCACAGAGCAATTGGCCAAAATGGTGGTGGTTCCGTGCTGGGTGGGATCGGTGTTTGCCTGTGTGCACCACCCCTCCCGCTGCAGCGCCCACGCTGCCGTGAGCACACTACTCCCCCCCCAGCTACAGCCCATTTATAAAAGGGGCAATGAAAATAGAAGAAGCTAATACTTAACAACTCTACTCTTAACATACATCCCATATGAGGATTTACTCAACGGAGTATGCAGTGACTTAAATGCGACACTCATCACTCATTTGAAGAATCACCCCCACAGCTTTAGGACCAAAATTCATACTGTTTTCAGAGTTTGACTCCATGCAGGACCACACCAAATAGGCAGGTGTTCCTCCCTGCTGTGAACTGCCCTCGCTCGCCCGCCCCCACAATCCTCCACCATAGAGTTGTGGTTGCTCCTTGGTGCCCTAGCCTGCTGGCTGTGACCCTGTGGTACTGAACACAAGCGCATCCCAACAGATGGGGGGGGCATATGGAAACCGTGTGCCTCCCCCCAACACATGGGAGGTGGCCCCGGGGCAGCGTATTGGCCCAGATTTGCCTGCACAGCATGCTCCATGCTTCTGGCTTTGACATCATATGGAGCAGTCTTGGGGCAAACATCTGGCGTCCCCAGGACACACAAGCAGGTGAATCCAGGGCAAAAGTGGGGTAACATCTTGTGTGTTAGCACCCTAAATTATAATTAAAAGGGAACAACACAAACTCTGGTGAGAAAGTATTGTTTGTTCCTCCTCATGTAGACTACTAAATAATCTGAAAAATGTCAGTTGGAAAGATACAAAAATACAATGCAAGATGCAGTGGAAATTGTCTGTAGGTTTAATATATCAAAACCTACCAGAAAGTATTGAATCTATTTTGGATTTAGTAGAGATTTAACATTTGGTAGCTTAATAAAATAGAGTTTATGAATAGTTTGTTTATTTGTTTGTTTTTAAATCATTGACTGTTCATGTTGAAGTTAATATTGTATTGGAAAGCATAGTATGGTGTTTGAATATTTTGAGTATTGAGAGAAATCTTTTTAAAATTAAAAAGAAAGCATGAAAACTGAGCTGTTTTAGACCAAAGATTTTGTCTTCATCTCAGTGCATATAGGGGATTTATGTGTGTATCTCCACAAGGTTCAAGATGAAAATATACCGTACCCAGAAGTTGTGAAAAATGCTCAGGGCTAACACTTGATAAAATAAGGTATTGTACAATAAATTATTTTCTATAAAGGTTTCAGAGGAATTTGAAAAACAATAACTAAGAATGAACTTAGATGTTTAAGTGATCATTTTTTGCACTGTCCTATAAAATAATTAATTTTGATTCTCTATGTCTTCGAGGAGTGTGGGATATTGAGGGGCTAAACATACTTTCTGGCCATATAAGCAGCAACATCGACTGTGAGTTGTCTAGTCTTACCTGTTTAAAAAGGGCAGTAGCCTTAATATGGGGTTTGGAGGGAGAGTTTGAATTCTACACACTCTCCAAGTCACTAGTCTGTGACAATTTAAGTGACGCTTCTGGGACCAGAACTCGAACTACTGAGAACCTTGAGTGAAACCGCTTTCATGGTATTTCCACCTGGGATCACTGACTGGAAATCTTGTGGGAAGGCTGTCTTATTAGATTTCCATACTAGTGCTGCAGATTCAGATGTACATTGTGTATCTTGGATATTAACCAAAACCAAGCTCTCACTGCATCTTTGGGAAACTTTTTCATCATTTTAACAGAGCCCTGGAAGGAAGGAAAAAAGATGCTATGAGACTAGACCCTGTTTTGCCTACTCATTGCTCCCTGATATGCTATCCACCAAATTTTCTGGTGGTCTCTTTGATTATAAGTTTTTTTAATATTTCTCTCTTGTTTCTCAGATTAATCTTTCCCCAGATGCAGGGTTTTAAAACAAAACACATTTCACAAAACACATTGTCTTATATAATACAATAGTTGAGGAGCACAGGTTATAGACCTAGATAGTTACATTATTTATTTTTTAAAATTACAGAGTGTGTGCGCTCAATAGTTTCAACAAAATGTGAAAATGTGTCTGCTTATGTTTTCTTCCACCAGGATTCAAGTTTTCTTCATTCATGTTCCTTGCTATAAGCTACATTATATCACAACTTATCAAAGAATTACAAATATTTATGAGTATAATGGGGAAGAAATGGATGTTTCAGTGATTGTGTCAGTGGCAGTTCCAATCTCAGGCTGCAGCAGGTACGGAGCAGCCTAAAATAAGTGTCATTTCACTAGTAGAGTCTAAAAAAACATTAGCAATAAAATAAAAAGAACAGGGAGACAGCACCAGAATCACAACCATCTTTATAAATATATTTTTTTTTCATCTACAGGATACACAGATTTTTTTCTCTAGAATGATTTATGTGAAATACAGTTTGATTTGACCTGTGCTAGTTTTACGTAGTTTTAAACTGAGCAAAATATGAATGAGTAACACTTTCCTGGTCGTAAGATCATAGTCTGTGCTGGAGGTTTCTGGAATTAGAGAAAATGGCAATTTGTATCATCAGGGAGCAAGTTTCCAATATTAGTAGTCCATAGCAACTCTCAGTGGGAAGGTTCTTCAGCATAGATGGTGTCGGTGCTACCATAAAGGCAGCACAGGCAGCTGCCTAGGGTGGCTAGTTGAAATGAGCAGCTCTCTTGCCCCATCCAGCTGCCACCACCACCACCACCAATAAGCTCCATGCTAGAGCGGGAAGGGGAGAGGCACCCCCTTCATCTTGCCATTCTAGGTGGACCCGCTGCATCCCTGCTGCCCTTGATTCAGCTGCGGAGCTCACCAATGGCGTAGGGAAGGCAGCGGCAACAGCTGCTGAGACAGGAGAGGTGCTCCCTTCAACTTACTTCCCTAGGCAGCCCTGCCCCAGATCCAGTTGTCACCACCACCACCACCAGTAAGCTCCATGCTGGATCACGGGTGAGGCTGCCTAGGACAGCAAGTTAAAAGGAGCACCTCTCCTGTCTAATCAACTGCTGCCTCTCCTGCACTGCTGGTAAGCTTTGCTGCTGGATCGCTGGTGGCGGGGATGTGGGAGGTGCCAGGGGGCGGGGCTGGTGCCTGAGCCTGGAGTGTTTTGTCTGACATTCCAGGAACTTCACTATTTCTTTCAGCCTACATAAATGACTTGTTTGAGGAGAGCTTATTTCAGCCTCAGGGAAGCATATAGGACTGTAGACAATGCAGAGTGAAAGACAATGGATCGGGTAGTAATCAATATTTTACAGGTGACTTTCTATTGCATTTAAATCAAAGTCAAATGAGAAAAGAAGTTCAGCTTCCCTGGGATCCTTTCTTTGGGCTATGGCTTGCTAATAATACGTAACTCATAGTGTACAATTTGCATAATACAGTATGTAGATGAGAAAGCCCTATGTATTAGGCTAAGCTAGCAGAGAAAGTGTTTTAAAATGTAAACGTTTTCCTCACTGCTAGTGATAAAACATCTAGACTATTATTGCCATATTCAGGAAAGTTTTAAAGACATTTTATCATATTTAATATCAAAGAATATTTGTATTACAAAAGTACCTTGAGGCCCCAGCTAAGAAAAGGACATAATTATACTATGCAAAGTATAGTGACAGTTCCAAAGAACTTTTGGTCTAAATAGATCAAATAGATTTAGAAAGGAAGAAATGTTGTATTAAATCACATCTCTGCAGATGTGAAATTTTGAGGCGCACAGAAATGTAGAGATTTGCATAAGGCAGACGGGAAGTCAGGGACAGAACTGGGAAATCAACCCAGATCTCCCAAGTTTGAGTCTAGAGTGCTTTAACCATAAAACTATTTTCTCCATCTTTCATTGAACAGACGGTCTGATGGATGGGATTTCTCCCTACTCACACAAGATAGGCAGGATTAAATATGATTGACAGCCTCCGTCTGGAGGAGGGGCATAGCCCAGCGACAAATTCCCACAGTTCTGTTCTGCCTTGTGCACAGATAACAGACAGGCTTTAGAAAAGAGCTCCCCTTGTGGGAGTGTCTGTGAGATCCTAGGCACCTTTTAGTTATCTTTTCTTTTCTTTTCTTTTCCCCGTCTTCTGTTTGGCCCTGCTCGTCTCTCCCTTCCATCCTTTTGGGAAGGGGCCTGGGTTGAGCTGCTGGCAGGGGACTTAGGGGTCCTTCTCCCATGTTCCCCTCTCTCCTCCATCGCTTCTGCTTAGAGGCAGGGCCTTCCCTGGGGAGAGCTGCTGTGCCTGGAGCTACTCTTTTTGCTGCCACAGGCAAGCAGGGAGGTTGAGTTGAGGCAAAGGCTGAGCAGTACGCTAGGCATGAATTCCTGTTGCTACCCCTCTCCCGTGCACTCTGATGTGTTGCATGGAGGCGGGAAGTCCTGGCTCTGGGATGTGGGGTTGCCTGCCCACAGGGGAGAAAGGAACAGCCCACAGAGGGTGAGTCAGCACACCCGGGTCACCTCTGCAGTCCATACCTCGCCCCAAGAGGACTATCAGAGGCATTCCTGGTGTCAGGGCCAGTCTTACCACAGGGTGGCATGGAGCGGCCACCCCAGGCTCTGCTCCTGGGGCCCCCCCGCACTCGGGGCCCCCAGCCTCACAGTGGCCGGGAGCTGGGAACCCCGAATGCGGGGGCCCCCTGGCCGAGTCTGACAGGCAGCGCCAGCTGAGGGGGCCAGCGGGAGTGAGGGAGAGGCAGAGGCCCCGCCTCTCCCTCACTCCATGGGTGCCCCTCCCGCTGCCTGTCAGTGTCTTGGCCAGGGGGAATGTGGGAGAGGCAGGGCTTCTGCCTCTCTCTCATTCCCCCTGGCCGAGGCTGACAGACAGTGGAGGAGGCCAGCGGGAGTGAGGGAGAGGCAGAGGCCCCGCCTCTCCCTCATTCCGTAGGCCCCCCCTCCGCCAGGGCCAGCTCCAGGGTTTGTGAGGCCATGTGCGAAGTCTTGGTGCGGGGCCTAATTTGCATAATTTGCAGATTTCTGTGTGTTCATGGGTGATGGAGCCACCCACGACACGGCACATGTGCCCACGGTGAGTGGGGGTGTGTGCACGTGCCCGCCTAATACGCATCCTCACTCACCCCTCACTCGTGCCCATGCACGGAGCAACTGGGGGAAACAGCGGTTACTCCGTGGGTGCAGATGAGTGGACAGTGAGTGGGGATGCGTGTGCGGCCGTGTGCATGCCCTGTTCATGCACCAGCGCACCCAAGGATCCCCCACCCGGTGGAGTCATGTAAAAACGACCTGTGAGGAGTCACTCGAAGACGAACCGAAGGTTGCTACCTTGTAAACAAGGTTCTTCGAGATGGCTCCTAACATTCTCACAACACCCACCCTTCCTTCCCCGCCGCATGGAAGTTTCTTATATTCCTAGAAAGGGTTGGAAGGAACTGTCATTCTGAGGGGGAGAGTACTTTTTATACTAGAGGAGCTCGAGACCATCATGTGGTCTATTATTTGAATAGGGTGTGCATACCATGCACAACTCAGTTGTGAGAATGTTGGGAGCTATCTCGAAGAACCTTCTTTACAAGGCAACAACCTTCTGATCACTCACATGGGGAGGAGTTGTTTGTAAACAAACAGTTTTATCTCCCAGTCCGATCAGGTCTCCCTGCTGCTGCTGCTGCTGCTGCTGCTGCTGCAGCAGCACTACAAGCAGGCAGAGGCAGGTGAGGGATGGGGACCAGAGCCAGGGAGGGGAGGCAGAAGAACTTATTGAGGGAGAAGCTGGCTACAGCCTGCCTCCCAGCCAGGGAAGCGCGGGACTCCAGCTGGCCGCAGGGCCATGTGCAGCCACAGGTGTGGCACATTCCTGGGGCCTGGTCCTGCCCTCCGCTGTCAGTCTCAGTCAGGGGGAATGTGGGAGAGGCGGGGCTTCTGCCTCTCCTTCATTCCCCCTGGCCGACTCCGAGACAAACAGGCAGCAGTGGATGCCACGGAGAGTGAGAAACAAGCAGCGGCTCCGCCTCTCCCACATTACCTTGCAACTTCCAGTGGCGACAGGCGGTGCGGCGGCAGATTTAATCTACTGCTGCTGCACCCACTGCCACCGGAACCCAACGCAGGGAGCCGGCGAGCGGGCCCAGCGCGGGGCCCAGGACGCCGATGCCACAGCAGTAATTGCCTGCAAAATGGCTGGGTTGCCAGTCCCCGAGCCCAGGCCCATGGAGCGCCCCCTGAGCTGGGGAGCGCCCCTAGACCTGCCAGCCGCTGGCAGCTTTGCTGCCAGCAGGAGAATGGGGCCCACTGTTTCTTCCCCACCCTGGGCCCTGCTTCTCCTAAGGCCGGCCCTGCCTGGTGTGACTGGGGAGGCAGGTGGTGGCTACTTCCCACTTCTTTGATAAGATAACTGATGTACAGTGCCCCGGGCAGCTGGCCCCAGGGAGGTCTGGGGAGGTCCTGCTGGGTTTGGAGGAGCTAGAGAAGGGAATCCCCTCCTCAGTTAAGGGAACAGTTCTAGGACGTGAAGCCTTTCTCCTCATGAGAGGACACAAACTGAGGCGGCATAGCCATGGCACTTAAGCCAGTCCCATTCCCCCTCCCCTCTGATTCTTCCAGTTTTTCCTCCCCTAATCGATCTGGCTCCCATCACAAGGGTAGAAGGGACAGAAAAAGAACTCACCATGCCCACTCCACGGGGCCTCGGGAGGCATAGCCAGAGGGCTAGAAAAAAGCCTCCTTCCAGACTGCGCAAAAAAAAAGCCTTGATGCTCACCGTCCCCATATCCATCACCCACCACCCACAAAGAAAGAGGATGGGGAGTTACCAGGTACTGAGCCAGATAAGGGAGTGGAATCTGTGTGGGGGAGGTTATTTGAGTCTGAGAACTATGAGAGACTGCTAGCCAAATTTGCTATGGTACTAGAGATCTCCCTGCCTCCCCCCGGATATCCCTGAGACACCCAAGGAGAATAAGAGTGCCTTTCCCAGAGGGGCCACAGCCGTGTCTGAGCTATCCGTAACCCAGTTTTACATTGATACTATCAGGGGGTGTAGGAGCAGCCTGCTGGGTTCTATAAGTTTGTGAATCAATTTTATTCAGTGCCCAAAGCCCAGGAGGAGCTTGTAATGCTAATTAGGGTTGATGCAGGGCAGCAGACCTAGCTAAGTCTGCAGCTCTCCAAGCAGAGGGGGAAGGGCTCCCTAAGGTCCCCTTGGACAGGAAAGTGGAAATGACCCTCAGGAAGAACTATGAGGCCTCTTCCCTGGCTCTTAGAGCAACAGCATGAGCCTCCAGCTTTAGTTGGGAATTGGGATGCTTATCTCTGTCGGCTAGTGACCTGGCTCTGGAAGTGAAGCAAAAGGAGCTGAAGGACAGCTTCAAGAAATGGGACACCATTGATTGCTGTCAGAACTGAATTGGGTCAGATGGTCATAGGGTAGTGTGGTTATAGGAAGCTTTGCTAGGACTCCGGGCCTATGGCAACGTGTCTGCCGGGCTTTTGGCCTTTATGTCAGGGAATTTGTTTATTTCCCCTTGGGCTAAGGCCGTGAGTAATCAGCTGACTAGGTGTGGGCTTGACTTACAACATTTGTGGGAAGCCCCCTTCGGGAGTGCCAAGTCCCTGGTTTATAGCAGGATCGAGGCCATTAGTCTGCAGGAAGATCATGCTGCTATTGGATGCTTTCCTTGTCTGGCACATTTTAAGTATGTGAAGCCTAATCCGGGTGTCATGGCCTCATATTTGTCTGCCACTTATTCTGTCAGAAGATTACATATTTTTCTGTATGCCTGCCTCAATGTTCTCCCTACTCGTCTCCTAGAGGGGCGATACCATGAGATCCCTTTTGCAAACAGGTTGTGCCCTTTTGATATGATGGAGGCAGAGATGGTAGAACATCTTCTTTTCTCTTGTAGGCTGTATGATGTGCCACGTCAAAATTATTTGGTTCCCCTCACTGAGAAGGTCCCAGGGAGAACTGGTATCGAGCTAGTGCACATTTTCCTCTCAGATACCAATTTCAAATACACAGATACGGTCTCTGTTTTTCTTGCTGAGGTTTTCGCAACAAGGGACATGATGTGGTTAAAATTTTGTTATTCATTGTAAATCTTTTGTCTAAAGTGCATTTATTTATACTCTTATTAAGGTTACCATCTATTCTGTAACTGCCGCATGCATGGACATGATGTGGTTAAAATTTTGCTATTTGTTGTAAATGTTTCTGTCTAAAGTGCATTTTATTTATATTTATATTTATCATCTATTCTGTAGCTATGTTTTGATTGCTTTCATTTTCTTGTTGCCAGTTACTGATGATAAGGGCTTATATTTATACTTGTCTGTCTTGATTTTAAAAGTATGCAATGACTGTGTCACGCAATAATATATATATATTTTTAAATTTATTTAGAAATTGGCCCTTGCATCAGCATATGTGGCAGATGCCACCTTGGATGCTATTCATCTGAATGCGTGGGCAATGGCTACCAACATAGTGGCCCATTACTTGATTTGGCTACGTCCATGGAAGGTCCATCTCCTCTCCAAATCTGTGTTGATATGGATAGAAACTCTTTAGGGAGGCCATGGACAATGCCCCTACCACCAAGCCTTTAAAGAAAGCCCTTCCCCTGAACCCTTCCCAGGGTGTGAACAAGGGTACCTTTCACCTTTGGACATCCTTTCAAAGCCAAAGGGGTAACTGGAGAAGAGATCAATGCTCCAGCAGACCTCGGTGACAGCAGCCCCACTTCAGGAAACCCCAGCCCTAGAGACAGAAACAGCCCAAGTCCTCAACCTGATGGACTGTTGCTTCCCCCCAGTCCCTAATAAGGGGGAGGCTTCCGCTCTTCTTAGAGCAGTGGGCAGTTGCATCATCAGAAATTTGGGTCAGGGAAACAATTTCTCAGGGATATGCAGTCAAGTTTCCTCCCCTCGCCCCCCAAGTTGTTTCCTCCCTTCACCAGTTCAAAGGACACAGTGAAAGCTCAGAAATTCATGAAGGCAATGTGAAAACGTAAAATCCATGAAGGCAATTCAACATTTCTTGGACATAGGGATCATGCAGCCCGTGTCAGCAGACCAGAGGCGTTCTAGCGTATACTCCATTTTCTTCACTGTACCAAGGAAGAATGGGAATGCCAAGGAAGTACAAGCAATCCTCGATCTCAAAGCACTCAGCAAAAGGGTGTGATATTGAAAGTTCCAAATGGAGGTGCTGTAATCAATCATGGGTGCTCTGTGCCTCAGAGACTTTCTGTCCTCAATAGATGTACAGGAGGCTTACTTACACGTGCTCATCAAGGCTTCCCACTGGAAGTTTATGAGATTCACCTTTGCAGATGGAACACTTTCAATTTCAGGCACTCCCCTTCGGCCTCTTTTCATTGCCCCGAGTTTTCACAAAGATCCTGGTGATGCTGGTGGAATATCTGAGGGAGCAGGGGGGTTCATTTTTACTCCTATTTAGATGACCTATCAGTAAGGGCCCTGTCTTGGACCTAGGTGGAGAGATATCTCCAACTGACAATAAACTGCCTAGAAGCCCACAGGTTCCTTGTCAAAAGGGAAAAGAACTGCCTGGTGCAATGTATCCATCATCCACCTAGGTGTACAATTGGACACGATCAAGGACCAAGTGCTCTTGTCAAGAGGCAGGAGAAGATTTGAGATCTACTACCTTCATCAGGAAGATCCCTTTGATCTGTTGTTTCTTGAACAACTTGGTTTCTTATCTTGACACAATAATCTGGGCCAGATTTCACCCAAGTCCACTACAGACTGCGCCCCTATCATAAAGAGATAGCAGAACAGGTACACCTGTTAATACAGGTCCCAGCCAGGTCAAGGAATTGCTGAGGTGGTGGTAGAACGCTTCACCCTGGGGAAGCCTCACAGGGAGCCCCAGTGACTGATTATCACCACAGATCTGATCAGATGGGGCTTGGAGGGGTGTGTGTGCACACTGCCAGTACGGATCAGCCGAGGGCAAGTAGTCTCTGAGTGAAACACAGCAGCATATCAACAGGCTGGAGTTAAGAGCTGTGTGCCTGGTCTTGCTGCAGTTTGCCCGCTGGCTGGAGACAAACATGCTCTCATTTATATGGACAGTACAACGGCAATGGCCTTCATCAATCATCAGGGAGGGTTGAAGTCCTTGCAGGAGGAGGCATTTCTCCTGTTCCAGTCTGTTGCCAGGTTTTAAGGTAATATTGATTTATTTGGATCCATTTCCTAATTGATAATTAATTAATAATTACGTAGGTTCAAAACCTGGACACACAGCTAAATTATGCTAATACCCAGAGAGATTAAAATGACTACATAAATAAAGAGAAACACATAATTAGTAATAAGAATATAATTGAAAATATTTATGAAAACATAGAAAAACATTTTCTATGGGACAAGACCCCAAAACAGAATAAACCCTTAATAAGTGGTTTATATAAAAGTATTTCAAGGTACATGTTACATGGATAGAATTAAAGTTAAACTTAAGATTGTTTTAAGTATTAAAAGTACAAAGGTTAAAATAATAAACTTAAAACTAGCATAGTTACCCAGGCATACAGGCTTAAGAAAGATGAAGGAAGATCATGTGACCAGAGGATCACCATGGTGACCAAAGAGCACCACGAGAGTGTTCATGGCGTCTAAGGTAACATTTCCTTGGTGACTTACTCTTTTATAAGAAAACTGACGTCACACTCAGGCTAAGTAATTCATATATTATTAACTGCCAATAGCATGGTTGAAAAGGGTTGATGCCTGCATAAAATTATAAATGTATGACAACGTTTGTGGTTAAGATATTGGGGAACTAAAGTCATTACCTCCACCCATGAAACATCCTGTTTTTATAAACTATTTTAAACCTCAATCTTGCAACCCATTTGTGCAACAAAGATGTTCCCTTGAGTGTATGCCTCTACTTCCCTAAATATGAGCTTACTCATATTTTCCTAAGCATTAACTAACAAGGTTAAAAGTTAAGCAGGGGAAAAGTTACCGGAAGACCAAATATGTCCAGGCCTTTATGTCCAAACTAAAGCCAATATGTTCAGACTATAGTCATTCTGTTATACTTATCTCACATAGGTCAAAACTGAAGGTAACAAGTCACTGGAGAATCATCTGTTGTCAGTCAAAGCAGTTCACATTGCAGGCTTGCTCAGCTCACAAGCAGACTGGCTGAGTTGTCAGGAATTGGATCCAGGGGAGTAGTCCCTCTCCCAGAGGGCTTTTCAGCTGATTCAAAACCAGTTTGGCATTCTGATAATGGACCTGTTTGCCACCAGTATCAACAAGAAGGTTCCCATGTTCCTAGCAAGAAAAAGAGATCCAGCAGCTGCAGGAGTGGATACGTTCTCCTCAGCCAGGCCGATGGTACTCCTGTATGGATTCCCTCTGTTTCTGATCATCCCACAAGTTGTTCGTTGGACCAAGGTTCAGCAAGCATTGGTAATTCTGGTAGCCCTGTATTGACCGCAACACGCATTGTTTTGGGACATTTCAAAATGGCAGTAGTGGGGCCTCTTCAGCTGCCCATATGAGAATACATGCTGTGTCTGGGTCCAGTACTGCACCCAGATACTCAAAAGCTGTCGCTAGTAGTTGAAAGGGGGCAGCTCAGTTCTATGGGATACTCAAGGAAGCTTCTAGATTCCCCATTATCTTCTAGAAGGGAGTCAATGAATAAGATTTATGGGATGATATGGATCAGATTCATACAGTGTCGTGCAGATAATGGTGCAGACATTCCGAGAGTGGGGACCCAGGAGGTGCTCCTTTTCCTGCAGATGGGATTGGACCTTGGACTGAAAGCCATTACGCTAAAATGTCACGCTTCCACTTTGTCTAGTATCTTGAGTTGTTCAGGCCAGCCACCATTTTCAACACATCCACACACCAAGAGATTTCTTCAAACAGCAGAACTTATTTGTCCTCGAGTCCAACTTCACTTTCCCACATGGAGACTTAACGTGGTCCTATCAGCCTTGACCAAGCCTCCATTTGAGCCACTGAGTCAGGTATCCTTATTCTTTCTTTCATTGAAGACCCTTTTCCTGGTAGCAATTACCTCGGCTCACAGGGTGGCCAAGCTGCGGAGCCAGATCTGTGTTTTTTTCTTAAGGACAAGCTAGTCCTAAGGCTTGACCCTTCCTCTCATCCCAAGGCTAAAGTAAATTAGATTCTTTGGTCTGTTTAATGACCCTAGTGAGATATTTGTGAAACCTCACAAGCAGAAAAACATTGAGATTGGTGTGTGAAATTCCCTCTCTCCAACAAACCGTGATAACCCCTCTTGTGCTGTCCCCAGACATCATTGTGAGACCACTGTGCACTGTATTTGATTACGTGGGGCTGCCCAAGAAGCTGCCCAAAATTATGTGGGACTGCCCGAGAAGCTGGTCTGGAGGCTGCAGCTGGTGCGGAATTCTGCAGCCTGTCTCCTTACGGGGGCGGGTCGCAGGGAGCACATGACACCAGTGCTCTGGGCTCTGCACTGGCTGCCTATAAAGCACCAGGCCAGGTTCAAGGTGCTGGTTTTAACCTTTAAAGCCCTTCACGGCCTGGGCCCTGCTTATCTGAGGGACCGCCTCACTCCCCATGTGCCCTTGCGACCCTTGAGATCGTCCTTGGGAGCCTTTTTGGAGGTTCCCCGGGTGAGGCGGGTGGCCACCGATGTTAGATCTTTTTCGGTGGCCGCCCTTGTGCTGTGGAATTCGCTCCTGGAGGAGGCTCAGTTGGCTCCTGCTCTCCTGCTATTTCGGCGTGTATGTAAGACCTGGATGTTCCATCAGGCTTTGGGAGAGGGGTAGGGGTGGGAGGGGGAGGGTTTTCTTTCCCCCGCATATTGTATTTTTAAATTGTTTTAATTTTGTTTATTGTTTTACTGATTATTGTTGTTCGCCTCCCCAGGCTGCCCTGTAAATAAAATAAATCAATAAAAATTATAACATCAACAGCAGCAATGGAGCTGATCACACATCATCTTCTCCTAGCTCATTTTGTACGCTTGGAGTCTATTACCTGACTGGAAGAGACTTCAGAAAACTGACAAACATACTGACAGACATACAGATGGTTTAAAGTATTTATATTATAGTGGCTTAAAGGTTAGAATCTACGGGGAACTAGTAGTCTTATTTTCAAATTCTAAAAGTTGATGATAAATGCAAAATGGCAACCCTTCAGCACATTCAAAAATTATGTCTAGCTGAAAGCATTAATAAAAATTGGCATCACATTTCCTCCACTTGTGTCGTGCAAGTTTTGAAAAGGATTTATAGCAAAAAGTATGTAGGTATTAGAGTGATGGACAACATAGCCAATAATGCCACTTGTATTTCAGGCTGGGAGGGGGATTCCCACGAGAGGGAATACAAAGTGTTTGGTGCTGCAGGAGTCTGCGAGAGTTAAATGACATGAAGCTCCCATCCCGTGGGAAAGGCGGAAGTGCGAGAGTGGCAACCAGAGCTGCGTTGAAGTCTTTTGCCAGCAAACATGCACATCGGGCAGAATGGTGAAATTTTACTCTCCCCGATGTGCATGTTTGCTGGCAAAAGACCCACACTTCTGCCTTTCCCACAAGACGGGAGCTTCGCATCATTTGACTCTCGCATACTCTCGCGGTGCCAAAGGTTGCACATTCCCTCTCGTGGGAAAGCAGTATCAGAGGGTATTTTCAGACGTTACGATCCCACGCTCAACCACGGTGAATTCCCACATGGCGAGCAAGGGACCGTAATGTCTGTTGGCCCGACAAGAGATTCCCGCCAGATGTTCACCCCCGTGAATCACGGCTGGGAATCTCATTGACCACGCAAACAGCTGTCCTGCCCGGACCATCGCTGTTTGTGTAGTCAAAGAGATTTCCGCCCGTGATTCACGGGGGTGAACACCCGGCGGGAATCTCGCATTCGGGCCAACAGATGTGACGTTCCCATGCTCAACTACGGTGAATTCACCGTGGTTGAGCGTGGGAATGTCACGTCTGTCCCCTGACCATGGCCCAGAATCAGCGACTGTGTCCGCCGCTGATTCCAGGCCGTAGTCAATGCCCCGGGGGGGGGGGGGGTGGGCTCTGCGGCCGCATTGGCCATAGTGTCCGCCCGTCTTCCAGAGAGCGGGCAGCCTAGGGAGCATGGGGGGGTGGGGCTGTGCGGCCAGACGTTGAGCCGCGCAGTCCCGCCCCCTTCCCCGATTCCCTGCCGGGATCAGCCGGCACGTCTGTTGGCCGTGCTGTTTTGATCCTGGCGGGGGATCAATAGGTGATTCTGTGACGGGGCCAATACTGGCCCCGTCACGTCTGAAAATACCCAGAGTAGAAATTGTACATCGTTCCTTACTCTATGGAATTACAGTTTAAATTGCCCTACTGAAACTACTGCTTCAGTTATTGACAGAATGCAACCTTTATTTAAGTGTTCCAAACTTAAATTCTCTCTCAAATCTTGAGAGAGAATTACTTTGACCATAATTGGTGGTTAGTTTCTGTGATTTTCTGGCTATAATGTTGTTTTAACATATTTTAATTAAAAATTCTGTGCCTTCATAGTAATTTCCTCACATGCAATAGTATTGAACAGCTTAAACAGAATACAGTTATCCAATGAATAAACAATTGTCAGAGCACCCTGGACCATAATTACATTTATACTGCCATTTTCGGAGGGTGTATAAACATGTGCATTTTGCACATGACTCTCCATCACTTTGTTAAAGGACTAAGTATAGCAGGACCTATGGATCTGTTCCCTCTTCAGAATGTCTTGTTTTAAACTGTGATTGTAAAGGACTTGTGCAACGAGAGCTGCATTGACGTCAGTGAGGCAGTGCTGCTACAAAAGCTTTAGGGTGATAGCCTTATGCTCACTCAGAAAACGCTCCTTCATGACAGGGAAGCACTCAAGAATGTAGCCTATGCTGGCTTTTCCTGTGATGGATGGTCCTCTAAAGTAGAGCCCTGCGACCTGACCTGAGCCTGTTGGGACTCATCTGGTCCAGTTGGACTTGAGCTGGGGCAGGCACACCCTTTGACCAAGCCCCTTGGGACTGACTGGCCTTCTCATCAGCCTGAGGCTCTACCCTCATGGAATATGGAAATTTGGGGGTGGGGTGGGGGCTATGTTAGGACAAAGATATTCCCCTTCCCCATTTCAATGTAAATCCACCCAGATCACTGTAACGTTATGGCACTCCACGGAGGCAAAGTCATATATAGAGACACACAGGGCCTAGACTTATGAGCTAGTCTGCATTGGGCCTTGGGTTTGGATCAGGCCCAATGTAGTGAAGCTCAGGCTGAAAATTTCAGCCAGAACAGGGCTCTATTTTGAAGGGGTTTGCCATCTCAGCACATTCCTTCAGGCAATCTCTGACCCATGAGGAAAGCCGGCACAGGTTTCTCTACATGTTCTTCCCCCCATGATCTCAAAATGTGTAATGTGTGCCCTTGGAAGGCCCATTTATTATATCTGTCCACAGATAACTTCCTGTGTTTAATCAAGTTTAATCAAATTCCAGTTCCTCCAGTTTATGTCAAGACACACTGGGAGGGAAGGGAGGGAAGGGGAAACCAAGGCTGTTTCTGCCCGCTCTGTTCCTGTTCTTTGAATACAGATTATTTCAGTGGAGACGGCTGCCAGTCTTAGCAGCTGTCACTAAAGCTGGAAGAAAATACCTCAGAGAGAGACACTTCTTAAAGATTGAGCAGAACAGAATAAGGAATCAGGTGCAAATATTCAATCACATGATCATCCATGTGTAAAGGAGACAAAAATACACCCTTGAAATTTTACTAAGGAATTCTAGCCATTCAAATTGCAAACTCAGATTTGGTATGATTTAGTTGCCCCCAATACAGTCTTAATTTGGAAGGTTGTGTGGAAGGGTCTTCTCTCCTTCAACAACAAGTTTGATAAACTCTGCCTTGCTATTGCTTCTCAACCCTCTCCCTCCTTCACTTCCTTCCTTGCTATTCCCCCTCCTGTCTCTCTTCTCTTCTCCCCAGCTTCTCTTGATGAGATCACATCCTCGCCTCTCTTCATCCAACCCACTTGCCCCCATCCCCTCACGCAGGGGCATAGCAAGGTTAAGAAGGGCCCGGGCTCAAGCCTCAGTTATGGGCCCCTCATGTGAGGCAGGTACAGAGAGAGTGACTGCGTCCACTGCCTTACTGGGGGAGGAGAGTGAGCTTAGCCAGTCTGGCCTCCAGGGCCTGTTGCTTCTTGCTGCCAGTGCCACCTGTGCCTTGTGCATGCACGCGGTGCGACTGGTCTAGAGGTGCTGCTGTCAGACACACCAGACACCCAAAATGCAGCTAGCTTATTAAGTGCATTATGCCATTTAATTTGTGCCCCCGGGTCAGCGTGAATTGATTATATGGGGAACGCAAATGAACTGGTTATGGGGTGCGGGTTTAAAGACAGTATTCCTGTTAGCAATAACTTCATTAAGAAAAGTTAGTGAAATAGCAGCCATAATAATCTCAGAACCATATCTGCAGATTTATTTTCCAAGATAGAGTAGATATTGCTTTACATCCTGAATTCCTACCTAAGATAGTACAAGTAAGACAGTTGTGAGAATGTCGCTCTTTTTACACGGGCCTCTCCCACCCATGAACACGTAGATTTCTGTGTGTTCATGGGTGGGGGAGCCCTGTGTGAACAAAGTGGTGCACGCACCCATGGTGTGTGGGGGTGCATGCACGCCCACCTAACACGCATCCCCACTCACTCGTCCCCACGCACGAAGCAACTGGGGGAAACGGTGGTTACTCCGTGGGTATGGGTGAGTGGGGATGCATGTGCAGCCATGTGCATGCCCTGTCCATACACTGGCATGCCCACAGACCTCCCCTACCTGGCGGAGCCATGTAAAAATAGAATGTGAGGAACCACTCGAAGAAGAACAGAAGGTTGCTACCTTGTAAACAAGGTTCTTTGAGATGGCTCAACATTTTCACAACACCCATCCTTCCAGCCCCGTATGGAATTTTTTTCTTATATTTCTAGAAAGGGTTGGAAGGAACTGTCATTCTGAGGGGGAGAGTGATTTTTATACTATAGGAGCTCGAGACCACCATGTGGTCTATTATTTGAATAGGGTGAGCGTGCACAACCCAGTTGTGAGAATGTTAGGAGCCATCTCGAAGAACCTTCTTTACAAGGTAGCAACCTTCTGATCAGCACATGGGCAAGAGCTGTTTGTAAATAAACAGCTTTATCTTCCAGATTTGTGTCCCGCTGTTGCTGCTGCTGCTGCTGCTGCTGCTGCAGTGCTACTAGGAGGCAGAGGCAGGCGAGGGATAGGGACTGGAGCCAGGGAAGGGAGGCAGCAGTATGCTGATGATATGCAACTCTCTCCACTCCCACACTCTCCCACTCCATCCAGTCTCATACCTCTGACTGCCTCTTTGACATCTCTGCCTGGATGTGTCATCGCCAACTCAAGCTTAATAGGGCCAAAACCAAACTCATCTTCCCCCCAAAACATTTCCCTCCTACTTCCCTCTCAATTTCCATTGATGGACTCGCCATCTAGCCAGTCCCTCAGGCACATAGCCAGGAATTCATCTTTGTCTTCTCCCTCTCATTTATGCCTCAGATCCAGGCTTTTGCTAAATCCTGTTGCTTTGCTCTGTATAATATTGCTAAAATCTGGCCCTGCCTTACTGTTTTCACCACAAAAACCCTAGTCCAAGCTCTAGTCATCTCCTGCCTTGATTACTGCAACTTCTTGCTTACTGGCCTCCCTTGCTCTGATCTCACCTCCCACCCCTTTTTTCTGTTCAGCGCTCTGCTGTCAAAGTCATCCACTTTGCCTGTCGCTTTGACCACGTTCAGCCCCTCCTCTCTGCCCTACATTGTCTCCCTTTACGTGAACACATTCAGCACAAGCTCCTGGTCTTCACCTTCAAGACTCTTCATGGCCTTGCTCCCCCATATCCCTGTGCTCCTGTATCTCACCACATTCCTTCCTGGGAGCTTTGCTGCCACCCTCGCCTGCTTGCGACCCCCTTGCTTGTCTAAACATTTTTGCCCTATCTCTCTTGCTACCCATACGTCCACTCTGCTCCCTCCCTCCCAACTTTCAAATCCTTCCTGAAAACCTATCTTCTTTCATCAGGCCTTCCCCAACTTGTCATGAGTGAAATTGTGTCCTCTTCCCCTCACTCAGAATTTAGTTCCCTGTAACTAAGTGAAGCATATGCAATTGTAACTTGTTAACCTCGTGAATGTATTCTTGTCTTTCCCAGTGTTCACCTCTCACCTGTCTATCCCTTCCTTGTCTCTTAGATTGGGTGTTTTCAGACGTTACGGGGCCGCTTGGCCCCGTACCGAAAACAATCCTTTCATTCCCCGCCGGGGTCACCCTGTCACGCCATATCAGACGTGCCGGGGGGATCCCGGTGGGGAATCTGGGAGGGGGCGAGGCCGCGCGGCGCAACGTGCGGCCGCACGGCCCCGCCCCCTCCACGCACCCCGCCGCCCGCCCTCCAGGGAGACGGGCGGGCGGTGGGGCCACTGCGGCCGCCGCATCGGGCCAGATGTGCCGTGGCCCGGGATCCCGCCGGGGATCCCGGGCCGTGGCAACCGGCCAGACGTTACTTTTTTTTGGTCCCCGCTGGGGATCTTTTTGACCACGCTTCCCGGGACATTGCCCTGGCTAGCCCGGGAAGCGTGGTTCAAATTGACCCCATGCGGGTATTGACCGTGGCGAACATCTGGCGGCCGCCAAACAGACGTTCGAGCCACAGTGACCACAGGTGGGTATTCACCGTGGTTCACTGTGATCTCGTAACGTCTAAAAATACCCATTGTAAGCTCCCTGGGTTAGGGACCTGTCAATAACTATTGATTGTACATTTCCAGGTACACTGCTGGTGACATAGCTTAATGATGAGGATAATCATCTGTTTCATTACAAAATCTTTTTAAAATTCATAATTTATTTTAATTATGTTAATAAAAAGCATTATATATAATAAGGCTTTTTATTAACATAATTAATTTATTTTAATTATGTTAACAAAAAGCATAAGGCTTTTTATTAACATAATTAAAATAAATTATTCATTTAAAAAAGATACACAATGAAACATGTTTATCCTCATCATTAAGCTACGTGCATTGAAAACCCATTTGTCTTCAAATGTGTAGTGCCCAAAATGTCTTCAAAACCCTTTTGTCTTCAAATGTATTTTTTTTTTCTTTTAAATTCTAAAAGTGGCAAGCATATGATATTGTAGTTTGTTAGATTCTTTTACAGGATTGTCTATTTATTTATCCGTTGTCCTATTTATCCTATTTATCCTTTGTTATTACTCACCAAGCTTTATATCTCTATCCCACCATAAGTAGGAGATGGTTCTTTTCTCAGTATATAGTTGTAATACCAGCGGGATTCCGGGCCGTGGTCAAAGTGGCTGGGCGCTGCGGCCGCATTGGCTGTGGCACCCGCCTGTCTCCCCAGAGGGCGGGCGGCGGAGAAGTGGGGGGGGCGGGGCTGTGTGGCCGCACATTGCGCCGCGTGGCCCTGCCCCCTCCCTGATTCCCCGCTAGGATCAGTCGGCACGTCTATTCGGGCCATTTTTTGACCACAGGGGCTGGTTGTTTCATTCACCCCCGCCGGGGATTCACTGGGACGAATCGGGACGGTGTAATGTCTGAAATCACCCATTGAAGCCAATCCAAGAAAACTGGATGGGACCAAACCTCCCCAATCCCAAACTCTTGACTCTGTACCCAAACTAGCAGTTCCCGAGTTGTGTCAAATTCCAGTCGTGTGTGTGTGTGTGTGTGTGTGTGTGTGTTCGCGCGTTGGCATAGCTGCCATTAGCAGGACCAATACTCTCAACAATCTCTTCTTCCTTTGATCTATATACATCATACCTCCGTTGAGGTTATAAGGATTTTCAAAAATGCATCAAAATGAAAAAAAAGAAAAATGACTCTTACATTCCTCTTATCCTGTCTGTAAACTTTGGTCAGCCTGCCAAAGTCACTGCCATACAAGGTCATAAAGTCAGCTACTTTGGCTGGAGTTTTAAAAGAGGAAAAAATTGTGACAAGAAATCACATTTGTAGTTATACATGCTAAAATAATGGTAATCTAATCTCATGCTTCAGGGAGTAAGCTTATTGCCACAGGGGTTGAGAAGGAATGCTTTCCCTGATACACAGCATTGCATATATGAGTAGGTACATTTATGTGGGTTTTGCCTTTCTCTGAAGCAGTGAGCAGTGGTCTCTGCCAAAGGCTCTGCACAGACTTGATGGACCAGTAGTTTAATCTGGTCTGGCAAATTTTATGTTCGTAGCTCTTCTATGTCTCTTGTTACCCATCCTGTGCTTTTGTTTCGTATTCATCCTGTTACATAAACATACTCGGACGTTTCTAGACCTTACATTTTTCTCCTCCATCTGGTCAGTTTTGGAGGTTCAGTTATTTTATATTCCTAAAATGTGAATTTCATCTTGCTACTAAGAGTCCTCTGCCATCCCTTCTTATTATGGAATTAGTACATTAACAATACTCAAAACATAAACCACTGTTTTCAAGCGTATTAGAATTGTTCCATTTATACAAGCAATTTTATTTCCTATTCCTGTTTAAACTTTCACATGTTTTATCGCTACATTACATTGTATGCAACTGTAATGCCTTTATAAAAAACTTCCTGAATAAGCTTGTGGGAGAAGCAGTTGTGATCATAAAAGTAAGTACCCTAGTGAATTAGCAATAAGTGTACGAAAGACGATTGTCACAGCACTATAAAGAGAAATAGATTGACAGTAGATTTAAATATTCTTTTTATTATGTAACAAATCTGATCTTTAAAAATACAGTGAAGATCAAGAATGCCGTCAAGCTTTCCTAGAGAAGAGGCAAAAGCCTAATGCAGATACAGTAATGAAGAGAGAAAATTCGTTAGAAATTGTATCTTTATTCCATAACTGGTTTAGTTGTTTACCTAATGGTGTTGCAGTTTAGTAAGGGATCTGTTTTGTAGACTCACAAAAGATATATGGATTGTCCTACAAATATGAACAATAAGTGTCTCCATTTAATTTTAAACTTCAGTTTGTGAAAATGCTTCCATGTAGAAGTAACCATGTAGAAAGACAGAAGATCTGCTTCAGGCAAAGAGTCCCTTTGTTACCTAAGTAAAACTGAACATTATCATGCAGAAATGAATAGTAAAATAAAATCCTAGTTAATTCTCAGGCATCACTCAAGGTCCTAAGCTAAAAATTTCAACTGTGTTTGCTTAAAAAGTAGTTGCATAAACACTGAAATTGCAATATTTTTTATAAAATGTGGATATAAATGTCCCATTTAGGCATAATACTCAGTATACAAACGAGCTTTGTATTTCCTGAAATTTGTATGCATTTTAAAAGTTTGGTTGGAAAAAAGTTTCTCTTTCCTTTAAGATATTATTTTGAATAGTAGCTAATTTATTCAAAAAGAATGTGCCATTTCCTGCAAAGGAAAGTACTGGCTTAAACATTCAGATATACAGATTATATTTTCTTGTAGCCAAATATTTGAATCAAACCCATCTTCAGATGTTCAGAGCTGAAATGTTCATGGGGTCAGTTTAGGGTTGCTAAACCCTGACCCAGTTCTCTGTGAAGTAGGTATTGGTATGACTGAGTAATGGCCTATGTTGGGGGAGATGGCTTATAGTCTGGGATAGCATATGGCACAAGCACATTTGTGTGGAATATGGTGGCTTATAATGCAGGCCCACAGGCCCACGGAAGTGGTTTGCATGAGTTACGTATGTTACATTCATGATGTAGTTGGCAACTGAAGCAAGAACTGAGAAAGGGATGCAGTCTCAACACTGTACCAAGGATATGGGTTTGGGATGAACTTCGAGTGCTGGGCTGTACCAAGGGAGAACATAGCATAACATTCCTAAGAGGGGCCCCGGTAGAACTGTAAGAACTGATGAGAAGAAATGGAATGTCTTGACTGGAAACCATGGTAACAGAAAAATATATATTAAGTTGCATGTATGTAAGAAGATGTAATGTACTAATCAGTCGTTGAATGATTGTTACAAGATAACACGAACCAATCAGTGGGGCCGATCTGATAGCCCGCAGAGTCTCTGCCCATGCACAGTTTCCGCGTGGCACAGTGTGCCAGCAATGGAGGTGTGTAAAGTCGGCACACACATCAACAAACAAAATGAAGATAAGGAGAAACAAAAATGATTTTAAATGTATTCAGTATAAATCATATAAAGTAAATACTGATTAATGCAATCCTCTCATAGAAAACTGTATAAAGAATTCCTAAAAACAATCTTCAGATGTCAATATGACAATATATACAAGACTATATCAAAGTGGTAGAAACAAATTACAACATCCAACAAAAAAGATCTTGGATATATCCAATAAAGATTGATAAATGACAATACAATCCTCTCATAAATAAATATATTTTTAAAATCCTAAGAACAATCCTCTAATGTCATCATAAATATATACAAAGCCATATCAAAATGATAGGAAACAAATTGTAAATTTAGGAAAATAGTAAATGTAGGAAACAAATTGTGCCAGCCTTGGCTGATATGGTGGTGCACTTCTGTTGGAGACCGGCTTTTGTGTTAGGTGTGTGAGGTTCTCGCACAGGCATGCGTGCTGGCTCCACGGCCCCTATGGTGGACAAGTTAACATGAACCAATTGATTATTAAAGGTAATTATGTTAAATTTGATAAGTTAAATTTGATAAGTTAGGTAAACAATTGGATATATGCTGTTGATGTAATGGTGTGAGGGAGGGAGAGTATCTAATCTGTATGGCCAGACCGTCTCTTTGCTACTGGCCAAACTCAGTGCTCCAGAGTGTAACCAGTGCCCCTCCAGATGGAGGTAAATAAAGCCTTTATTGCTTACTTAGCAGTCTGGTCTTTTCTCTGAGCCACTCCCCAGGCCAATCTCCATAGAACTGGCATCCACCATACCACCTATGACAGACTATGTACAAAAACAAAGGAGAGGGAAGATTTTTAGATTGAATTGACTCACCTATTAGCTGTAATCCTGAAACTGCTTGCAAGCAGTCGCCTTTTTTTTCACTTTGATGTAAAATTCTTCCCCCCCCTCTGTATTAGGTACAACGTCCATTGCCCTGTCAAGCCAGTGTGATTCAATGGGACTAACTAGGTTTAGGATTAATTGAAGCTGTTATGGACAGCATGAGCTGTTAATGGGGGAATATAGTATGGTTTTATATTTATTTATTTTAACAATTTAGTACCCTGCCCAACTCCACCACAGGTGGCTTGGGGCAGCTTACAAATAAATCATATAAGTAAAACAACACCATCACAATAAAATCATATAAATATAAAACGACATTCCCACCCAACTTAAAAATATAACAAAACACAAACCCTCCCCAGAACTCACCCCCCCACACACACACATAACCACCCTCACCTGTCCCCTCCACCAAAGGCCTGCCAGAACAGCCAGGTCTTACACCAGCGACGGAAAGTCAACAGATCAGGGCCAGGCCTCCTCCTTATATAACTGAGGGTGAAAACAGACATGACGCTAACCACCCTTTAACCACCCTTGGTGGTCATTTATGCATGTTTCAGGGCTGCATAGGGCACCAATACAGCCCTGCAACATGCATAAATAACCACCAAGGGTGGTTCAAGGGTGTTTAGCATCATGTCTGTTTTCACCCTCGTATGCAAGCAGTGCTTTGCAACAGGTAGAAGATCCTCAATAAAAACATTAATACAGAGTGCCCGCCTCAAAGAATTTACCAACTAACAGCAAAATGGGAACAATACAGCAAATGAGCAAAATGTGTTAGCATAATTACTAATGTGCTTTATGTATCAGATTTTTAAAAAATAAATAAATGTCTAGCAGTATGGCCAAAGAGAACTTCTGAACTAATATGCAAAGATTTTTTATCTGTGTAATACAATATCTTGTGTACCAAAGCGTAAAGAATCATTCATGTCGGCATATGTTACGTTTATGAAGATTATAAATGAAGGTCTAATTTTTCAGTTTTGTTTGGGATTTCTATGGGGAGGGCAAGGATTAAAATAACTTTTTGCGGTTAATGAGGTCTGTGGTGAGTTAATTTGACTGACAAAATGGTGGCAGTCCATAGGCTCTTTCAAAAAAATCCAGAATGCCCCACACCCTCTGATGGATTCTGTCCCAGGATCCCAGATGAAAGGGAAGTGGGGCTGATTGTAGCACATGAGCTGCATAGGTTTCTCACCTCTTCTTTATAAATCCTGCTATTGTGTTTGGCTGCTGCTGCTGCACAACTAGCTGATGTTTTCAGTGAACTGGCCACAGTAATTTAGAATTCAACAATGAGTAGATTCCCCCCCCCCCTACTTTGCAGTTATTGATGTTTAATTTCATCTGCCATTTTATTGCCAATTTAACCCACTTTTGTGAGATTTAAGTCTTTTCAATCTGCTTCGTACTTGATTATCTCAAATAACTTTGCATCACCTATAAATTATGCCACCCTACTATTCACCCCCTTTTCCAGATTTTTATGAACGTGTTGCAACAGCACAGTGCCTTTGGGCCACCCCGTGTTTCACCTCTCTCCATTGTGAAAACTAACCATTTATTCCTATCCATTGCTTCTTATCTAATAACCTTTTACTGATCATGAAAACCTTCCCTCTTACACCATGACAAATAAGAGTCTTTGGTGAGAGACAGTGTCAAAGATATTCTGCCTTTACACAGATGGTACCCCTGGCTCTGCTCCACCTCCCTACCCAGGCAGCCCATCCATGTAAAGGCTGGCCACCAGAGGTGGAGGCAGAGCAGGCATTGCCTGCTCCGCTCCAGCCCCACTGGCGGTGCTCCAGAACATCCCAGAGCACTGCCAGCAGAGTGGGCCGCACCTGAGCTGCTGGCTGGGGGTTGCCCTGGGAAATGCCATAGAGCTGCGGGCGGCAGCCTAGAGCAGCCACCAAGCCACCCACAGCTCTATGGTGTGGGGGAAGGGGCACTGCATGGATGAACTGCAAACTGTGGCAGCCACTGGGTCCATTTAAAATGGATCCTGGTTTTACTCCAGGGTTGAGCAACCCTGCATCTGTCTAACGACACCCACTATCAACCAGATCACTCAATTTGGCTCACTTCCTGGCTGCTAATCATCTTTGGTTTGTCCCTTTCCTGTTCCAACACCACCTACTTATGAGATGGCTCAAAATAAACCTTACAGCTTCTCTCAGTCTAGTGGAGAGAAGGTAACACCTTGTTTGGGGTGCTTCACCTGTCTTCCCTGGTAGATTTTGGGTGGACATGTTCAACAGGATGTTTGAACGAATGAATGAATGAATGAAATCCAAGGCAAATAAATTTAGAGACATGTCTGAAGAAACAAAGGAGCTGGAAAGACAAGGAGCCTTAGCTAGCTGAGTTAGCAGGTAGTCAGAGGTAAGTATTTTTTGTCTCTCCCCCCCCCCCCCCCAAGGCACTCTTGCATCCAAGAACACAGAACTGAGGGACAAGTTTGCTCTTCTGGGGAATGAAGAGGAGAGACAGACAGAAGCTGTAGCTGAAAAAAAGCAGGGGGAAGAATCTAGTTTCAGCAGAGGTGACTCGGGGTTCGGGGGGAGATGGCCGAATGAGCCAAGGAGTAAAGTATGAGGGGAAATAAAAATGAGACTTCTACAACTGTGAGGCTGAACAAAAGAATCTGAAAATAGAGGGGAAAGAAGTTGGGAAAGGAACTATGATTTTTACCATTATCAGGAACAAGAGGGACACCATTGGTGGTGATAGAGGATTCACTTCTGAGAGGAACAGAGGCAAGTATTTGTTGGCATCATCCAGTGATGCTATCGACCTGGAACCCACATTGGAGAGTTTCTGTGTGAGGCCAATAATACATCCTCCAACATTTAAGTGTATGAACTACTTTGCTGGTCACTAATTCCAACGATAATTTAATTACAGAAGTAGCTTTCTGAGTAAGAGATAAGGCTAAAACATAAGAAACCTGTATTTAAAAAAACAACAGGTAGTCTTAAAAAGGTCTTTATATTTGTTGTGTAAGATGTACAAGCAAAACCATTCTAGCAGAAAGTCTTAGTCTGCTCCCATTTGCTTCCGTGGGAGCTGAGAACAAAGTCTTAAATATTAATAGCCCTAAAGCTTATACTGATTATTCATTCTCTACTATCTTACTTAAAGAAGCTGGAGGAGGAGAAACACTCAAAACTGTTTCATAAAGGCCGTTTTTAAACGGATGCCGCCCCCGCCCACCGGGTGCGCAGGAGTGTGTTCCACTGGTGGGGATGTCTGTATAAATGGCTGGGGGAGGGGGGGATGTGTGTGTGTGGTTAGTGTTCGCCTGTGTGAGCAGCGTAGGAGAAGGGTGTGTGTGTGTGTGTGCGCTCCTGCACAACCTCCACCAATCACCCACCCATCTCCACCCACAGAGCCCTCCGGAAAACCAGAGGAGGCCCCGTGGGTGGAGGTGTGTGTGTGTCCATGTAAAGGGCCAGAACACCCATCCCCCCACCCACCTCTGTCCGTGTAAAAACAGCCTAAGGCCCCTTTCTCACAGACACTCTAACACTGATAAAATGGGTGTTACATTTTATTATACATGTTGCAGGTGTGCGCTATGGGTGCCCTGCAATATGTATAATAAAACGTAACACCCATTTTATCAGTGTTAGAGCGTCTGTGTAAAAAGGGCCAAAGTCTGTGTGAAAAGGGCCTAGGTCTTGATAGAAGCTCTTACATTTTGTGCTATGGGAAAGATTTTTTCCACCCACTTTTTCAAGTTAAACATAGTAAATACACCAAAAGAAAGTATAAAGAATCTTTATAAACAAAATAAAACAATAAAGGAAAATAAATCTTCCCTGTTAAGAATGATATAACTATTTAATTTAATTGCATTCTTTGTGAGTGCCGTTTTTCATTGCTGCCGGATTTCCTTTCCTACCTTTCCACTAGCTCCCAACCGGGCAAACATCAATAGTTTTATGCATGCAGAAGTGTTGCATTAAAGAAGTTGTTGAAAGGATAATGCGATTCTGTGGTTCTTCTCCTGCCTTTCAGTATTCATCATGTTGCCCTCAACAGCCCCGCTGTTCTCATTAATTTAAGCGAGATGGTCTATTTAAGTGGCTGTCTCACTTAATTTTTGTATGCTTGTATCTTCATATTATCTGAAAATAGCTGTACAACTCAAATCTATTGACACTTCGTGTGTGTGCTTGTTCTGATAAAAAGACTAAAGGTAAAAAGAAGAGTAATTTGATTGAACAGGTAGTTTACTCCTAGCTCTTTTTTCTAGGCCATAACTTATGTGGCCAAATTGTTTCAATTACTTTTTAATATTCTATTTTAAACATTTCTGAAGCTTTGATTCCTGCCCCCCCTTCCCTTTATCCTCCCACATTTAACAAATATTGAGCATGATTTTGTCACACAGTCGTTTTGGATGGTTCAGAACAGGCACGGCTCACCTTCAAGGGCGTTCGGGGCGCTGACCCCCCAAGCGCCCCGCCAGGTGCCGCGCCGCCGCTCATAGTAAAAAACAAAAACAAACCCTCACCGCTGCTTCCCCGCCGCCCGCAGCAGCCTCTGCCTTGCCTTTGCTTCAGAAGGCTGCTGCAACGCTGTGGTCAGTTTCATGTTAGTTTCACTGAAACTGACCACAGCATTGCAGCAGCCTCCGCTCTGAAGCAAAGGCAAGGCAGAGGCTGCTGCGGCTTGACTTCTGGGATCCACTCCAGAGGAGTGGATCGCAGAAGGCTCAAAAATCAGCCGCCCAAAGCATTTTCCTATGGAAAACCACAGCACGCATGGGACGTGCTGTGGAGGGAGGGGCTACAGCCTTCCATTGCGCTCAATGG
>QEPC01012510.1:1265198-1280771 GCA_003113815.1 Sphenodon punctatus
GCATAGAGGTGATATTGGAAGCTGTGGGAGGCAATGAGTTTGCCAAGGGACAGGGTGTAGATAGAGAAGAGGAGAGGGCCCAGGACAGAGCCTTGGGGAACCCCAACCGAGAGGGGGAGGGAGGAAGAGTTGGAATTGGGAAGAGACACATTAAAGGAGCGGTCAGAGAGGTAGGAGGAGAACCAGTCTAGGACAGAGCCGCAGAAACCTAGGGAGCAGAGAGAGTCCAGTAGGAGTGAGTGGTCAACAGTGTCAAAGGCAGCAGAGAGGGCAAGGAGGACAAGAATGGAGTTAAAGGCGCTTACATTTAGCGACAAGTAGATAATTGGTGATCTTGACAAGGGAAGTTTCAGTGGAGTGAAGGGGGAGGAAGCCAGATTGGAGAGGGTCCAGGGAGGAGTTAGTAGAGACGAGATCCAGGCAGCGGGAGTTGACCACCCGTTCCAGAAACTTAGAGGTGAAGGGAAGGAGGGAGACTGGCTGGTAGTTAGAGGGGTCAGTGGGATTGAGGGTGGACTTTTTGAGGATGGGGAGACAGTGGTATGCATGAAGGCGGAGGGAAGGAGCCAGTGGAGAGGGAGAGATTAACGACATGTAAAAGCGGGCGGGGGGGGGCAGTGGGAGCAATACCAATATTTATTAATATTTAATAATATTTAATAATAAATACCAATATTTATTATTGGTGAATTGCCCCAGGAGACAGTGCTTAATAGCATTGTCACTTGAATAAGTGGAGTGGGAGAAGGGTGAACTTCAATGCGTGTGTGTGGTAAGGAGGTTGACAGGTTTCACTGCCCCTATCACACAGGCACATTAAAATGCATGGGAGGGGTGAGGGGCAGGGCTGGATATTTAGTAGTAGGTTACTATGGAGGAACCCAGGCAATAAGGGTGGACTGGGAGCACTGACACTTACCATCTCCAGGCCACTGGGTATGCAGATCCACAGCCAGGAGCGGGTTACTGTACTGGCTGGAATTAGTGGAATGGCTCACCCAGTTTCATGGAACCAAAGTCAGGGGAGCTGCAGCCAAGCAGGGTTGTCTGCACTCACTGAGACCCAGGAACTATCTAGGCTGACTGCACTGATTAGAAGGGGATGGGGCAGATTCAGCAGAGACAGAGCAGACAGAAGAGTGAGGGGTTCAGCCATAGACAGACAGACATGGAGGGGAATGGAAGGCAGAGAGGCACCCCAAGCCACCATCCTCTCAAGCTCTCCTGCTGCTCTGGCTCCCGCAAATATCTGGACCTCAGGGAAGGCTAGTCTTGTTGGCAGGCTGCATCTTGTGATGGGCTTTTGCTGCTGTTTCCCTTCAGGAGGTTATGGAGAATAGTCAGTTTTCACTTGCTTCCCTACACCTGGTGGGATGAGATTGGGCACCACAAGGATCAATGGGAGCGAGTCTTTCTTTTGGCCATTTTTACACACACACCCCGGCGCTCAGTGTTCAGACTGGTGTGCCGGGGGGGGGGGGGGCTGTGTAAACGGGCTGGTGGTGTGGGTGTGTGTATGTCCGCTTGGTGTTTGTCCATGTGAACACTGAGCGGGACGGGTGGGGGTGCGTGTGAAGATTGCTGAGCACCCATAGTGCCTATTGATTGAGAAGGGAGCTGCAGGTGCTCAGCATTTTGCCTGAAGCCAGAACATTGCTACTTGTAATTCAGCTACTTAAATGTAATGCAAAACTTACCAGTGGCAACTGAAATTTCCCAGTTAGCAAGGAGTGGAAGTGGGGGAGAGAGGAGGAGGCAGTGAGCCAAAGTTGCAAGCCTTGTGAAGAGAGTTGGTCTGGCTATGTACTGATCTGTGATTGGGCAAGAGTGTGTGATGGAATCTAAAGTGTTCTAGGATTTGTTCAAGCATTAAGTTGCTCATTAATTTGATACTGCTCTTTCTGTTAAACGTGAGCAGCATGAATTCAGACATCAGCTGCTTTTTGTGGGGAGCTCATCAGATGCAAGTTTAGAAAAGGAACGAATAACAAGTGGAGGGACAGGCTGGGAGGAGAAGGGCACTATTGGGACTCGGCTGGCTGGCTGATGAGACAGCACAGGGCGCTGCTCATTATGCTGGTCTGACACCTGTCTCCTGTCCCATATTCTAGCAGTGTCACTTTTGTTGCAAGAAACCTTTTTGCACTTCCTGCCAGCAGCCTTGTTGTCTCATCTTTCTGCTCTGATAGGCAAATGCTTCCCCTTAAGAACATAAGAAATATGGGTCTGACCAGTGGTCCATCAGGCCCAACATCCTGTCTCCAACAGTGGCCCCTCTTGGCCGTTTTGGAGTAGGGCTGGTTCAAAACAGCCATTTTCTTTTCACAGAACGGTTCTGCAACAATGGAACGGCTGTTGTTTTAATCAGAATTGAAATTGAACATCGGTGACGAAAACAGGGCAAAAAATCCAAATCAGCCCTACTTTGGTACCCAACAGGTCATAATGGAGGAATCCATTCCTTGCTGTTCACTACCAGCTCTCAAGCATTGCGCGACCCGCTCGTGTGATATTTCAAAATCCCGCAATGCGGGATTACATGAGACGGAAGTAGGGGATCACGCGCATGAAAGGCGGTTATGCATTATTTGCAGACCGCGAATTAAATACCTTGATGTGTGAGGTATTTAATTCGCGGTCGGCAAATAATGCACAACCACCTTTCATGCGTGTGATCCCCTGCTTCTGTTTCGTGTAATCCCGCGTTGCGGGATATTGAAATATCGCGTGAGCAGGTCACGCGACGGCGACCCGCTCGTCTAAAAGCAGCCAGAGTTTATGTCCCCCAACATAAATGGTAAATAGCCACTAACAGACCTATCCTCTAAGTACGTACTCAATCTTTTTTTAAACCTAGCTACTGGCGTTGACCACATCCTCTGGCAACAAGTTCCACAAGTTAATTGTGCATTGTTTGAAAAAAATAAATACTTAATTTGTTTTAAAATCTGCTTCCAGTTAATTTTTGGCAGTGTCCCCTAGTTCTAGCATTGTTTGAGAGGGTAAATAACTGCTCCCTATTTATTTGTTCCACGCCACTCGTGATTTTATATGTATGCTCTTATCTGATGGTGATTTGTCATATAAATTAAATGTGTTTGATTTTGTATCTCTCAAGTCTTTTCATTCCAATTCAGTGTTAGGGTTTGAGTCGTCTTTAGGAGGAAACTGGGAAAGAGGGGAAGAAAGTAAACAGAAGGAAGGCAGAATGGTGTTTACAGGGAAAAGAGAACAGTAAATGGAGAAAAACTCTCAAAGCAGGAGCAGGGTAGGAAAGAATGACAAACAGCCAGTGAAAAGTCAAATGTTGTCTGCATAGCATAGAAATGACATCCACCTGTGCCAGCATAGCTTTCAGGGCATGTGTATTTGCCCTTAATACTAATCAGGAATCCCTCTTACTAAGGAAGAAAAAAAGTTCAAAAATGGAGTTAATTACTAGGTTGAGGTGGGGGAGCAAAACCAATCCATGGATTTAAATAACCAGAAAAGGTTCCTGCAAGTTCCGGGTAATTATGCCGTTAGTCTTCCAAGCCCGATTCAAGGTGTTGGTTTTAACTTAAAAAGCCCTAAATGGTCTGGGCCCTGTCTATCTGCGGGACCGTCTCACCCCCCTGGGTACTGGACCAGCCCCGACGATCATTGGGTATGCTCTTCTTGTGATCCCTCAGGGGAGGGCGTTCTTGGTGGCCGCACCGAGGCTGTGGAACTCTCTTCCGGTGTGGATGCGTTGACCCCAGACCTTCCCTCCTTTTGAAAAAGCTGTAAGATTTGACTGTTCCGTCAGGCGTTTGGCGGGGGAGATGGGTAGAGGGTGGGGGAGGAGAGGGATGGGGGGGAGTGGTATGTTTTTATAATTTTATGACTTTATAATTGTTTTTATGCTGTTGTAAGCCGCCCCGAGCTGCCTGTGACAGGAGGGGTGGGATATTAAGTCTTTTAATAAATAAATAAACTATAATTTAGCCTAAAAACTTTGCAAAGCCTTAATACCTGTGATGTTCTCAACACCCCAGTGTGTTGTGTAACATTTATTCAACCTCTTCGGTTCATTGTCAAATCTGGAGCCCCCTCTTGACTGATTTCTGTTGACTTGGAAAGGACTCTTGCTTTTAGCTGAATATAAATTTAGCCTTGGAGAAATGTTGTCTCTTCTTCAGGGTGTTTAAAGTGGGATCAGAAAGTTTACAGTTAAATTAGAGCACTGATATGGAGAAAGTAAGTTGAGGCAGTCACCTTGTCGTACTTGTAGTCAACAGAAAAAGTCATAGGAGTATGGATTATAATTTTTTCCTATTGATTTATTACCACCTTGTATTTTGCCGTAGGAAGCGTCACAATACCATTATCTGACAGGCATTTCAACCAATATGCAGCCTTACACTTGAGCCGAAGAATGGTCATAATATACCTGTTAGTTTGTACATACTGTTTTGTTTTCCCACTAAAGTGCACCATTGGTGTTTTTGGTTTATTAATAGTGTGGTGGTAAATGGTCTCAGAGGATTGATGTTACTTTGCCACTATATCTTTAATATAATTGAGCCTGAAAAGGCAAAATCAAAGCATTTTGACATAAAAATGAACTATTAGGATTTTGCTGGTTTTTTTTGTTTTGTTATGCCACTCAGTACCTTACACTTAAGAGTTTTCTGAAGCCTGTGATTGCCTGATTCGCCATGGAATTGTTTACTTATTGTAGAATTGCCTATCAGCTGCAGGATTTTTAAAAGAGGGAGCCATGGGGTTCATTCTGTTTTCTAATCTGTATCCCTTTTGGCTAGCAACTGACTTCTGTGATGTGACTGATGTCCCCTAGTTACTTATAAATGGTCACACTGGCATTTAGGCTACAGACTTGAAACAGAACACACTCCTTAGAACCAGGAAATAGGGTGCTAATGGGGGGCGGGGCGGAGGGGCAGTTCATGAAAGGATTTTAAAAGCTGTTTGGAAATACATAGTACAATGAAAGCAGATTGATATTTGTTGTTTGCACTTCCTCTTCACGCTTGTTATACATTGGCATTTAGTATTGGCCTTATTTTTGCTGTATAGTTCTCATTTTATGGGGTTTGAACCAAATGGTTGGGCTTTATATTGCGGCCAGACTGTACGTGGCTCTTGAGATATTTTCTCTTCAAACTTGTTTGTGCATTTTAGGGGATGTACAGTGTCAGCCATTGTCCAAAGTGGGGAAAGACAGACTGAGAAAACATATTAAAATATATTCTACTTTATAGATTGTAGAAAAATAAATCAGCAAGCGAAATAAACCTCTGGGGGAAAATAAGCTTCAAAATTGACAAGGATAGTGTTGTAACTTCAGACATATTATTTTTTCTCTGCGTAAGGACCCGAACTGACTCCTATTGAAATCAATGAGAGTTTTCTATTGACTAGGAAGTTTTGCTAGAATAATTGTGTATTAGGTACAAAGCAGATTNCCCCATTTTCAAGTGTGAATATAACCTAACTTCTGTTCTCAGCAAACTGTTGTGGGGGAATCCCTCTGTCCAGAAATGCCATTCACACAAAAGTCCCATGTCCAATTTATTATAGCTTTGGTTACTAGACTAATAGCACATAGGATTTTCCTGGTTTGTGCAGCTTAGCTATTATTTTGCTTTCAGGAATCCCATTTCATGCTTTAGTTACATCTAGCAAGCGACACTGTTTATTGTTCTTTTCCAGAGTCATGCGTCTTGAGAGAAGGCTGGGACTAACTATTTTTTTCATGATATTTGAAGCTCAGGAGTGTGCCCTTGTCTCTGCTCTCGGGAGTGCATATTGGCACGAGTAGCAAAGGATATGAAAGCATCAGTCTTTCAAGCATCAGAAGTGACAGCCTCAGAAGCATCAGCTGAACAGTTGTGCCATTTCATATTAATCTAGGCAGTGTCTGTACACGATACACACAAGGTGGCTGCCTCGTTGAAGCGGAACACTGTACAGTTCTATTCCAGGAGATATAAATGTTGCATATCCCTGAAAAGGAGGATATAGAAGAGGGGAATACTGAGCTATTGTACGTCACTTACAGAGCTGGGGGGATGTGTGTGGGGAGAAGGACTGAACCTAGACTGAACCTAGAGCAAGAGTTAGAATCAGTATGGATTATTATTTCTCATTACACAAAATTTGCTAGCGTCACTCTTTTGCCTGGAGTCATCAGGTAGTGAAGCTATTCCAATAAGTAGTCTTACTGCAAAGACTAACATGGAAATGCCTGATTCCCAGAGGCAGGGAAGCCTGAGAGGAAGAACTGGGTTTCCTGGGTATTGCTCTTGTGTTTGGCAGATTGTAGATTTGGGGAGATCATTTAGGTCCATGCTTCTGCTGCTGTAGCATTGGCTAATGCCAGCCTGAACAGCAAAATATGAAATCTTGGACCCTGCTCCAGCAAGAAAGTATGCTGGAGAGTCCTATTGATTTTAGAATGACTCTCCATTTATGTAGGAATCTGTGCTAATAATGTACATTCCCATGGCAGAGTTTTTGAAGCCATAACAAATGTATTTTGTCTGCAACTGCAAAATAGCAAGGGCTGGTCCTGCTTGCTTTCTGTTACTAATCCTGGGAGTGAATTATTGGAGTGCTAACCACAACAGAAGGCATACTCCCAGTAGTTTTTATAACATTTGAAAAAATATACTGCTGTCCTTTTTACACAGTACCTCTACCACCAATTACCAGTGCAGGAAAACTGTGAAATAAATCTTACTCCCTTTAACCTAACCAGTAGTCTCTGAGTTTATCTTGAGGTAGAATCATTGCATTCACAAAAGTAACAGTTTTCAGATTATCAAAAATTGTTGTTGGTATTCACCAACATGAACGCACAGCACGTTACACATATTTAGTCTTTTCCAAGTATCCAGGCATTTGAAGGAATTATGTTTGACCCTGGGTTCAGTTACTAATGGATACAAACATTAAAAATATGAAATAGATAAAACAGAGAAGAAGAAAAGCAGCTTCGATGATTTTGGTTTAGTGCCAGTATCTTGTCCTGTACAGTTGCTAGAGGTTATATAGCTTCTCATTCTATATATTTTGTTCTGAAAAACTGAAAAGCCATTCACAACTGAAGTTGACAAAGTTAACAAGCTCAGCTTTAGCCTACTCAGCTCTACATAAGCAAAATGCTGTGACCCTCTAAATAAAGCAGAGTTCAACATCAGCAGGGGAGATGTTCTATTTAAAATGGAAGGCAAGCTATGACCAAAGTTCCTATAGCTAATGATTTGTCATCATACTGTTTGCCAGTTTGAAATTTAAAAAATAATAATGAAACGCTATAGTGAATGTTGGCTCTATAGTAGCAACTAAACTGTAGAAGTAAGAAACAAATTAATTTACTCCCATAATTTAAAGAATAATTTGCATTTATACTCAGCTAATTAATATTTATTAAAGGCAGATAGTCTAAAACAAAAAAGGTCTACATTATGTGAACTACTGTTGCGATACATATCACGAATGATCCAAATAATTTGGACTATAACAAGAATCAAACCAGAAAAAGAATCTACATATTGTAGTATTATCTCGCAAGTGCTCCTGAAGATAAAAGCATAAAAGATGATGGACTAAGGAAATACTGTTTACCCAGTCATATGACAATAACAAGCGTTATCCAGCTGTGGGACATGGCGCAGTGTAGTCGTGCTAACGTAAGGGGCACTTCAAATCAGAGTGTGCCAGCCCAGGTGTCCATTCCCAGGTGGATAGAACCCAGGTGGCCCTTGACTTGTGCTGAAGCCAGCTGATTGCAAAATCGATCATTTTTGAAGGACTATGACGTGGCTATGATGGCGGTGAAGAAAGCTTGCTTCTTCACTTTAATAGCATCTACAAAGTTTCGTCCTGCTGAGCTGTTCCAGGTGGTGGATGACCTGATTAATCCAGTTGGTCTCTCCCATAAACTAGAGTCATTTATTGCCCGCTGTGACGTTTTTATTAGGGCTGAAATTTGGTCCTCGGTTTTATTTGGAATTTACCGAGGATCATGGTGCTCGACTCGATTTTATCGAGTACTGTGGAACTTAGTCAAGTCAAATTTATTAAACGGCTCTAACTTGCGCCATGGCCAAATATCAATTTACAAATGAATAAAAATAACATCACTTAATGCATTCGCTATATCACAAAAAATACATAAAAACGTAAAATTGATTATCCAAATACAGCACAGAATAGCTAGTCCTAATCCCCTCATCCCCAAAAGTAAGCAAGACAAAATTGTAAATAACACAGGATTAGGTTTCTAAGACTGCCATTTCTTCTGCATATGCTTGGTCAGGGAAACAGCTTGATATTTTAATTAAAGCTATGTCCCTTATGATCACAGAGATCTCATCATCTCATTAACCTAGGGCTAGTTATAACAATAGTTAATGTTTAGCCTTATTTCATTAAAATATAGCCTTACTCTTTTTGGGGGAATACTTTGTCAGAGCTTGACCCCTGAATATACTGAGTCAGCTAAGTACGATATGTGACTAAGTATATATTACTATACTTCTTTCGGGGTTAACCATAACCAACATTTGTCTCTGTTCTTTCTAGAAAAGAATAGCACAAACACTCAGGATTTATCCTATGAAAAAAATAGCCAGCATAGCATAACATTATTTTCAGAATTACTAACACTAGAAGCTAATGGATTCAGTTAGCATAGGATATCAATAAAACTTAATTTTTCTTCTGGCAGGCCAGAGCATACGCCATATTTGCGACCATCCTTCCAAAGTCTTCATTGGGATTAGCTAGAATATAAGCAATTTTCATACTTGCATCCCAATGAGATTTTCCTTGCATAATGAGGTCTAAATATTTCCCCCTTGCGTCTTCTGTTAATCTACACTCACGGTGGAACTGAGTAATGGTCATGGTATTCGGTTTCCTCGGTAACTCCTCAGTCGAGCAATCCAGTGCAACGAGCAGCAAGGGGGGTAGGCAGGAGTACCCTAGTGGAGCAGGCACAGTGAGCAGGAGGGGCCAGGCACATCAAAGTAAACTCACCTAGAAGATGTGGTCCAAGAAGTCAAAGTGGAGCCAGCTTACTGCCTGCTGCTGCTGCTGAGGTCTCCCCAGCGCTTCAACCCAGGTGAGGTCCCTCAGCACTGCACATCTCCCGACTGTAGGCCAGGAGACTGGGCCACCATCTTATCTCTGGGATCATACCGGGAAATGTAGTCCAGCATGCTGGACTAAATTTCCCACCATACTCCCAGAGAAAAGATTACGGCCTGATCTCCTGACCTGCAGCCAGGAGATGTGCAGCACTGGGGAACCTCGCCGGAGTTGTACTGCTATGGGGACGTCACTGGTGTTAGCAGGTGGTGAACTGACTTCACTTTGACTCCACAGGCTGTGTTCTCTTGGTGAGTTTGCTTTGCTGCCGCTTCCTGCCCGCCACTTAGGGGACTTGGAAAAATACTCAGAAAAATACTTGGGATTTTATTGAGTACCACATAAGAATTTTACAAAGTACTGAATGGTTCTGAGTATTCAACAGTATTACCAAGAAGCTCCCGAAAACTCTCGGAAATACTTCTTCTTCTACTCAGTTCTGCCCTAATTTTTATTAACTACTTTGCAGACAAAATCACTTGTATCTACCATGACTTGGGTGCTTCTATTTCAACTGCAGAGTCAGAGTTTGGGGCTGTGGAAGCTCAGCCTTGTCCTGTTTGTTTGAATCAGTTTCAATTAGTATCACCCACTGATGCGGGGAGTGTGCTTGGGGCGATGCGGTCAACCAATTATGAATTAGATCCTTGCTTGTCCTGGCTGGTGAAAGCCTGCTGGGAGACACTGGGGCCATTGCTGGCTGGGGTTGTCAGCCCCTCCCTTCAGAAGGGTAGATTTTTTGAAAACCCTCAAAACTGCGGTTCTCCAGCCTTTGCTCAAGAATCCATGTTTGGACACTAACTCCCCGACCAGTTATCATCCTTTTTAGTGATGGTTATTGAATGGGTGGTTGCCCAGCAGCTTCAGACTCCCTTCAATGCTATGAGTTTCGTGGATCCATTTCAGTCAGACTTTCATCCAGGCGATCGACGAGGGAAATTGTGCCCTGTTGAAGATTCTTGTTAGACCTTTCAGCGTTGATACAGTTGATCATGGGATGTTGTTGATGTGACTGCGGGACCTGGCAGGGGTGCATGGGGCTGCTCTTGAGCGGTGCCAGTGCCCCTGTTCTAGAGGGCCAGTGACCCACACATTCTAAAGCTGACCCTAGAAGGCACATTGCTATATGATGGGGAATAGGTCCACAGCCTGGGGAAAACACCCCACTGTCATCCTGTGATGAAGCAGGCCCAACTCATTCCCTACTTTACTATGCAAAACCCCTTTTTCCCACCCAAGGAGTTCTCCTAAATACATCTTTTGTCCAGTTAGGATCATGGCCACATGGAGCAATATCAGTGTGCTGCCATGGGAGAAGCTGACTTGTCTGGTACACAAAAGAGTGGAGTGGAGTGTGCCAGCTGTATGACTGGTCAGATCAGATGCATAGAAACTTTTGTATGACCTGTGCAATAGCCTATGACTACCCAATAAAATTTATGATGATGATGCATAAAAACACTGACCAGAGATAGCAGCATGAGCAAGGGGATCCGACACAGCTAGAGCTGGGAGAGGCGGGACCCTGTTAAGCAGCATGGGATGTTCCCTTTCAGCCTGCTTCTGTGCAGTGACACTGAGGATGTTTTTACATGGATGCTAAGTCCGGGTTTTTTTCTTTCTTCTCCCATGCTTAAATCTCTGTTTAAATAGAGTTTTCCCGGTATAAGAAGCCTGGGTTTAAAATGAACTCAGTGTTTATAAAGCCTCTTTTTCAAGGGTTCATTAGTCCTGGGTTAAAATCGGGCTTAGGTCCATGTAAACAATAAGTCTGGGCTGAGCTTAAAGTCATCACAGAGAGTGGTAGCAAAATCAGAGAGCCTCTCTACCCAGGACCGTCTCTATGGTCTCATACACACACATGAGTGCAGGTTGATTGGATTACACCTGTAGCCACAACGCAAAGTTAAATAGCAGCGCAAAATTTAAATAGCAGAAATCACCATGGAAGTACATGACACAATGCAGCGTGGGATTCCCATTCCTCTGTGCTAGTTTTAAAACACATTAACTGGTTTTAATGCTATCCCAGGCTAACATTTCAATCCGAAATAGAAATGTCCGTCTAAATGCATAGTCATTCTTGCCATTCTGCTCTATGCCGATGATTGTATTTTGTTATCTCAAACTCCTCTGGGTCTTCAGCGTTTAATGCAGTGTTTTTATGAATACTGTCAAACGGAATTGTTGGATATAAACTATAGTAAAACCAAAGTGTTGGTGCTGGGGCGCCGGCGGATTCGGCGTAGCTGGTTTATGAACAAGCACTCAATTGAGCAGGGGAAGAGCTTTAAGTACTTAGAGGTTTCGTTTTCCCAATCTGCTTCTTGGTCCACCCACTGTGAGGCATCAATTCAATTGGCAAATTCTGCAGTTTAAGTTTCTATGCTAGCAAGGGTGGCTGACTGTTTATCCCGGCCCTAAGATTATTTCATGCCAAGGTACTCCCCCAGTTGCTCTGTGGGTCTCCATTTTGGGGCCCTTCCTTATTTAATAGTCTGAAAAAGCTCCAAAATAGATTTATTCGTTATGTTTTATTCGCTCCTAATAACACACCGATTGGACTTTTGAGGGCTGAATCAGGGTTAGTCTCAGTATCTTTCCTGATTCAGGTGACAGTAGTTAAATTCTGGCTTCAGGTCCATTTATCAGTGCCAGGTTCTTTGACTTTTATGGCTTCCAATCTTAAGTGTAAGGATCTCTGGGATACTGGAGTATCAGACCTTATTTCTTGTTTGTGGTTTTCTAGGGAAACACTGCTGTCTCTCCCAATGGCAGGTGCTGCCGTGGCTCTTGTCAAACGGTGAGTCAAGGACCAGGAGGGACAGCATCTGTCTGCAGCAGTCAGTTCCCAAAAAATCGCTTCATTATTTCATCAAATTATTTCAGGTGGCGCCACAGGGGGCAGATTATTTAAGCTCCTCTTTATCCTGGACTCAGAGAAGGGCCTTTACTTTAGCCCGTTTTGATCTTCTTCCCTTTGAGGTTTCTGAGGACAGGATTAAAGGGATACCTTATGTTCTAAGGATTTGTAAGGCTTGTATTCTAAATGAGATTGAATCCACCCCCATATAATATTCAGGTGCCATTTGTATATGGGCCTTTGTATTTTGTATCTAGTCCCCGATATGCAAAACACCAATATGTTCAATCAGATGGAACTTCTGTCCTATTTGCTGTCTGGTCAAAATTGGGACATTACGTCCGTATAGCTAAATTTCTGGCAGCTGCAATCAAGGCCAGATTTGCCACTGTGAATAATTGTGACCCTTGAATTGTATGTTTGCTTTGGGGCTTTGCAAGGGTATTTTGTAATGGCTTCCTTTTTTGGAAAAAAGTTTTTTCTGTGTCTTATTGTATTGTGATAGCCACTGGCCTTGCCATTACATGAATTGAACTGAATTAAATAGCACGGAATAATAAACTCTATCACCGTTTGTTTCCTCCAGCATAGGGCCATGGACATGAATTCCACAGCTGGTTGGAGATTCCAGCCTGGTGCAATGGTTTGTCTGCTGGTATATGCCTGGTGTTTCTACAAACGGACTGTGCTGAAACCATTGGAGAGTCCTGGGGAGCAGTCGAAATTAAACCTACATTGGCCAAGCACTGGCGTTGCCTATCAGCTGCATTATGGTCGCTGGGGCTGATCCCATGCCCCACTGTTCCCGTGCGGAGCCATACACGTGCACATAGTGCCCTGTGGAAACCACGCACATGAGATCTGTTGGGCATGGGATCGTTGTCAATGTCTTTAAAATTGTCAACAGTGAACATTTTAAAGCTACACTTTGTACTACTACTTACTGTTCAATATTTTTAAACTTAGGGGCTTTTCAAATGGGCTCAAGAGGAGCCGCAGTGGGGGTGGGGGATGGATGTGAGCCGTGGTGGGTGTGCAGCACATGGGCGGCCAGTTGCACAGACGCACACCCATCTCCACGAATGGAGGCATTCCCGTTTTGTTCAGTGCCTCCATGCGTGGGGGATCGGTGGAGTGTGGGAGCACGCATCCACCCCACCCACCTGCACTGGCAGTTGCAGAGATGCTCCCTCCCTCGCTCACCCAGTCGCCCACGGGTGTTTTCAGACGTGACGAGATCATAGTGAACCACGCTGAATACCTACATGTGGTCACTGTGCCCTGCACGTCTGTTCGGCGGCTGCCCGATGTTTGCCACACTGAATGCCCACATGAGGTCAATTTCAACCACGCTTCTGGGGCTCCCGGCGCGAAAATCCCCAGAAGCGTGGTGAAAGTGATTCCCAGCCAGAACAAAAAAAAAGTAACGTCTGGCCGGTGATCACAGCCCGGAATCCCGCCAGGGATTCCAGGCTGTGGTCAAACCGGCCCAACGCTGTGGCGGCATTGGTCTTGCCGCCCGCCCGTCTCCCCAGAGGGCGGGCGGCGAGGGAGCGTGGAGGGGGCAGGGCCGTGCGGCCGCATGTTGCGCCACGCGACCCCGCCCCCTCCCTGATTCCCCACCGGGATCCCTGGCACGTCTGTTTGCCGTGCCTGGGTGATCCCGTCAGGGAATCTCTGGGTTGTTTTCGGGACGGGGCGAAGCCGTCCCGTCACGTCTGATAACACCCCACATGGGCTAAGGGGGTGGGGCGTCTCATGTGAAAAGGGCCTTCTCCCATTTTCTTCACTGAATTGTTCTCCAATATTTCTAAAAATATATTTTTATGTGTCTTGATAATTTTAAAATGGATATTAAATAACCTTTCTTTCTTCACATTCTTCCATTAAGCAGAGCAACATATCCACTTCTATTTTCTTCCCTTTTTTGTCAAAATCTATTTGTTAAAGTGAGTCCAGTGCTCTTTGCCTTTATCGCTTGTTAGGAAAAGGAATTTTATTTGGCATTTCATGGCTTGCTATGTGGTGGTGGTGGTTTTTTTGTTTTGCTTTTTAAAAAGGTTCCCAGCTCAATTCTCTTATTTGACAGACAGCAGGGGTTTCTTTATCTTACACATAAGATTGTTACGACTATCTTTTTGTTAATGTCAAATTGATGCCACCATGTTATTGGAATGACCTGGGTGAAAAAACAGGGACCACTGCAGGTGCACCTTTTTAAAGTAATACTTCCCACCTCTCCCTCATTTTCATAAGGTAAATCTGTAGACGAAGGCCTATTATAAATAGAAATTCAATACAAACTACGAAGGCATCCTCATTTCAGTAGTATGTCTTTTATTTTTTTATTTTTTTCTGAAATGTAAATTTTAAGTCTCAACATTAAAGAATTGAACAGGAATTTTTTTTTCTTCCAAGTCCAAGTCTTGAAATCACTTATGCACAAGAATAACTTCATTTTCCTGGATCTGAGAGTACTTATATGGGTAAGATTGCGCATATATACATGTATTTATGGGACCAAATAATAATACCTAAAGAGACAAAATAAAACATAAGTTCAATTATAATTTACAATTTCATGAAATCTTTCATCCAAGGATAGCAAGTACAGAAATTATCACTAAAGATTGTTAATCCTCATCCTGTTAAATCCTCATTTTTCAGATGAGTAACCTGAAGCATAGAAAGGTCAAATGATTCCCACAGACGTCTATGGCCCTTTTCCCATGGGCCGCAGTGTGTGTGTGGGGAGATGGGTGTGCACCGGCGGCAGGTGGAGGTGTGGCCATTCCCACGAGCATACACCTATCTCCACCCACCTCCACCCATCTCCACGCACAGAGCAACCAACATTGGCACCCGTTGCTCTGTGCTTGGGTGATGGGTGGAACGCGGGAGCAAGCACGCACCCCCACCCATCGCCAGCAGAATTCCTACAGAAGCCCCGCCACCGCACACCTGCCCGCCGCAGCATTCACATGGGCGCCCCACCCACCCACGCATGCGGGGGAGGGGCACCCATGTGGAAAGGTCCTTACATTCTTTGTACTCTTGCTCCAACACTGTTAATTCAGTTGTAGTGTAAGCATTTGTTTCCTCTTTTACAACACTGTTAAGTTACTGGCCATTTTTAAACGGCGCCACTGGTTGCAGGGTGCATGGGCGTGCAGGTGCATGCGTGGAGGGTGCGTGCACGCAGCCACACATACATTCCCACGGAGCAACCTCCGTTTTCCCTGGTTGCTGCATGCGTGGAGATGAGTGGGGGGTGAGTGGGGATGTGTGTTAGGTAGGAGTGTGCACGTGTTAGGTGGGAGTGTGCACACATCCTCACCGTACGTGTCCGCACTGTGTTCTTCACACAGGCCTCTCCCACTCATGAGTATGCAGATTTCTGTGTGTTCATGAGTGGGAGAGGCCCGTGTATGTAGGTGGGACCCCGGGCCCATTACCGGCTACCGGTTCTACGAAAACCGGATTCCCGGATTAAATCCGGTATGCCGGTACCGGATTTATTTCATTGGTTTCAATGGGGCGCTGTGTCCCCATTGAAACCAATGAAATAAATT
>QEPC01012510.1:1298728-1387927 GCA_003113815.1 Sphenodon punctatus
CCCCCCTACCCACCTCTGCCACTGGAGGGCAACCGTCCCCCCCAGAGGGTCACCCCTGCTCACACCAGGGGTTCCCTCCATTCTCCTCCCTCCAACCCCCCTTCCCCTCCTCCTCTCCCCCTGTGCTCTCACCACAGGAGTCACCCCTAAGCTCCCTAACCCACCCACCCCAGCCTCCCACCCCAGTCCCTGGAACTCCCCCTCTCACCGGGAGTCCCCTTAACCCATGCCCCCCCGTCTCACCGGGGTGCAGGGCCCATCTCCCCGGGACTCCCCCTCTCACAGGGGGTCCCCACAACCCTCCCCAAGGGTCACCTCCCCTCCTCTCACCAGGGGGGTAGGCCCTATCCACCCTAACCCACTCCTCATACCCCCCACCCTCAAGCCACACACACTGCATCCCCCCCAAACCCCTTAAAACCACAAAGTAAAACAAAATAAAATAAAAGCCGCCCCCTGTAACAACAATAATATTAGTGGGGCAGCAACAGTGAAGATGGGCTGCGCAATCGATGGGTGTTTGTCCAGCGGAGGGGCCCCCGGGCGTCCCGGCCCAGCGAACGGCCCCAGTCAACGGCTGACACCCTTTGGGTGTCGCCCAAGGGCTGGCGCCCACAGGGCCCCGCCCTGGCAGTTGTTACCTGGGGAAACGGGAGGGACAAGCAGAGTGGCAGCAGCTTCCTCCAATCGCCACAGCCCCATACAATTGTTATAGAACGAGCTAACCAGATCCCTTGAGAGAACATGCTACAACACGGAAAGAAAGAACCCTTTGGCTGCACACCCTTTGTTGTCACTTACCACCCCACACTGGAACCTATCCAAGGCATCAGCCAACAGCAACAATCCATACTTGAATGGCACAAAACCCTAAGAAGTTTTTTTCCTCTACTGGCCTTCAAACAACCCCCAAGCCTCTCACAACTCATCATCTGAAGCAAACTACCCACCCCCGCACAGGACATCCCAACTTCAACATGAAGAAGACCCTGTCAGAACAGGAGATGCAAAACTCGCCAACAAATTTTCTACCACTGCCACCATAAACACCCCCATGGAAAACTATTCCAAATACAAGGAATCTACACCTGCAAATCCCAAGATGTAGTGTATTTCATTCAGTGCACCAAATGCCAGAATGGAAAAACTACATTGGTGAAACCGAGCAACCCCAACAGCTACGTACGAATTCCAACAGACATACAATTGTAAACAAAATCACTGACTGTACACTGACTGCTGTCACTTTTCCCAGCATGACCACTCCATCTCTGACCTCTGTCCTCAAAGGAAACCTGTACAACACCTCAGAAGACGGGCCTGGACACTAAAATTCATAACTTTATTTGACACAAAAAATTAACAAGGACCTAAACTTCTCTGGCCACTGCAAAAACCTGTGAACGTTTTATTTTCTACTGTATAATTAATTTTTGTTTCCTACTGATTAATTTCCTTCATCTTTGTTTTTTTTACTGCTGTGTACCATTTTCTTTCTGCTCTAGCTATTTCTGTAATTTATAAATCCATTTCTGTATCTATTTCTGTAACCTTCAATTGTATTCCCCCTCCCTGTTGCACCCCACCCCTCTTCAGTTTTTTCTCTTCCCGTTTCTCTCAGTGCCTTCCCTCCTTCTGTTACTGTTGTCCATTACATCTCCCATCTTGCTTTGCTTATCTTCAGCTCTGCTCACTCCAGTCTCTCACCTTCCCCTCCCTCATCCTATTACTATTATCCTTTTTTTCACCCACTTTACCTTCAGTTTTGACTCATTAACTTCCTGCATCTAAGTGTATTCCACCCTCCCTTTGCACCCTTCCCCTTTCTATTGCAAATCTCCCCATTCTCACCTTCTCCTCCCTCTTTCTGTTACTATGGTTGCTTTGCCTCACTCTTGTCTCCCTGTTGTACCACACTCCTTCCCTATCCCTCCCCACCTCTCTTCTGTTACATTATATATAACCACTGTGCTTTGCTCAGATCTTCAGTTCTGATTCCTGCCGGCCTGAGAGAGGACCCTGTGAGGTCCAAAAGCGTGAATATTTCTAACAACAATCGATCCAATAAAAGATATCATTCGAACTACTTTGTCTCTGTCACTTGGGACCAATACGGCAACCACACTTTCCTTAGGGCTGAGATGAGAGCAAGTGTTCCCCTTTGAAAGGGAAATACTGACCTTTCAGGAGTCCTTGCATGTGTCCATTGGTACTGTGTCAGGGTCTGGTGATTCCATGCTTCTGCCATTTGTTTGGTCAGTTTGATTACTTTCCAGGACTTTTTCATCACTTTATAGGAATTTCACGGCAGTTTTACTGCACTTTTATGGCAATTTCCAGTGCTTCCCTGGTGCTTAGCCAGCAGGTTTTCATCTCCACAGCACCCAGGGGTGCACAGATGGCACACACGGGGCTTGGGTTGGCAGCCTCATTCAACTTGTGAAAAATAAGAGAAATTGGTGAAACCAGCGGGAAAACAAGTAAGTTTCTGTGTTGTGTGAATCTTGGCAAATGTCCTGCTTCCAACAGGAGCAGAACTCACTGAGATTTTTCGTTTTAGGTCTAGAGTATTGCCTATTTCACAAACACAATGACCTTATAAAACTCCCCAGTCAGGGGGGGAGGGGGGGCGGGACCCACAAACCTCCACAAGCAGTACTTAGGATAAAATTTGATATAGTGGGCTGAAATCTTCTCTCATGTAATTCCATTGACTTCTGTGGTTTCACAGGGATGTCTTTGGTCCATCTTTATTTTCTGTGTTGTACAGATGTATATTGTAGGTAAGACTTAACATTATTCCTCCTTTAAGAGTTGATTTTTGTTATTTTTTAGTAACAAAAAGTAGTAACCTCTAGCATGGTTTATATCAATACTTGAGTCTTCATATAAACCTTTTTTCTTTCTTTCTTTTTTTGGCATCTGCTTTAGAGTGCTATTCAGTAACACAATATTTTGATTGGGTTGACTTATTCTCTGAACCTTCAGGGCTGCTCCTGCTATCTCTGTTATCTAGATCACACGATCCCAAACTCTGGGTTATGGATTGGACCTGTAAAGGGGATTATGATCTTGCTGGATATTTGATACACTTTGCATGTCTGGGTTGCTATCTGGTGCCTCAGGACTATGTATAAGACTCAAAATAGAGTTGTACAGTCAAAGCATTTGAGAACCACTGCTATAGACTTTTACTTCTCTATTCAGCTGTCTTACCATGCAAGCCCACAAACTTGAGGAATTGCACATTTTGACAAAGAGTGCTCAGAAGATAGAGGAAGCTGACCTGTCGGTACATGAGCTTTTTAATAGTAGTAGTATTTGGAATTCCCAGAGTGGACGAAGATTTCAAAAGTCAGTAAGCAGTGGAAGAGAAGTCGCTTCTCTGGGTTACTTTAAGCCTTAAAAATAGTGAAGATTGCTATTTGGCTTACAAAGGAAGTATGGGATAGATTTTTATGTAAATATCATGCGCTAGCTAAAGCATATTTATTTATTTATTTATTTTATAGATTTGTATCCCGCCCCCTCCTGCAATGCAGCTCGGGGCGGCTAACAACAATGCTAAAAACAGTTAAGAACAGTTAAAACATAAATATAAAATGCAACAATAAAACAGGGCTAAAAAACAATAGTAAATAAATAAATGGGCGGGGGATTAAAATCACCCCCCCCCCCCTCCCTCCCAAAGGCCTGGGCAAACAGCCAGGTCTTACAGTTCCGCCAAAATGTCAAAAGGCTTGGGGCCAGGCGAGCTTCCTCCGGAAGGGAGTTCCACAGCCGCGGCCCTACCACCGAGAATGCTCGCTCCATCGTGGCCCCCCGCTTAACACGGGGGACCTCCAGGAGGGCACCCCCGGCAGACCGCAGGAGCCGTTCCGGGGCGCGAAGGGCGAGGCGGTCCCTAAGGTAAGAGGGGCCAAGGCCGTATAGGGCTTTATAGATCATCACTAGGACCTTGAACTTGGCCCGGCACACTATCGGCAGCCAGTGCAGCGCTCGGAGCACCGGTGTAATGTGCTCCCGGCGACCCGTCCCCGTAAGAAGACGAGCCGCCGCATTCTGCACCAGCTGCAGCCTCCGGGCCAAGAACAAGGGAAGCCCCACGTAGAGCGCGTTGCAGTAGTCGAGCCGCGAGGTGACGAAGGCATGGATGAGGGAGGCCAGGTCCGGGCCAGAGACATACGGACGCAGCCTACGTACCAGATAAAGCTGGCGGAAGGCAGCCTTAGCGACTGCCTCCACCTGCCGCTCCAGCCGCAGGTCTGCGTCCAATATGACCCCCAGACTCCGGACCTGCTGAGCTACAGGGGGGCAAACCCCCCCAACCAGGGGGGCCACCACCCCCTTCGCCCTCCCCACCACCATCACCTCCGTCTTATCTGGGTTGAGCTTCAGTCTGCTCCGCCGCATCCAATCCGCCACGGCCTCCAAACATTGGGATAGCACCGAGACAGCAGGGTCTGGGTCAGTAGAAAACGAGAGGTACAGCTGAGTATCGTCAGCATACTGGTGACATCGCACCCCGAACCCTCTCACGACCTCCCCCAAGGGCTGCATATAGATGTTAAACAATAATGGAGACAAGATCGATCCCTGCGGAATGCCACACGGTAAGGCGCGGGGGCTCGATGTTTCCTCAAGTCTCTTTCTGAGATTGCTTAAAAACAGACATTTGTGGAAAAGTCATCAATCAATTTGTTATGTTACAGAGAATTTAAATATGTTTTTGTATTTAAAGAATAGACTAGCTTAAAATATCACTACTAATACTAATGTCTGTGCTCCCCATATAAATAGTTAAATACCATATATTGTCTTCTTTTTTTCTTGGGTAGAAGAGAGATTGATTTATTTTTACATATCCCATTTATACTTCTTAAACCTTAGTATAAATGTATTTATTTTTAATACACAAATAAAATGAGTCTCAATATCTTTTACTTCCTCTCTAATATTTTAATAAAATGTTACACAACACTATTACCATTTAAGTGACTCACAATTCTAAAGGATTTAGATTTTGTTCCATTGAAGTCAGTGGGGACTTCACGATTATCTGCAGCAGACACAAGAACAAGGTCAGAGCCTCGTTTCTGGATTTTTTAAATTTAATAATAATAAGTGGAGTTCTAGATGCCCTGAGAGCCAGTGTAGTGTAATGGCTAGGTGTGCAGTACTTGAACTAGGGGGGATGAGCTGGTTCAAGGCTTGCCTTCGCCAGAAACTCACTGGGTGACTTTGGGCCAGTCACAATATTCTCTTAGCCTAACCTGCCTCACAGGGTTATTGTGGGGATTAAAAAGTTGTGTTTATTAGTTATACGTAAAGCCTTCCGAGTGTCATGGAAGCGGGCTTCTATATAAAAACAAAGATTATTATCATGTCTGATAATAAGATAACAGTAACATTCTGCAGTTTTCATTTTCTGCAGTCATTGAATAGATGTCATCACCTCTAGTGGTTGCAGCCTTTCTTTTTATTTATTTATTTTGTTTTGTTTTTTGCTTAACAGTTTCATTAGTTTCAGTATTATATAACAAAGCAAAGAAAATAAAAAGAAATATCCAGCCTTTATGCAAGAAATGAGAACTTATTTTTGAAAACTAGGTCATTCAGAGTTATTACATGAATGTTTTCTTTATCAATATGGTGGTGTTTTATATTTTTTGGACAGTTCTAAATGTAAACGTGTTTATACAAAGACAAAACAATCAGAAGAAAAGCTACCATTAGGCAGAAATTTGAAAAACGACAATGTTCTTCTAGTATGTTCATTTAAAATGAATAGACTGCTAAGAACCAATTACAAAAGTATTGTTAGCTTTAAAATAAGTGTCTTTGGGAAAATTACATTTCCTTTGGTTCATGTTCAGATTTTACTTATTACATTTTTTCCCATTTCAGAGGGATACAAATTAAATATAACTGAAGAACCAGTGCTCTTATACTTTGTGTGATTTATTTATTTATTTATTTATACTCAGAGACTGATTTTCCTTGTTGAATAAATTATCTTTTTCCAGGCAAATATCAGATATAACTTTTCCCCTTAATTGTCTTATCTTATGATATAAGTGATAAGACTGTATCTGTGTAAATAAAGGAAGCTACTAAACTTACAAAATATAAATTTAAGGATAAAATATTTTCAGATTCCTTCTCAATTCTAAATATTGCTTGAATTCCTGCCACTGAGGCCAATCCCAAGCCCTGCTCATCGTGAACATGTACACACTCGTAAAGCGTGTGCATCTCCATTACAGGGGCATTGTGGTGTGTACAAACCACACATACAGTGTTCATGGGGATGGTTGGGATAGGAGCCACTGTTGCTCCTAGCCTCCCTGAAATCGTTCTCTCCTTTCTTCATATAGGCACATATTGTCTTTTCTTAAGGTCTTATTCCATTGAGTGCTTTTGAGGAGGTAACTACCTCCTCACTCACTTTAACTTCCCCTTTGTCACCATGAGTAGGAGAGTTGAAGTGAGGGGAGGTACTTACCTCTGAGAAGAAGTTAAGGCAGGGAAGGAGGCATATACCTATGAAGTAATCATTGTATGCAATGGAGAGAAGTCACTAGTCTCCAGCTATTTCATCAATCTTCAGCATTTCTAAACCCCTTCACCCACCTTTCCCATTTTTGGAAGGGAAAACTATCATTTTGCCTCACTGGCTGCTTGCCCACGTTACCCAATCTCATGTTTGTTTCTAACAAATGTGAGATTGGATAACGTGGGTAACCCCCTTTTTGTATGCAGGATGAAATTACATGTGTATTTGATCATGGAATGACAGGGCTGAAAATCCAACCCTGTAACTCACGTGAGTTTAAACACACGTGTAATTCTAACATGTACAGGGGAATCTCATCATAACCTTTGCAGTAACTCACCCAGGGGCAGCAGTGACGGTGGCGACAACAGCAACAGAGACTTCTTCAGCTGCCTCTCTACATAGCTCCCTCTGGCTGCTTTCATTCCTTTGCAATGAGGCCTTTCAGAGCAGACTCGTCTGGATGATGTCATCCAGCTGCGGCTGCATGGAAGGCCCCATCGGGAGGGGCTGGAAGCAACCAGAGAAAGCGATGGAGAGAGGTGGATGGAGAAGTCCCTGCTGCTGTCTCTGCTGCCGCTGCCCCCACCCCCAGGTGAGTTACTGGGCTGAAGGGAGGGTGCGAGGAGTTAGTGGACTGAGGGAAGGTGTAGGGGGGAGGCTTTTCCTGGCACACCCGCCCACCCAGCCCGATGGGGGGAAGGAGGTAACATGGGAATGGCTCCGTTATTTTCAATAACAGATCCATGCCCTAGATAAAAGGTAATGTGTGCATATATGTGTGTACACAGAACTCATGTGTAGTATATTTTCAGGTGAGAATGAATCTCACGTGAAAATCTGCACGTGGGCAAGCAGCTTCTGACTGCTTGATATTTGAGCTTCACCTGCTGGAAATATTCTGCAAGTTCCCTCTCATACTTTGAGCTCCACCTGCTGAAAACACTCTGCAAATTCCCTATCAGGGGAAGATGAGAATACTCTTGCTTTCTCCTGCTCATGGGAACAGAAGTGGAGGGAGATAGTCACTCCAGAATACCCCTACTCTCTGAAAAGAAGCCCTAAGTTAAAAAATAATAATCTTTATATAGCACCCCCCTGCCATGGCACTCGGAGCACTTTACATACAACACTTTAACACAACTTTTAATTCTCGTAACGACTTTGGGTACTTTCAGATGTAGCGGGCCACTAGGCCCGTCACGCTGAACCATGCACTGGGAACCGTTTCAGATCCCAGTCAGGAATCAGGCCGTCTGTCGTTTAGACATGCCGGCCCGATTCGCACTGGGGATCGGGGATCGGGTGGGGTTGCACGGTGCGATGTGCAGCTGCACAGCCCCGCCCCCCCCACGCTCCTCCAGCCGCCTGCCCTCCGGGAGACGGACGGGTGCAGCAGCCAATTCGGCTGCTGCGCCCAATCCTATCCCGCCGTTGGGGCCACGATCCGGCCGGGCTGAAGGTTACAGATGTAACCTTTGGCCCATCCCGGATCGTGGCCAATCCAACCACGGTTGGGGCCCGATCCCGCCATGATTCTGGACCTCTGGGCTGCTGGAGGTCCAGAATCGTGGTCATTGAGATTTCCGCCAGGGATTCACTGGGGTGAGCATCTGGTGGGAACCCCAACAGACGTAACGGGACCAACGGCCACCACAGGGAATTCACTGTGGTTGACCGTGGTATCGTTACATCTGAAATTACCCTTAGCCTGAGAGAATATTGTGACTGGCCCAAGGTCACCCAGTGAGTTTCTGGCTAAGGTAAGATTTGAACTGCCCCCCCTTCCTGGTCCAAGTACTGTACACTTAGCCACTTCACCACACTGGCTCTCAAGTTAGGGTGGATCTGGTTCCAGATGAATTACCCTTAGCCTGAGCACATGTGCTGAAAGATCAGTTTGAGGAATCCAGCCTTCAGATTGCAAACCCTTTTTAGGCAAAGACTTCCTCTTCCAGTGTGTTGATACAGGGCTCAGAGTGATAAGGAGTACCAGGATCAGAATTTCCACCTCCCCTAATGAATAAGAACATCAAACAACCATTCACAGTTCAGTGAATATCCAGCCATTCAGGTGCTCTGGAGATAACCTTGGGAGAACTCTTCATTGAACATTTTAATTTCATCAGATATATTAAGGCTGTTTTCTGAAACTGAAGTGGCCAATTTATTGTGTTATGTGCTCTTGTGATAGTTGGGGATTTGCACTGTCATTTGGAGCCCTGTGCTTAAAATCAAGTCATCAGGACTGAAGTGCAGGTCTTCCTGCCATTAGCCTCAATGCCAAAAACCATGCCATTGCTGACTGATATTGTCTGGGCTCAACAAAGGAGTGAACTTTGCAGAGCATCACTGCAATTATTTGAAGAGTAATGGATAACACAGGTTTGGGCAATTTGCAACAACCTGCAAACCCATTTGAAAGTAATTTGAAAAATATGTGGGCCAGTTAAAATTAGTAAAAGTAAGGTATAAGGAATTCTTTTGGGACAATTAGTGAATAGTTGTGGTTTTATTAAGGATAATATAGCTCTGAAGGTTAAATCTCAGAACAGATTGAGGATGTGAGTCACTCTTTGCTGTGGATACCAGCAGTGATTTGTTCAGAGTGTAGATCATCTTACTGTGTGAGTGAATGTCATGGACCCAAACAATTTCTGAACCATTGTTTTGTAGTTTATAGGTTACCATCACTTGAGAATGATAAATGAATGCCAATTTCTAAAGAAGTTTGGATTTCTTTTTTAAAACCTCTAGGTTTCAAGATTGTGGTTTGAGTTATTTCTGAGGATCTGAAGTACAGTTCATCTAACCTAAAGTTCAAAATCTTGAACCCCTCTTTTTCTGATTTCAACAAGTGCCTTCAGTACAGGAAATTATGTAAGCCCCAAAAACATATTCTCTAGGTTTCAAAATTGTGATTTGAGTTGATTTTTGAGGATTTGTCATTTAACACATCTGATTTGTTATATCATAGGGTATTTTCAAATGTGGTGCTACCATGGGTGGCCACGCTAACTCTGGCTTAGCCATCCATAGTGGTGTCACATTTGCTCCTGCCTGCCAGATGTTTGCTATGGGCGGGAGCAGAGTTTACCCCAGACCGTGGCAGGGCTTACTCTGGGATGTGTGCTGGGCTCCCTGCCAGAGCACATCCTGTAGTTAGCCCTGCCATGGTGTGTGGGGAGACAAACCCAGACCATGGTAGAGCGGGCCATCATGTCTGAAGGCCTACTCTACCTAATTCCGTCTGGTGGCCGGAGCAGTTCTAGGTGGGCGCAGCAGCCTCATAGACCACTGCACCAGCCCCGTCAGGGAGGAGGCAGGGCTGCGCTGAGCAGCGCAGGGGGCGGGGCCATGTGGACGCATGTCCCCCGCCCTCTCTCTGGCTGCCGGCATGTTTGTTCATCGGCCGGGCCTGATCCTGCCCGTGGTGAGGGCTTTCATCATGGGCAGAATTAAGGTGTGATGGCTCTAAGAGCCATCATGTATGAAAATACCCATACTTGTCCTTCATTTAATTGCTCTTCACATGGAAGGCATCAACACTGCATTTAAATGTACAAAAAAACCCCAACCCTCTATTGTGAAGCAGTTAGCGTTTGTGACCACATGTTCTACCTTGCTCACACCACAATATCCAGGAAATGAAAGATTTAGCCACCTGATGGTGTTAAATAACGTCATCTCCTTCAGTCACATGCACTTAGCTTAACAGACACCACAGACACATACGCTCATGACTTCAACTCTGCCCCCTCGATTCTTCTCCCTTCTGCACCCATTTCCAATCTGTTATTGTCTAATGTTGTTACCTGTGGAGATTTTCTGTGGTGAAAATGTTGAGCAGGGAGGGTATAATTTGGTAAAAGAGGTGATGTAAGGCTGGTAGCACTGGGGGAATATTTAAGGTTGCAGTGCATGTTTGTGTTGACTTGTAGCTTGAGTTAACTGCTTACTGATGAAGGAGGGTAGTGACTAACTTTCAGTTTCCTAGGTTATGTTGCTTTGAGTCAGGTATGATATATGGGCAGCAATCCAAACCACATCACAGTGAAGTTTAGGGTATTAATTTTATGGTTTTAGGGAAAAAAATAGGGTAAAAGCGCTAATGAAGCGGGAAAGGTGTTTCTGCATGGCTTGATGAGGGAGAAAAAACACCCATCTAGAATGCAAACAGTAAGAATACCCAAAGCAGTTTATCTTTTAAAAGCTGCTAAATTATAATAGGTAAGAAAATATCCTTTTAAAAAACCTAGTAAACTACAGTAGATACCAAATTTCCTGAAGACACACCACTTGCCAAATTTTTTGTTGCTGCAGTATATATTTTAATTTGGGTAGCTGTTGGACAACGTATGGTCTGATTGCCCAAGAAATATTTCAGTCACAAATACATTTTAAATCTTCCCTATAAAAAGTTAGAGAGAAACCAAACAATTAGAATATTCAAAGAGCTTTATTATTAACTGCACATCAAATTTCACTCCAACAAAGGTGTGGCAGAACTGTGCCACAAGATGGTGCCTGCGATGTGGGACACCTAAAATAGCCACCACAGAGAGTGGCTAAGTTTGGGGCATGGCCAGAGCTGTAAGAGAAAGCCAGCCCCAGGAAGAAGGCAGTCTGCTCCCGACCAGCAAGGAGGGAACATCTCCTGAACAGGCTGCATGAAGTGATGCTGACTCGAAGGAACCTGAAGGAAGGAGATTGATTTGAAGATCTGTGTGAGTTGGCAAAGAGCTAGTCTGGGATTGTGGTTGTGGCTAGGCTCTATTGGTTGGACTGTGGCCAAAGGTTGATGCCTGGCCTAGGAAATGACTATATGTATAAATAAACTAGAAGCTGATTTCCCAAAAGTGACTGCATGATGACTCTTGGGGCCTTGATCCTGCATAAACTCACCCACTAGTGCTACAAATATGGTGGAGAATGCGGGCATGCCTTACTGGTATCCAAGCCAGTGATTCCCCAAGGCGGTAAGATCCTGAGCAAGGAGTGAACATCTTTGCTAGTGGCTGCCTGGAAGGATGTTAATAAGGAGGGCCTGAAGGAAGGAGCCTGATGTGAACAGGTGAAGAGTCTGGTGTGAGTTGGCAAAGAGCTAACCTGGGACTGTGGTTGTGGCTAGGCTCTGCTGTATGGACTATGTGTGGCCAGAGGATTGGTGCCTAGCCTGGGGTATTGAGCCTGACCCCCTGAGTGGCAGCCTTCTTGGGTGCAGATCCTGGCAACACTTACCCCATGGGAAAGTGGGGCCCTCTGACAGGAGGTAACCCGCTTCTAGAGAAATGGCTCTGTCTCTTGCACAGAAGAACCGTAACTCAGTCATGGACGCTTCCGGTGGGACTGAGAAGAGTTGTTGATTATAGTTCTTGTTTTGGAACTTTAGGCAATTATGCCTTTATTCCAGAAAGCAAGAGTAGAAGTGCACACAACTAAAAATTCAAGGAGAAAACACGTACTCACACATAACAGGTTTTTTAATTATTATTTTTTTTAAAAGTCGATTAGTGATAAACTGAAATGTATTACAAATGAAACCAATACAGTGCTCAAAACTGCAGCTCTGTCAGTAGCTGAAACTCAAGTCAGTGGAGTATTATGGAAGAACTAGCATCTGGTTGAATCTCTGTAGTGGAGGTTGCATTCTGGAATAGTCTTAAAATTGGGCATAAAACCTCTTTCTTAGGGGCAGTCCACGTCTGCAGAACACACTTCCATAGGAACTAAGAACAGTCACAAATCTCACCATGTTTCACTCCAAGCTCAATGCATACTTCAACCCCAACTTGCAATCAACACTTCCAAAGCAAAGCTCTGAACTGCGTATACATTGGGGAGAGTCTGAGAGACAGAATGTATCACATGTGACAGATATTAGTCAGTTTAAATCACTATAGGAAGCCACTCCAGCTGATAATGTCATAGAAGAACCTGAGTAAAATAGGCTACAGTGTTGCCCTTCTCACTGAGCTTTTGAGGGCCCTCCAGAAAAATAGATTCACTGAAAGAATGGAAAAAGGTAAAAAGTTTGGTCACACTTCATAGCAAGTTCCCATTTACCGACAGATTATACAGAACTGATAAATGATTAAAAGATGTTTGAATAATCAGCTGCTATATAATACAAAGTAGCAGTGGCCATGAGGTAGATAGCCATCTGCTGGTAAATCACAAACTAGTCTCCAATAGATCACAGTGTGGGGAGGGGGACTATCCACTTGGTGATTACCTTTAGGGAGAAGAGCAGGATTGGTTCCTCAGGGAGTGTCTCTGTGGAGGAGATGGGCTAGGAGGGCTCCTCCTGTGCAGCAGGGGAGGCGTTCTCTAAAGGGGAGTGTTCCCTTTCTCTCCTGAGATGAGTTGCTGAGGTGCCCTAGAGCTGGGAGCCAGTGTGTGAGGGGTGGGGTTGGGCAGGGACCCCAGTCTGGAGCACCTGAGCTAGCGAATGGGTCCTGGATTGCTTGGGGCCAACACCTGGATCAAGTGGATCACGTGCTCCATATGTGTGACTACCCCTGACTCAACGGGTCAATAGGTGCTTGTAACCATATCTTATAACCATATTTTAACGTATTTCTCATTTGTGTAATATGCTCTTTACAATTAGTAAGCATTTATTAACTGACACCTAGGAGATATTTCTTTACAATTTTTCAATGTAACTTTGTGAATTGTGAGCAAAATTTTCCTGTGGCACATTGTAGACAATAGTTAGTATCATCCTCTGAGCACGTTTTTCATGTTGTTTCACATTATTACATAAAGTCAAACAATTATTTTGTTAGAAGTTACCAAGGGAACCTTGAAGGACTTAATAACTGGAATCAATCTCCTCTGCTGCAAGGTTCTTATTAATCAGTTTTCACATTGTGCTTATCCTTTATTATTGGGTATTTTGCTGAGAGAAAGTAATCGTCATTAAAAACACAGGCTTTTTTCCTTGCTTTGTGCACCTTTAATACAAGGTTATTCTTTAAACTGCATTTCAGATATGAGTTGGAATTCACTCTTTTGCTCTTAAATATGTTGCATACATATTTTAAAATAAAATCTTAAAGCACAGTGGGTATGTATGAACATGTAACAGACCAAGGGTGTTTTCAGACATTACGAGATCACAGTCAACCACAGTGAACCACACACAACCCCGTGGCGGGACCAAAGGGCCCTGAACATCTGTTCAGTGGGTGCCAGATGTTCACCAACAGACAATCCCCAAAAGGGGACAAAACTAACCACCCTTCTGGAGCTCCGTCCCGGACCATCTCCGAAAGGGTGGTCAAAGCAATTCCCACCAGGAAACAACAAAATGTAACAACTGAACGGCAACCATCAGCCGGAATCAATCAAAACGATTCCCAGCTGGGGACAAAGCATGCAGCGTCGCTGCCACGCAACAAGAAACAACATAGGCCAGGGAGGGAGATTTAAAGGGTACACAGCAGCAGGGGGACGTGGTGGGATGGAGCGAGGCGGAAGGGAGAGGAGGGCGAGCGAGCAAGGGAGGAGGTGGAGGAGGAGAAGGTGGAGGAGGCGCAGGTGGAGAAGGTGGTCGTGCTGCACATGGAGGCGTTGGAGGGAGAGCAGCAGCAGCCAGGACAGGCCACCCCAGAGCCGGCTAGTAGCCCAGGGGACGAGGCACCCCAGAAACGGGTAAGGTGACCGAGGGGGGGGCAGCATCACAGGGGCACCAGGGGGTGTGGGCTGGCTGGCAGTTGGGGGGAAAGAGGGTGGGCCGCAGGGCTGAGGCAACCCGGCAACCAACCGCTCCCCCCCCTTACGATCCACAGACACGGAAACGCACCCGGGAACCCAAGGTCACGGGCGGAGGGCATGCGGAAGAGGAGGAGGAGGACCAGGAGGCCCACGCGGGCGATGGCCGTACCACTGAAGGGGGCAATGGGGGCACAGGGAAACCCAGGACTTCATCAGGATCTGGGGGACCCTGGAGCACCAGCTGGAGCTAGTGGTCAACCAGAGGAATGAGCACGTGTACCAGGAGATCGTGCGGGACATGGAGGCGGCGGGACACCACAGGACCGTGGCCCAGTGCTGCTCAAAGGTGTAGAAGTTCAAGAGGGGGTACAAGGCCATCAAGAACAACAACCGGCAGTCCGGGCACGGACCCTGGACCACCCCCTATTATGACACCCTGGACTGCATTCTTCACATGAAGGGCTCCATAGTCGCCCCGCGCCTCGTGGGGAGCACCGTGGTCCAGGACAGGGAATGGGCCGATGTACCCCCTCCCCTTGCCACCCCGCTAGAAGGCACCAGCTCCAGGGGCCCTGCCCCCCAAGAGGAATGCTCCGGGACCTCGGGGACCAGCAGGCCCCCCTCACGCACAAGCGCTGAGAACCCCCACCCGATGTCTTGACCAGGAGGAGCCGAGGCCGGCACACCGGTCGCCCTCGACCAGGGGATGCAGGGGGACCCCAGCAACACCGAGGGACTGGCTTCGGAGGGCTCAGAGACCGACATCGACGGTAAGCAAGCAGGTGGGACGGGAAACAGACCAGAGGGGATGGGCCAAAGGGGGGACATAGGCCACGGGGCTTCCCCCAGCAACCCCTGACATATCGGACCACGTAAAGGGGGCCCAGGGGCCGCCGGGGGACACGGTCAGCCCACCCCCACCCACCCCCTCCCATATCCGTACAGGTCAAGGCACTCCCCGGCACCTGTGACAGGCTGGCGAGGGGGACGGCGGCAAGCAACCCAGTGAGCAGCCAGAGGTCCCAAGTGAGACAACTTGACAAGTGGGGAGAGAGGAGGCCAGGGGAGTCCAAGCGGGGGACCCGGCCCATCTGGTGTGGGGGAGGGGGGGCTGGGCACAGAGGAACACCGGGGGAAGGCCCCGGCCACTCGGCCAGCCACCCGAAGGGGGGGCCCTCATGACCCCCCAGCCACGGCACAGGATGGGGGGCAGCTGGCGGGGCGTCTAACCAACCCCTACTGTGCACCCCAACAGGATGACCCGCTGGGTCCCAGCAAGCCGGCCCCATGCCCCCGGCTCAGCGGATGAGGGAGTATCGTGCACGGGTACGGCGTCGGAGGGAGGAGCAGGCGGATGACTTAGTCCGCACCACCACCGAGCAGGATGAGCGGATGATAGCAGCCATCGACCGGATGGAGGCGGCCACCGAAAGGGCTGTGCAGCAAGTGGAGGCCAGGGACCGGAGGCTGCAGGCGGAGGCACGACTCGAATGGAGGTGGGAGCGCCGGGAGCACAGCAGGCATGTGGAGGCATTCGGGCGGCTGGAACAGGCCATTGACCGGATGGTGTGGGAACACTCTGTCAAGATGGACCGGACCCATGACAGTGGCACCTTGCTGCTGCTGCACGCAGGGATCATGAGCGCCTACGTGATGGCTGCTGCCCTGCTGGGCAACCTGCCTGCCCCGGCCCCGATGCCAGGCCCCTCAAGGCCGCCTCCGCCACTGCCCCAGCCGCTGGCACGCCTGCTGCTCCCGCACATCTGCCTACCAGCCCCTGTAGGCCTCCAGAGGGACCAGCCACCCAGGGGGCCCCCTCTGGCCCTGGGTCCGCCCTCCCTCCCAACAACACCTGTCCCTCAGGACATAGAGGCATCCCAGGACACTGTCGGGAACACGGGCAGCAGGGGGAGGGAGGAGGGGAGCTCCATGGGGAGGCTCCAGAGAAGGGGGGGAAGGGGGCGAGTGGCCTAAGGGGGGGGGGAACGGCACTGGGTGGTGGTGGTGGGAGCTGTAGGAGGTATGCACAATAAATGCACGGACACCACAGTCGCAGTCGTTGTTCCGTTCATAGGCCCGGGACTGGCGGTGGGTGGGCGTCTAGGGGCACACCCAGGGTGCTGGTGGGGGCCCCATGGTGGTGGCGATGGTGGTGTAATGCCTCATGCCTCGGCCTCCCGGCTGATCCGCCTAGCCAGGGCAGCACGGATGCGCTTTGCGTACTGGTACTCCTGCGGGTTCTCAGCGTTCACATAGAGAGGCACGGGGTCGGGAGGACGCCGAGGCACGGGGTAGTCAAGGGCAGCCCCATCGGTCTCGCACACGTCTCAGCAGGCTCCGATCACCAGGGCCGATGTCTCCACCGTGTAGTCCAGGTGGCCCATGAGACACCTCCAGCGCTGCTTGAGGGCTCCAAAGGCCCTCTTGACCATGGTCCTGCTTGCACACAGGCGGGTATTTTACAGCGCCTCCACAGGGTTCCTGGTGACCGAGTATGCCTTCATCAGCCACTGGGTGAGTGGATAGGCCGGGTCCCCCAGGATGCAGGGGGCATCAACACACCCTCAATCCGGGTCATCCTCATGTCCACGAAGTTCCCGTGGTACATCCGGGCATAGAAGGGAGAGATGGTCATGAGCCAGGCATCATGGCTGCACCCAGAGTGGCCTGTATAAATGTCTATGAACCGGCCCCGGTGGTCCATGACTGCCTGCAGCTGCAGGTAGTGGTACCAGTGTCGGTTGACATATTCTGCGGCCTCCCCATCGAATGGACGGAGGATCTCGATGTGGGTGCCGTCCACGGCGCCCATGCAGTTGGGGAATCTTCCACACGCAAAGCTGGCCATCACGGCCTCCTGGTCCACCAGCTGGATCGCTCGGTCCAGGAGCACGTCCTCCACCGCTTCGCAGATGTCTCTCAGAATCCCGGCGACAGTGCTCACTCCGACGCCGAAGTGCTGCGAGATGGACCATCAGGAGTCGGGCGTTGCTAGGGCCCAGACCCCGATGGCCACCCTATGGAACATGGGAATGGGGGCCCACATGGGGGTGTGCTGCCACTCCAGCCAGGGCATTACAAGCTCCGCGAGTCGCAGGAGGATGTGCCTGTCCATCCGAAAGTGCACTCTCCAGGCGGCCTCGTCCCACTGAGCCAGCGCCCTGGCCCACCACCCCTGTGTCCGCTCTGTGACCCATACCCGCTGGGAAATGGGCATAGAGAGCTAGGCAGCACGGCCCATGGTCTCCCTCTGCCATTGGAGCCAGCCGGCCGGCCGGCCGCCTCGCGGAGCACAGCAGCCCACTCCCGGGCACAGATGAGGGCCTGTCGGGCCACCTCGGACACCCGCTGGGCCCTGAGCCGGGCTAGGGAACACCTGCACCCGTGGTGGGCTCTCCGGGCTCTAGCAGCACTCCTGGCCATGCACACCCTCAGCCGGGCGGCCAGGTGCACCTCTGTGGTCCGGGAGCACAAGAGGTCTCTGTGCGAGCGGTACCACTGCGTAGATTGCTAGGTGCATCCCACAGGCGCCCAACTGTCTCAGCTCCATCGTGAACGATGGCCCAGGTGGGTTGGAGCCACACTCGTTATATGCTGGGGCATGTGTCGCCCCACCCCCAGGTCGCAACCTGGCAACCAGTCAGGGGGCCCTGGGTTGCCCTGCCCCCCCCCGTCCATCCGTCCCGGCTCCTGCAGGGTGACTGGAGTGGGGAGGCTGTGGGCGTCCCATTGCGCACACCTGTGGTCCCTGCATGGGGCCTGGCACATGGACCAGCCTGCGCCCGGGCGTGCTGGCAGCAGCTGCATTTCTGCTGTAATCATGTCCCACCTCTCTGTGTTGGCTGCCTGTTGTCCTCGCTGCCCTGATTACTGTGTAGGCTGTCCTGTATGTGTGTTTGGTTCCAGCAGCTGGGCTGGGTCCGCACCCCACGCCTTGCTTCTTTGCCGTGCCAAGTTGTGGCCTGTGGCCTTATCGCTTGGCCTTGGAGCTCCCCTGATTCCCCTCTTGTTCCTCCAGGGATTGTGGGGCCCTTCTTTCCTTGCAGTTAGTATCCACCGCTTGCTGGACCATGGCTGGCAGTGCTTCTCCAGGGCTCGCGGGCCCCACCCTGCCCGGTGCCCCCCATAGCTGGACCTTCCGCGAGACCATGGCCCTCTGTGACCTGTGGCATTCCCCGGCCATGCAATTGCTCCTAAGCTGCCCGGACAGCCTCACAGGTGCCTATGCGAGTCTGAGCTCCGGCCTGCGCTACTTTGGCTATGAGGTGAGCGCCTGCAGTTGCTGACTGCATGCGGAGACGCTGGGCCTACGTCCCTTTCCCGCATCCCGGAGATGAGGTGCTCGCATGTGGGGTGGTCTGCGGCGGAGACCATGTCTGCTCTCTCTGTGTGCAGCCTGGTCACCTACGTGGCCTGTCTGGCGGAGGGGGACCCTGCCCTGGCCGTGTCCTTCTTTGGCTGTGTTCACGGGGCCCGTGGGTAGCAGTGGTCGCATGGGGTGGTCTATCACCGCATGTTGGAGCTCAGTTACCTTCCGTGGCCCCCGGCTGCTGACTATGGCTTGTTGGAGCCCACCGGGGCAGAGCTGACGGTGCTGGCTGGTGTGTTGGCCCGATCCGATGTCCAGGTGGGGCTCGCCTTGCAGGATTCTTTTGAGGCGTACTACCTCATCGTCCACCACATGTCTGCGCTGGGATACCGTTGGGGCATGCTTCAGTGGCCCTACTTCGTTGCACCTGGCGGGCCACCCTTCATGGCCCCCTGCAGCTGGCTCTGAGGACCCCTGTGCCTTCCGGGCCCTGGATGCTGGCCTCGCTGTGAGCTCCTGCCTGCGCCCTGATGCCATGGGTCGCTGCCCGCTTCCTCCATGATGTCCGGGGCTTGCTGCTATGCTGGCTGGTTCCTGGGGTTCCGCTGCCCCTGCCTGTGCCTCTGGGCCCCCTCCATGCCCCCCCATCCGCCTCTGCAACCGGTGTCCCCCTCCATGGCTGCCTTCTCCTGTGGCTGTGTCCTGATCTCCAAGCTGGCTCCTGGCACCCCGGGTGCTGCTGCCCTTCATAGTCCAGCTGCGATCCCTCCTGTGCCCATGCCCCCCCCTTTGGGTGACTTTGTGACCATGGGGTTCTGGGGCCCCTGGACTGCACCTCCTGGCGTCCTCCCGGGGTGTGTGTGTGTGTTGGACCGGCTGCACTGCTCCTTGGCTCAGGCTCGCCTCCATTCCATCCATCACACCCTCGCCAACGTGTGGGGTCCCTGTCTGCCTCCTGGACCATTCCCGGCCCATTCCCGGCCCTTGTGGCCTCCCTGTGTGCCTGTGCTCTGCCCCTGAGGGGGTCCCCCCGTGCCAGGGCGGCCTGTGTAGCTGTGGGGTTGCCCGTGCTGCCTGTGCTGTTGTCGGGGTTCTGGCTGCTGTTGCCCGTGTCCTGCCGTGCCCCTGGGCCATTCCCCCTTGCTTCCCTGGCCCCGGGTCCCCCCTCCCCCTCTTTGCCCATTGTGCCATGTGTGTTGGCCGCCCCGCTGTATTCCCCCTTCCCTTCCTTTCCTGTGTGGGTGTGTATGCGCTCGGGTGTGTGTTTGTGCTGTGTGTTCCACTATGACCTCGTTTTCTCTGTGCCAGTTGTGTGTACCGCCTCGGCGGCTCTTCTCCCTCCTCCCCCTTCCTTCCTGTTTCCCTTGTGTGGGCGTTTCCTTTTGGCCCTTCTGGCTTCGTTTGCCCTCAGTCGGCCATGTCTGCCTCTCGTCCCTCCCCGGTGCCTTCTGGGTGTTTTGACCATGGCCCAGAATCGGCGTCACGTCTGTTGCGCTGCCCCGGGCCATAGTGTGACAGCCCAATTCCCTGCTGTGGTCCCGCTTCTGTCACGTCTGTTTGGGGCCTTCTTGGACTACGGGGGGTGGTTGTTCGGCTTGCCACTGCTGAGAATCCACTGTGGTGATTCAGGGGCCTGTAACATCTGAAATTACCCTAAGTCTACTCTCAAGATAACGTTTTGCAGTTCTTTAGTATGGGACAGAAAATAATTGCCAAACAATATCAGTAATGACTACCTGTCATCATTTTATATAGTTTAATATATGTGACCTAGCCCAATCTATATCAACTGACAAGAAAACTAAATTGTGTTACAGTTAAGATTTATCTGCAGATTTCTTACAAATTCAAATCTTCAAAATCCCAGAGTTATAGGGAGTTAATACTGCAGCACACAGAGATTTTTCCAAGAAGCTTGAGTTTTAACACTGCATAAAATTAAAATAGTGTTGTCATTTCTCAAGTCCCTAGTATCATTCATAAACAACGTCTGTAGTACACAATAAATCATTATTCAAAATTTTTTTACAGCCACTATAGCCTGATGAACTAGGGTTCAGATCTCATGTTAGCCATGAGCTCTCAGTCCCATCTGTAAAATGGGAATAATAATGATCTATCTTACAGGTTGTTGTGAAGGTGAACTAGGCAAGGATTGTAAGGCATTTTGGACACAGAAAGCTCTACATAAATGATTATAACAAAATAATCTCCTGGTTAACTTTTATTACTTGGTTTTTGAGGGTTTGAGTTTGTTGGAAATCTTTAAAATAATTATAACTGAATTAATCTGGTCCTTAATCTTATTTAGCATCAATACTATTGTTGATTACATTAGATTTATAAGATGCTCTTCTCCAAACAAAGGACTTCAGGCAGGGTACAATGAATAAAAAATACACCCCAAAATCCTCCTTCCACTCATCCACATCTCATGAAAATAAACAAGCCCAATACTGTTAGGCAGCCTCAATATCATAAAAATACAATTAAGCAGCCCCAAATTCTAACCCCTTCAGCCGTACAACCAACAATGGACAGGTAAATTGATATATATCCAACCATTCCTGTTCTTTAGCCCCATCCCCAGGTCTGTACACCCCTCTTCTCGGGGGGGGGGGGGCATGGAATAATTCTCCCCACATGCCCAAACCTCCCCTCTCACAAGGGAGTTGTGGCCTAGAAACCTGTCTTTTCTCCATGCCCATACTTTCTCCTCTCATAGGGCATCGTGGCATAAACTCTGTCCTTCTCACCCGCCACCACATCCACAAAGATCCATATCCTGACCTCCCTAAAACCTCAAAAATTAAACAATCTTACCAAATAACAGAAGGAAGCAGAGGGCTATGAGGGGGCTCTTCGGCATGCCAGGTGTCATTTCCATGAGATACAAGCCATCCAGTTCCGCCCTTCTCAAATGCTGCCAAACAGCCACCCACAGAGGCTACCTTTAAATACTTTCTTTTTCCTTTCCCCTTTCACTTGTTCCATCCTGGGCCCCTGCAGAAGCTGCCCCCTGTTCAATACGTTGACATGGGAAGAAACTCAATATAAGAAGAGCCATAAAAAATGCCATACTGGGTCAAGACCCATGATCTGTCGAGCCTAGCATCCTGTCTCCGGCAGTGGTCAACTACAGTAGCTTGAGAGAAGTACAAGTCATGGATGTGTGACCCATCTCCTGCTAGCCACTCATAACTACCAGTAGCTAAGGGTTTAAACTCCAACTAGTAAACATTTATGGCTTTATCCTCTAAGAATTTTACCTAATTTCCGTGTGAAGCTAGTTATGGTTGTGGCTTTCACAGCCTCCTCTGGCAATGAGTTCCACAACTGTATTGTGTGCTGAGTGAAAAAGTACTTCCTTTTGTTTGTTTTAAATCTGTTGCCATTTAACTTCAGAGAGTTTCCCCTTTTTCTTGTATTGTGAGAAAGGGCAAACAACAGTTCTCTGTTTAATTTTTCCACACCGCTCATGATTTTATAAACTTCTATTATATCCCTCCTTAATCGCCTCTTCTCCAAGTTAAACAGCCCTAACCAGTTGAGCCTCTCCACATACAGAAGTCAGTCCATCCCCTTTTATCCTTATTGCCCTTTGCTGAAGTTTTTCCAGTTCCGTTATATCTTTCCTGAGATGGGGTGACCAGAACTACACACAATATTAAAGATCTGGTCATCATACCAAAGATTTGTACATCAACGTTATGATAGTTCCCATTTTATTTTCTATTCCTTTTACAATAATGCCTAGCATTCAGTTTGCCTTTGTGACTGCTGCCACACACTGAGCCAGTGACTTCAAGGAACTATCCATAATAACTCCAAGATCCTTCTCCTGGGTGTTTTCAGAAGTGGCAGTGGCCCACTTTAGCACACTTTACTCTGCAGACGACCATCATGAAGGTTTGCACCTGCCAAATATGGGCTGGGTCATGACCGTGGTGGCGAGCCTGTACTGTGACTAGACTGGACTAGTCACAACCCAGGCTAGTAGCCATCACGGTTGAACTCCTGCTGTCAGACCCGGAGTAAAGCGGACTTTCATGTTTGAAAGCCCGCTTTACTCACTGCAGTTCAGAGTGGCCGGGGTACAGGGCACTATGGCGGCCCTCATTGGCCACCATGGCCACCCATCAGAGAGGGCTGCTGGGCACAGCACGGGGGCGGAGTTGGGTGGACACATGTCTGCCCAGCTCCCAGCCCTCCCTAACAGCCAGGCCCCTGTCACATTAGTTCGGGGGCCTGGATGGCTCCTGGCTATGATACCAACCCCACTCCGGACCAATTCTTGAAGCTGCTCATAAGTTTAGATGTTTGTTAGTTTGTTTGTTTATTTTGCAAGACCTCATTTTTTTTTTAAAATGTTGTTTATTACTATTAATATGACACCAGCAGTGTACCTGGCACTGTACAATCAATAGTTATAGACAGGTCCCTACCCCAAGGGACTTAAAATCTAAGAGAAGCAAGGGAGGGGGAGACAAGGGAGAGGTAAACGTCGGGAGAAACAAGGATACATCCATGATGTTGAGAAGTTGCAGGGGCATGTGCTTAACTTAGGCCCTTTTTACACCCTTTTTGTGTAAAAAGGGCCTTAGTTATAGAGAAATTCTGAGTGAGGCAGGAAAGAGGATGCAATTTCACTCATGATGAGCTAGGGAAAGCCTGACAGAAGTGGTAGGTTTTCAGGAGGGATGGGTGGGAGGGAGGGAGGGAGGGAGCAGAACGAACATATCACAATTTCATTGTCCCCTGTGTGGTTTTGGGTTGCTTTATCTTTTTCTTACATGATTGTTAACAGTTCTGTAGTGTGCGCTTTGGGCACTTGCGTTATGAGTCATTTTCTGTTATGAGGAAAACAAACAGGATTCACAGAGGAAAAGCCATGAAGACTAGCTGACGGTTGAGAAATAGAATAACAACTCTGTAAATGTTGCTCATCTGAAATTGAAGAGCTCTTGGGCACAACAGAAGTCAAACAAAACACAAGTCAAGCAATTGGCTAAACTATGTTGGGAGAAGACAAATATTTAAAGGTAAGGAGGACATGGCATTAGTAAAGTGATACGCAAGCCTGCATATTCAATAAATTCTACCACTGATCAAGTTAAAAAACAAACAAATTAACTATACATAAGCTAGCATATAATTGGAAGTAATAAGAGGGCTAATTCCCAGAAGACCCCATTGTAACATCTTTTAATAGATTATGGATCCTGGCTGTATAATGTTCCTATTCCATTTGCCCAAATTTCTTCTACTTTATCTATCGATCGATACACACACTACACTGTACAATTTTCAACATATATACTTCTCACCTCCTTCCTGAAGAAAGTCCAAAAGTCGTTCTGTATTTAGCCTTTCTCTGGTTTTGAAAGGATTTGAAGACCATTTTTAACTAGATTCATTCACAATAATTATTCTCTAGTCTTTAAAATAATTTTTAGACCCAGTTGAGAGCTCCTGCTTTCATGTTATATATAGTAGTAACCTAAGAGGTGATGACGATTTATTTTCAGGCCTGTTGTGGTTGCCACCAGCTCTTGCATAAATGGTATGTGTGGAAGCCAAAGTATGTGTTGCTGCGGCAGGTGGAGGTGGGTGTGTGTCCGATTACACAGACACCCATCCACCTAGACCTACCGACACCCATCTCCACTCATGGAGCATCCTCCATTCTGTCGGAGGGCTCTGTGGGTGGAGGTGGGTCGGTGTGCGGTGGGAGCACACACGCAGAAACACCTGGTGCCCGTGGTGTTTACATGGGTGCACACCCACCATACACCCATCCCCCCACCTACCAGCGGCCGTTTACACGGACCCCCCTGCTGCACACCCACCCAAACACCCAGCAGCCGTGCGGGTGGGGGTGTCCATGTAAAAATGACCTAACTTTTGAACACAGCTCAGGTTTGCGTAGAAAACATCTGAGATTGGAATCTTCTTTTATTGCAGCTGTAAAGTTGCTTTGAGTTAATGTGCAGCAAATATTCTCAGAATGAAGACGGAGTTCAAGTGCTCTCATTGCTAATACTTGACTTTTAGATGGTCCCAGGGTTTGATACAGAAAATAATTTTGCTTCTGAAGATTACTGACAATGTAATAGGGTGTCCCTGTGCTGCCTTGCCACACACACTCCCCAAATAATTTTTCAAGTAAAACCATTCTGAAGAGATCACATGGTTTTCTGCAGAGCCATATTGTGAGTCGCTTTTTATGGCAGTGTAATGCTGACTTAATGCCTGATAATTATAAAGTGTTGCTACTTGGGAATAGTGTTGAACAGTTTTGCCACAGTTTTTAATTAATATTTTCCAGCAGTTAGTGGGTTGTTTTTGTTTCCCCCCTGGTTTTGATCTTTTCTCCAAAATTTGCACGAGTGTGGAATTGGTAAGTATATATGAAGGAGGAAAATCATATGTGAAGGCAGGCCTTGGAATCATGAGGCATGTTCATGGATGAATATGGCCTGAGAGAGATGACTAGTTGAAATTTGGCTGCACCACAGGGCTACAATATTATTGGATGACTATAGAACTTTGTGCCCATGGAGCATTTAGGGCATTTAAAATTATATAGCATTATAAGGACTAAGAGGTGCTGAGTAACAATGTTCTGTGTTAAAACAATATGTTTGTGGCCAGATTCTCTGAAAACCATAAATAATACTTACTTGTCTGTGTGTTTATTTGGAGCCATCACTAATAACATATCTGGTAGATCTGGAATACATTACTTTCTAAAAAAATATAATTACCAAGAGATATTTCACCACTAAGAAACTTTAAGACCTATTTAATTTAGCATAGTCCAGTGATGTAATCAGTAGAGACAATGTGGAAACTTCCATCATGTCACTGTGAGTTTTGTGTGCAAAACAAAGGTAGATAACTCAATAATTATCTGCCATATCATTAAAAGAACATATGAAGTGCTATACCGAGTGAGACCAGTGGTCCATCTCCTCCGACAGTGGCCAGTCTTGTCCGTTGCTCCGTGGGTGGGTGTGGGTGGAGATGGATGTTAGCCGGGAGCAAACACTCACCAACACCCACCGAAAGTGGTATTTACACAGATGCCCCCACCCATCTCCACCCAGGGAAATGCTCCCCACCCACCGGCCAACACCCATCTCCACCCAGAGGAACTGGGTGGAGGCATCATGTGTGCACAGGGTCCATGGTGATTGGCTGCAGTGGTGCCCTGCAACATGTATAATAAAATGTAACACCCATTTTATAGGTGTTAAAGCGTCTGTGAAAAAGGACCTTTGTAAAGTGCCAGGTACATTGCTGGCACTACATAAATGCTTGATGATGATGATGATAATAATAATAATTAATAATATAATAAATTAATAAATAGATGCCCAGGCATCTAGTCTTGTAAAATCCTGTTGCAGTTCTTCACAGTCTGCTCGTGTTTTAACTACCTTGAATAACTTGGTGTCATCTGCAAATTTGATCACTGCACTCTTAAAGGCGTTTTCCAGATCATTAATGAATACATTAAACAGCACCAGTCCCAATACAGATTCCTGAGGCACACCGCTTTTTACATCTCTCCATTGTGAAAACTGACCATTCAGTCCTACTCTTTGCTTCCTATCCTTTAACCAGTTACCAATCCATAGTACCTCCTATCCCGTGACATTTTAATTTTCTCAAGTGTCTTTTATGTGGGACCTTATCAAATGCTTTCTGGAAATCCAGGTACACTATATCTACCGGGTCTCCCTTGTCCACAGGCTTATTAACATCCTCAAAGAATTCCACCAGATTAGTGAGACATGACTTACCTTTGATTCTTCCCCATTAAGCCAAATTTCTTGGCATGCCCAGAACCAAAATATGGATTGGAGAACATAAATATGATTATGTGTCTACAGAGTATACTGGACCAGAACCAACTGGTGTAAAATACTGTAGCTTCACAAAGACAGTGGAGTTATCAAATTTGCATTAGCTGACAGTCTGATCCAAAAGATTTAACAAAATCTGTTGGTCTCTTGCTTCGTGATCATCTTTTACTGCTTAGAGAAAGGTGGAGGGTTTTGTCCCTTTTTCATTCCATCTCTTTTGAGTGCAAATTCATAGACAGTTTCCAGAACATTATTATCATAGGACATGGAATTGTCCCTTTAAATACTTTGTCAGAACATGAAATTTCAGTTTGAACTCCAGGAGCAAAATAAAAATAAAAATTCAGTTGCCAGACTTTATCCTGATATTAAACCATGCTTGCCCCACTATACCCCTGAACCAGTTGCCAGCCTCCGTTTTCTGGGTGCCAATGACTCCTAGCCACCTGCAAATTCCACACTCTGACTTTTTTATCTCTCTAGTGCAGGGATTCTCAACCTGGTGCTTGGGAGCACCAGAGTGCTTGGGCAATGTGTGACAGTGCTCCCAAAGCCAGCAGTCAGTATTGCTTGGGAGCACTTTGAAACTGTCTTCTTCTTCTTCAAGTTTTATTACATAGCCATTGGCCGTCGTAAAAAGAACGCGTACACACAAAACAATCAAAACATAACAATTCCCCCCAAAAACACACACACATGCCAGCATTGAGTTTTGAAACAGTCCTTCATCCATTAAAGTCAACGTGAGCTAGGATTCATTGATTAATTATCTCAATTTCCATTGATATTAGTTAAATTGAATTGCAGAGGAGAGACTTAATCTGTGCATATTTATGCAAATCATTCACACAAATTATACAGTGCTCCCAGTAGTCACTTATGTCACTCCAGTGACTGGAAAAAGGTTGAGAACCCCTGTGGAGCCTACTATGTTCTATGTTTAGAAGCAGCCTGAATCTAAAAGGAGTAGCAGTATATTTAGAATAAGTCCTTGCATATTGTTTGTGGTTAGTAAGTATGGTGGCTTCGGCCCAGGCATGTCTGTATGGTTTCCTTCATATTGTTTAGTTATGTAAAGGGCAAAATAAAAAATTTAAAATATGATTACTTGGACCTCCCACATAACACAGGCCATAGGATGTAATCTCTGAGTTACAGCATATTCATTGTCTTTTTCAGGAGTGTGTGAGTTTTCTAACAGTGCGGTTTAGAAAGGGTATCCCGATCCCCTCAGATGAGTCCACATCTGAATTAACTCGGTGTGCAAGGGCAGGGGTTCCCAAGCTATGGGTTGTCACCCCCCACATGAGGTTATGTCGTTTGCAGATGAGTCCATGAACCTGACTGATATTTGACAAACTTCGCTTGCCGGTGCACCCCCCCAATGAGACACAGAGACAGTATATGGTTTAAAACTTGGCCGCACTTTATTTCAACAGATTGAATTAGGCCAGTGGGTGATTGCACCAGCAATATGGGTCCAGTATGCTAGCTACTTAATTCTTATTAACGTGTACTGACCGGGATGTACCTTCCCTAGTCAGTACTAACCAACAAACTTTTTCCCTTCGACAGCACTCTGGCTCTGGCCGAAAGGGAACAGGCCCAACGGTGGGCGTGAGTAAGGAGGTGAGTACCCGTAAGGCCAGCAGACCGTGCATGTACTTGCTGGCCTCACCTGGTACGCCTCCCAGGGTGATGACCCCTGCGCGTACTGCTCTCCCTTCGCACAGGGTGTCGCCTCCCCATCTCTTAAGGAGATGACTCATCTTATCCTATTCTTACCTATTTATCCTACTGTAGCATACTGGACCCCCGCCACTAAAAGGGGGAGGCCGTCCGGTCTCCCCCGACACCCACTGACCATCACATCACCAACTCCTTCAGGTGTTGGGCCAAGTTCCTAACATATAAGTCATTACCAACTTGAGAGAGATGGACCCCATCATCTCTGAACAACTCTGGCCGTCCCACATTAATGTCTGTGTGTTGTAAAATTGCACCCCCAATGCTACCTATCCATTTTGCTATTTCCCTATTGATGTTCCTACGGGCCTTATCAATTTTGGGTGGGTTAATAGCTCCCGACCATCGAATTCTGGGGACTAAACTAGTCCAACATAACTGAACGTTAGCAAACAAGCTCTTCACCAACAACAGGTCCTTTTTAATTTTGATCAGGAGGTTAACCCCTTTTTGGGCCGGGATGTCATTCTCGCCTAAGTGTATTACGAGAATGTCGGGTGTGCCTTCTCTTCCAAGCAATCTCAATTTTGGCAGCAGCTGGTACCATCTCATGCCACCATATCCATACCACCTAACTGCTGCCCTTTGACCCAATCCTAGTTGGAGTCCCCATTCTGTCCGTATGGCAGCCTTCTCAGCCCAACGAACCAGGCTATGGCCCACGATCCATACCTCCTGTTTTTTTGTTCCGTTGGACCTAAACCCTGGGACAGGAGACACAATAATGTTATTGATGGCATCTTACATACCTTCTATATGCATTGGACCGCCACCGCCCTACCCCTTTAATCGCCTCGGGAGGCAAACCTGCCGCTGCTGCTGTTGTGGCAGCCCCTATTCTGAATGAATGAGACCCATATGAATTTGCTGGAAGGCCTAACTTACCCAGCGCAGTCCTAAGGACAGCACTGAATTGATAGCTCGTCAACTGGGTGGCGTTTTGGTGGCGGAACAATGTGCCTGTAACCTGTGGGCGTATGGTGAGGTAGTGACCCATTTGACTTACAGGGCATATCCCTTCTTGTCCCGATCTGAACAGTTCAACATTGGTACCCCTGCCCCTCTGATCCGTCTTGGATCGTCTTAACCGTAAGCGCAGTCTACTGGGGTTCCAATCAATGTCGTTGATTCCAAAGGCCCGGCCAGATAAATCTCTTCTAGATGTTGGGACCACTTCGCTCACTCTAAATCCACCAAAATATGTAACGGCATAGACCGCTGTGAACAATTGTGCTTCGTATGCGTCGCGACATATCTCTGGTAAGATTCCTACTATATGGACTAATATCGGTGTGGTTATGGGGGCTCTTTCAGGGACTGGGGTTGCCGTTCCTCTGGACCAGCTTTCCAGCATCCTTTTTAAATAAAAACCGTTATCTGGGGAGGGATAACCTTTCATTTTGCTCACAAAATTAATGGCTGCTATCTTGCCCCCTATGGTGCTAACCGCTAGGCCCCTGTGCCGGAGGGACATTGCAAATTGTAGTACTTCAGGCTCTGTAATGGGAAAACCCGGTGCCCAACCTCTGTCTACTCTATATGCCTGGAATTCCTGGAACGCCCTACCGTAAGCTGCCTGAGTTCTAGGAGCCAGGGATCCCTGCACGATATTCTGAACTTCTAGCTCCCAAGGCTCCATGCTCTCGGCGGGAGAGGGTCGGGAAACTCCCTGGCTTCCGGCGCAAGTTCCCGGAATCGCTCGATCTGAAAGCGAGAGAGGGCATCGGCTATGCCATTGTCAATACCGGGTACATGACGTGCTGTGAACATTATGTTGTTCCTAAGGCAGGCTACTACCATGGTACGCACTAGACTCATAACACGGGGGGAGCGTGATGTCTGCGTGTTTATTATATGTACCACCGCCATATTGTCGCACCAGAACAATATGGTGTGATTAGCGAATTGCTCAGCCCACAGCAATACTGCTATGACTATGGGGAACAATTCTAAAAACGTTAGATCTTTTGTCAGTCCCGTTTCATGCCAACTAGGTGGCCAAGGCTCCGCACACCACTGAGTCTGAAAGTAAACTCCAAAGCCTGCTCCCCCTGCTGCATCAGAGTGCACCTGCAGGTCACTACGCAACAGCCACTTGCTACGCCAAAAACTCACTCCATTGTATTCCTTCAGGAATTCAAGCCAGGATCGCAGGTCAGCCTTCATTTCTTTATTTACCCTAATTCTATAGTGGGGTTGGAGGTCGCCCCTCAGTTTGCCATATAGCCTGGTTAAAAACGCTCTGCCAGGTGCAACCACCCGGCAAGCGAAGTTAAGGCTGCCTACTAATGATTGCAGGGTTTTTACTGTGATCTTCTGCGCCAATATGCATTCCTCGATCTTAGCCTTTAACGTATCCAACTTGTCCTGTGGGAGCCTGGACCATTTCTTTACAGTGTCCAATTCTATGCCAAGGTAAGTTAAGGTTGTGGATGGTCCCTCCGTCTTCTCCGGGGCAAGTGGGATCCCTAATTCAGTGGCCATCTCCTGGAACAGCCCCAGAGCAAACGCGCATTCGTCTGTCCCCGGCGGGGCTATTATCAGGAAATCATCGAGGTATTTTGTTACTTCTCCCCCTTTCCATCGCTGTTTAAAGATCCACTCTACCAGGGAACTGAATCGTTCAAATGCCGAACAGGAGATGGAGCATCCCATTGGCATAGCTCGATCAAAATAATAATGTCCCCCGAAGTGAAATCCCAACAGGTGGAAGCTATCAGGGTGCACTGGTAGCAAGCGGAATGCTGATTTGACATCGCACTTCGCCAGCAGTGCCCCGGGTCCCATGTTCCGGGCTTTTTCTACCGCCGTGTCAAACGACGCATACCTCACTGTAGCCAATTCTTTCGGTATGGCGTCGTTCACTGAGGCGCCGTGAGGGTAAGACAGGTGATGAATCAACCTAAACTCACCGTGGGCTTTCTTTGGGACTATGCCCAGGGGTGACAGTACTAAGTTTTGGATGGGTGGTTGTTGGAATGGACCAGCTACTCTGCCTTCAGACACCTCTTTATCAATCTTTTCCTTAACTAATTCCTCGTGCCCATTTATGGACTTTAGGTTCCTAACTTTTTGGGGGCACTCAACTGGGCCGGCAGGAATGTGGAAACCGTTTTTAAAACCTTTAACTACATATTCTACTTCTTCCTTAACCGGGTGCATGCTGAGGGCTCTTTTTAGTAACTCAATTCGGATTGGCGTCGGCCCCCTTTTGGATGCGGGTCCCCGGGGGGCCACCTTGCCCTCCTTTTCCCTGGCCCGCACCACCGCCGAATCGGCCTCGCCCACCCTTCTGACGGGGTCGGTAGCACGTGCTCTCAGGGTGTCCCCCCCCACAGCTGGAGCACGCATGCCGAAACCGACACTGGGATCTGTTGCACCTGCCTGTGGAGTTATACTCCCAACACGTGCCGGGACCGCCCTGACCTCTTTTTCGTGTCTCCCCGCGGTATGGCTCATTGGCGGGAGCCACCCCTCCCTTGTATAATGGGTGCCCGCTATCAGACCGGGGAGCCCTGGTTGCGTCCACCATGCTCTCCAGCCAGATGTCTGGCGCATGGGCGTCCCATCGGAGGCCCGGGGTGTTCGCTGCCCTATGACGAAACGCTTCGTCATAACGCAGCCACGCGCCAGGGGGACCTGTGCCATGGGCCCGACGGACAATGTCAGCGTATTTATGTAATTCTAGTCCCCGCCCTGGGTCTGCCTGCATTATGACCCCCATGTAGACCGCGAAAGCGGAAGTCCAATTGGCCCAGTTTCTATCCGCTTTTGGGCGCTTAAATTTTTCTTTCTCTTTCTCATCTTCCGCTTCAGTGTGGTCCACTACGGGGTCGCTGAATAACAATGCAAATATATCAACATATTCACCCCGCCAAATTTTGTCTTTGGTCGCGGGGGTTAAATGGCTGCCAAATGGGGCCGCCACATCAGCGATTACCCCGCCCGGTGGGCGTATGATTGTTGCTGACACCGCCCCCACTGGTGTGGTGGCCAGGGGTACCCGCACCTGGGAAAAGGGAGCTGTTTCCTGGCTAGTGATTGGCTCTGCACTGCTGCCGTTATGGGGGGCTGCTGTACCCGATTGCCCTACGGGCAAACCAACTGGTAACACCCAGGCCCACATACCCTCGATCTGTAGAAGGCGGGGGGCTGCCGCCTGCTGCCCCTGTTCTAGGACCCTACCTGGTGCTGTGCCGACTGGGCCACTACTCCCCCTCTGCCCAGGCCTGTTGAGAGGCCTGACGGCCCCTCCGCCATGAAGTGTGCTGCTTGGCCCCGCCCCCATGGGGGGGTCATCATAGCTGGTTAAAACCGTTGTCCCCCACCCCCCGCGGTTGGCCAACTCACCCTGGAACGTCGGCTGGGGTTGGCTGCTCGGCCCGGAGGCTTCATGGGGCCGCCCTCCATGCTGGCCCCTGGGCTCCCTTTGGAGGGCTACTTCAATCGCCTGCAGGCGCTGTAATATGTCTTGCTCCCCCCCTTGTTGCTGCTCGTCGCGTCTCCGGCGGGCCGGTGGGGGTCCTTCGCCTGCCAAAAAAGCGCATCTCGGGGGCGCTCGTGCCCCCCCATATCATATGGTGTAACTGTCGGTGCCCCCAATGCTGCCGTACCGCTGGCCTGGTGCCGCTGGTAACGTGCCAGCCCTGGTACACCAAAGGGGTCCCATGTATCGGGGGGGCAAACCAACTGGGTACCGTGCGTCCCATAATTATATCCCCCCCCCGATGGTTTCGTCCTGTTCTGGTGAACCCCATGATGTGCTCGGATTTTGCCCCCCATCTAGTGGGGTAAGTTGTTGCACCAGCGACCTTAGCCCAGGGGGGGGTTGAACTGTCCCCCCCCCTAGCCTGGCTAACCTGGGTCTGGCTCATCCCTACATAATCCCCTCGTGATGGACCCGGTTCGTCCCTGTATCGCACCGGGGGGGTTATGGTTCTAGTACCCCTTCTGGGGCCCTCAATTGGGGGTTGAAATGCCGCTGGATCTGCTTCTGGGGCCGGCTGGGTTTCTCTCCCCCCAACTAGAACGTTTAAGCCCTCCCCTTCTATATCCCTTGTATTGGGCTGGGGGCCCAGAGGGGTGGGGGGTGGAGAGCCTGAGGCCCGCCTCTGTAGCAAGGCCTCACAAGCTGCCAGCCGCTCCAATAGTTCCTGCCGGGTTGGAGCCCCAATCCCGTCCTCCCTCTCTCCCCGCTCCGGGCTGCCCCCACTCCGTGACTGGGTCCCCGTTTGCGGGGGTCGCTTTTTTGGGGCCGCCTTCTTTTTAGTGCGGCCCATTGCTCCGTAACTCCTACCGCTCCCGGCCTCTTCAGTCCACGTGGTGCTGTCTCTCAGCAGCAAGCGACCTTGCTGCTGCCTTCTGGCACCCGACAAACAGACTGAGGCTTATCCTCGCGGCCCCGCCCTCCCTACAAAGGGCGGGAACCGCTCGACATTCCAGGCGCGGCGCCACTGCGCACGCGCCACCACGGGTTGCCATAGCAACCGGCCCGTTGGCCCGCTCACGCTGCTCTAGCAGCCATCTTGCCTCGCCGCATCCCCGAGGGGGGGCGCGGCAATTGCCCCGTCGTCGGGATTACCCGCGGCGAAGGAGACTTGTCTTTTGTTGTTGTCCCATGGGATAACGTTTGTCTCAAAATTGGCTAATACGGGGGAAGGGGGAAAGGGAATGGGGCCCACCATACCCAGTGCTTGCTTTCGAAGCACACAGAAAGATACCGAGCTAAACGCAATATAAAATAAATAAAATCAGATGATGCAAAAGGCTGGAGTGTGTCACCATTACTCAAATTCCATAGTATGTTACTCTGTCAGTAGTTCTATTAAAGAGATTGAGGTAGAAGGAGGCACAGATAATAACAAGTCCAGCTGCTTTTCTCAGTTTTATTTTCCCCATTGTTTACATGAAACCCATTGCATTAATTCTTGGAGAACATCCTTGTAAATATGTTATGATTTGACCTTTCATTCCTAGATGATGATGGGATGGCATTTGCTGTCACTTGGAATCTACCCTCTGTAAATTCAGGGGAGCCATGTCAGAGCATACCAAATAAAAGTATATTCTGCAACAAAAGAGGCGAGTATTTGTGGCACATGCCTCTTTTCTCAGTATGTGTGTGGCTATGTATTCAGTGAGTTAACTGATTAACATGAGCCTACAATTAAGCAGTGCAACGTAACAATGGATTTTGGCAGAGATCTGTAGTATAATTAGAGTTGTTGTGCAAGTGATAACTTTCATACAGATTCAAACTGTTTGCAGACACTACAGGTTGCTGACTGCCGGATCCCTTTCTGCTGCCATATTTGACAAATAATATCTGAAAACATTTGAAATTCAATAGGTTCATGTCCAAAACCACAAGAGTTAGTTTATGAAATCCTAGACACAAAGTAGTGTCTGTCAGGTAGCATGATTACTGTAGAAGTATGATGCCCAATATATACTGAATATATCTGCAGTCTGGTTTGTAGGCGCTATTCATATGCACTTCAGAAGTTTTCGACTGCTGTATCTGAAAAACATGCACACAGCCTTGGTTTCCTTTTGTTCCTTTTATGGTGCACAAGGTAGCAAAGGTAGCATTGGGTAGTCAGTGTTGCATGCAGCAGCTCCATTTTGTTTAGGCTGTCAGCACATTAGTAAAACATAGTGTATGGACATGAAACCGTTCGTTAGTGTGGGGTTTTTTTAGTGGTTTTTTTTTTTTTTACAAAGGACCTACTTACTTAATATGAACAGTTGCACTCTGCTCTTCTATGATATGTATAACAAGTATGTTTCCTACATTGAGGAAGGGAAGTGGGCAAGGCAGTTGAAGCTGAATTCAGACAAGACTGAAGTGATGATGGTTGGCCAGCAGCTGCGGTGTGCAGCCGAGGGCACCAGGGGCAATTCCCCTCCTGTGCCCTCTGATGCCCCTCCTGTGCCCTCTGCCCCACTACTGTACCCCCTGCCCCCCTGCACACACAGCCTCTTACCTGCAAGAACTCCTGTTGGGGCCGCCAGCAGCTGCTGCTGCTCATTTTCACAAAGGAGGGGGCCCCATGCCGGGAAACTCTGCCGCCAGCAGTTTGTTTTTTTGTCAGCTGTCAGTTTGTTTTTTTGTGAGCTGACTGAGCAAGTGAACCGGAGCAGTGAGCTGTGAGATGACTGGCTCACTCTCCTCCAGCCAGCCCCCCTTTCCCCCCAGCCTGGAGGAGGGAGGGACTGGGTCGCATCGAGTCCCAAAAAGGAACGCACTTGGGCGGCTAGGGGGAGCCATCCAAGCACGTGTAATGGGAAACTGCAGTTTCCCATTACAGCCACCAGGGGGCAGGCTTTCATTGAGCCCTCTGGGCTCAATTTTTAAATGGCGCCTGGACTCTGATTGCAAGCGCTCAGGTGATTGTGCACTTGCGCCGCCTTAGATAATTGAATTGGGGCAGGTGGGCAGTGCTGGGTTTTTCTGAGGGCACGCATGCTTAGTGAGGGCATGGGCTGTTTTGCTCTGCTGAGCTGCGTGCATTGGCACCATTTTGTGGAGTGTCCTGGCATGGTTGGAGGGGACTCTGTTTGGCTCAGTGACTCAGTCACACCCGGTTGCTGAATGCTCCCTCCCCCCCGGTCCTCTTTGGGACAGAGAGAGTCTTTTGGAGCATTGGACCAGACCAGTATCCTGATTCCTGCTTCGTGAAGTGGGATGAGTATTAAATTGNGGGGGGGGGGGGGGGGAGAAGGGAGAATGTGAGACTGGGGGAAAAGGGGGCCAGGCTGAGTGGAGGGTGGGGGGAGATGGACTGGGAGACAGCCACTGGTCCGGAATGGGGCTGGGCTGGGGGGGGGGAATTAGGAGTGGGAGCACGGAGGCTGAATGGGGCTGGGGTGGAGTGGAGGAGGGGTGAACTGGAACTCGGAGACACGAGAATGGGAGGAAGGGGGGTGCACTGGGAGACAATGGGGGAGGTGGTGGTGGGACTCGGGGAGTCTGACTGAGGAATGGGGTTGGAGGAGGGGGATGCACTGGGAGACATGGGGGTGGGAGGGACTCGGGGAGTCTGACTGGGCAATGGGGCTGGGGGAGGGGGTGGACTGGGAGACATGGATGAGCGAGCGGGTGGACTGGGAGATGCATGAGGAGGGGGGTGCAACAGATGTGACGTGAACCATGTTTTGGGGGACAAGTGGAACTCCTCGGTGTTGCTTTTGTGGTGTGTTGAGGATAATATGGCTGGCTTAAGATATGATTTCAGTGGTGGTTTGCTTTTGCTTGTGTGTTTGCCGGTGCACTGCTGGTTTCCCCCCTCCTCCCCCAGGCACGTGCAAAGGCCGTGGCCATTTTCTGGGGCCCTACTGGCCATGGCTACTCTGGGTTAAAATGGGTCCCTTTCCTGTTTTACATGTAAATGTCTGCTTTCTGTTTTCCGGGTGGGGGACCTAGGGGTTTGGATGGGAGAAGGGTTTCTAAAAAATCTAATCTTTGCTGGAATGTTCCTTGCATTTTAAAATGGCCCTGTCCTTTGCGGTTTGGTGGGATGTTGTGAGTAGAGACAAAATGGCCTCCGCCTCTCTAGTAGAGAGGTCATTATGTGAATTTGTGTGTCTACTGGTCATGACTACTCTTTTTAAAAATGGTCCCGAGCCTCCCATTGCTGTTTTACAGCTGCTCCGTGCTGCTGGAAAGTTGTTTGGTGGCAATGCAGGCCTGCAACAGGGCAAACCTTTTTAAAAGACCTGTTTGCTTGGACAGGCGTTTGGCTGTTGGGGATAGGATGTAGCTACTGGGGATGCTGGTCTCGCTGGGCCAGTTTTGCTTGCAGTGCCGGCCTGCAACAGGACAAACCATTTTAAAAAGGCCTGTTTGCTTGGACAGGCATTTGGCTATTGGGGATCTTGATTAAAATGGTTCCTGTCTTTTCCGTTTTCCACCTAAAATGTCTGCTTTCTGTCTTTCGGGTGGAGGGACCTAGGAGCTTGGCTGGAAGGAAGGGTTTCCAGCGCCAACTTTGCTGGAATGTTCCTTGCATTCTATAGTGGCTCTGCCTTTTAGTTTGGTGGGATGTTGTGGCAGGCTTTTCTGCAAGAAGGCTATGCCACATGGTGGTTCAGTTCACTAATGGCTAGTCTAACGGCCTTCAGAAGACTACAGGTGGCCAAGGATGCCATGAAAATCGAGGATTCAAGGGTTCAGGATAAAGGGAGGCGATGGCAACATGATCTATTTTTTTAACCTACTATGGTTAATTTGGACCCAGTGGGAAAGAGAGTGGACGGGACCCCAGTAAGAGGGCTCTCTATCCCCCAGTGGCAGTGCTTCACATTGCAGCGTTCCCAGTGTTAACTAATGTAATGTCCATCCAGTGTTAACCCTGGGAACTCCTTGTTGCTGGGTTAACCCTGGGAACTCCTTGCTGCTGGGTTCTGCCATGCCACTGGCCTACCGTTGCCATACTGTTGCCCTGGCTCTGCCACTAGGCCCTCTGGCAGCAAAGCTGCTGCCGGCAGGTTCAACCCACCCACTGCCCCACCAGCCTCCAAAGCCACCAGCTGCCACTGTTGGCCAGCACTGTGACCTGAGAGGAATTGAGACATCTATTGTTGATGAGGTACAGCCTCCCCTGTTTACTCAGGTTTACAGTCTTGAGCTATTCCTGGACTCTGTGCTGTGCCTGGAACATCAGGTCATGGAGGTAGCCAAGAGTGCCTTTCACCAACTCCACCTGGTGAGAAGACTGTGACCCTGTCTTTCAGTTAAATGCCTTGCAATAATAATAATAATAATAATAATAACAACAATAATTTTATTTTTCTAGTGCTCCCCTGCCTTTAAATGGCACTCGGAGTGCTTTACAATAAAAATATAACACCAATATAAAACAGTATAAAATCAGTTTAAAACAATTAAAAACCATTTAAAAGGTGAAGAGGGGATTCATTAAGGGGAATCAGCAGTGGATCCAACAACCACCTGGAGAACAATTGTGTTTTTGAGTAACTAAAGCTGCTTTTTCACAAGACACTAATTGCAGGATTGTAATTTGCTCCTGCAAGTTAATTGCACATGTGAGTGCACTATTCCATGTTCATCCTGTAAGTTATGCCTTGAATGCTCACGCATTACTAGGCTCCAAAATCCTACTCTTACAGCGACAGGCGTTATGGTTGTGCAAAATTGGGAATGGAGGAATACCTGTCAGTATGATGGGATAACAAGTGTGGAAAATGGGAAACCAATAGGATGGAGCTATGGTTTGTTCCCATCTAGTTAATTTCAGCTGGCTTGTTCATTTCACCTTGCCTTGCTGCTGCTTTGTTAATTTCACCTTGCTCTGATGATGGCTTGTTAATTTTAATCTGCTGCCAGCTTGTGGATTTCAACCCTTTCCTGATATCAGTCGGGGAGCAAGCACATGGCAGAAGGGAGAGGATGAAAACTCTGTGAAATTTGCACTCATGAGAATGGTAGATCCTGCGATTAGTGACGTCAGTGTAAACCTTTCTGAAAAAAATTGCGGGAGACACGTTTCATGAGAAGGCTGTCCAGAAAATAAATCACACAATTTTATGATCGCAGGACGATTGTGCGAACACGAAAATCATAGGAGACACCGTCTTGTGTGAAAGCAGCCTAAGAGGGACATCCAGAGGGAGTGTGTTCCACAGTGAGAGGCCCGCCACAGCGAAGGCCGAATCACCCATTAATTTAAGACACTATGGCAGGATCTTCAAACAGCAGGTGGTTTCTGAGCACAGATACCCATTGGTGTCAGGCTCCAGGAGCAGGACTCAAATATAGCCAGGGCCTATACCAGCCTTCATTACCTTGAGTCTAGACTACTGCAGTGTGCTCTATATGGGGTTGCCCTTGAAGACTGTCCGAGGACTGCCACTGGTACAGAACACAGCAGCCCAGGAGCATATAACACTAGTGCTCCATGGTTTGCACTGGCTTCCATTAGCATTCCAAGCACAATTAAAGTTGCTTTTTTTGACCTATAAAACTCTAAACAACCTGGACCATACTTATGTGAAGGATTTCCTCACCCCTTATGTCCCAACGTAGCCTCTAAAGTCAGCCAAGAGTGCAAACCCTCAGTGACTTTAATGATGAGGATTGAACCCTTTCTCTTGCTGTCCTGTTTACTGACCGTTTCATTATTCCAACGTACTTTGGATACCATGAGAGATATAATGGAGAAAGAGGTAGAATTTAGTTTTGATAAAATCTTTACCTGTTACCTTCATGCAAAATGGTGAGAAATGTTTGCACATGTTTCCATGTCCTCCTTCATAAGAAGGAGACCTTGACTTGGATTCAAGGGTAGTGTGTTGACCTGTGTCGCTAAGTAGATAGCCTGCTTCGTTTTGTACTAATTTGAGGGCTTCACGCTGTGGGGCTTGATTCCTACATAAAAGTTGCAATAAACAAACCTGGATTTCACAAGTATGTGGATCTCAAAGTGCAAAGAAATGGGTATTTTTTATTATTATTATTTTTAAATTTAAACCAATCACAGGGAATTGGGCATGGTTTGTTAGGTTTCTTTAATTCAAGGAAAATATGTACAACCTTGGCCATCTTAATTATGTTAAGGTAAATGGATAAGGGCTTTACATATATTTGTATTTACTGAAGAAAATGGCCCTTTTTAGGGCGGGGGTAGGTGGGGGGGATGGATGGGGTAGATGAGGGGATGGATGTTTTGGCATGGTGGGTGGAGGTGGGTGTGTGTCCCTTTACACGGACACCCACCCACCTCCACCCACGGGGCCTCCTCTGGTTTTCCAGAGGGCTCTGTGGGTGGGTGATGGTTGGAGTTGCGCAGGAGTGCCCCCCCCCCCCTCATCCCTCTTGGTGTTCACACAGACAAACACTGAGCAAACACCCATCCCACCACCCACTGCCGGTCGTTTACATGGATGCCCCCCCCCCCCAAATACCAAGGGGTGGGGGCGGAATGGCATCCGTGTAAAAACAGCCAATGTTTTGAATATTGCCATATCACTACTTGGGCATTTAATTGGTATGTTTTTAAGAGTGGCTTCTTTGTTTGTATGCTCACAATAGCATGCATTGTAAGTGTGTATGTGGGTATTTTAAGTATGTGCTTTATTTTTATTGGCAGAGGGTAATTGCCCAGAAGCACTCATTTGACACAACAGAATTAGGAATAAAATACTTGTTTACTAGGCAATTATAAAGGAGATTATATAAACATTGAGGAGGTATGGGAGCTACTTTCTTTTTCCTTTTCATACAGCGAGAGAGAGAGAGAGTTAACAGCATTTTAGGTTGCTAGGCAGCCACAGCCTTCCTCCCCCCCCCCCCTTCCCCTGGAACCCTGATGAATACAGAAACTATAGAAATTAACCCTTTTATATCATAGGTGGGGATGCTCTTTTGCTGTCGCACATCCAACACCCCTTCTCAATAGCTGACGGATCATTCCCCAAGGTTAATCTTCTCTGTAAGTTCACGGTGATGAATTTTGGCCAGTAGTTTAGTTAGTATGTCTGCTATCATGTTCTCTGTTGGGCAGTATTGAAGTTGTATGGTGCCCTTCTCTTGTAAGTCTCTCAGTAGGTGGTGCTTCGCGTTGATGTGCTTGGTACAGGAGTTCACTTTCTCTGCTTGCACCAACTTTATGCACCCCTGGTTGTCTTTCAGTATTAGGATGGGTTCGTGCATGTCAATTCCTCTATCTACCAGTAATTGATGGAGCCAAACTGCTTCTTGACATGCTTGCGCTGCAGCAATGTATTCAGCTTCTGTGGATGAGAGTGCTACGGTCAGTTGCTTTTTGCTGGTCCAACTGATAGTCCCTCCCCCAAGTTGAAACAGGTGTCCTGTAGTAGACTTTCGGTCCACTGTGTCTCCTGCCCAGTCTCCGTCTACATAGCCAATTAGCTTTGGGCTTGAGGTTGCAGGTAGTCTCAGTTTCGTATCAAGTGTCCCTTTAAGGTAGCACATTATTCTTTTCACTTGGTTCCAGTCACTTTGGTTTGGTGCTGCAACCTTTCTGCATAGGATCCCAACTGCAGCTGAGATGTCTGGTCTTGTTACTGTGACTATATACAATACCTTCCCAATGGCCTCTCGGTATTGATGGTTACTTGGCAATTGAAGTTGGTTCTCAGTGTTATCTCCCTTGAGATAGTCCATTTCTATGGGTGTTCTCACTTCCTTGGCTTCCTCCATTCCGAAGTAGGTTAGCATTTCGCTAATTTTGTTTCTTTGGTTGAGTAGAAAGCTTCCATCTTCCTCCCTCTTTATTTGGATTCCAAGGTAACATGTGATCTCCCCATGATCTTTGATTTCAAAATTCTCACTGAGTTTACTGATGACATTGTTGCTATCATCCTTCTGTTCATAGAAGATTAGTACATCATCTACATAGATCAAGACATAAACTCTTCTTCTGTCTTTTATTTTGGTATACAGGCATGGGTCTGTCTTACTTCTTGTGAAACCTGCCTCTGTGAGGACTTGGTTAACCTTTTTGTTCCAGGCTCTCGCTGCTTGCTTAAGTCCATACATGCTCTTTTGGAGCTTGCATACTATGTCTGCACCTTCTGGATCTGTAACTACTGGTGGTTGCTCCATGTACAGTTCCTCATTGATGTCTCCATACAAGAAAGCTGTTTTTATGTCCAGGTGTTGCACTCACATTTTTTTGCTTGCTGTGATGCATAGGAGTGCCCTTATGGTTGTGTGCTTCACAACAGGAGCAAATGATTAATCATTGTCTTGGCCAAATTTTTATGAGTACCCTTTAGCTACCAATCTGGCCTTGTAGCGCTCCACTTCTCCATTGGAGTTATATTTCACTTTAAATGTCCATTTGCATCCAGTTGCTTTGTGGCCTCGAGGTAGCTGGGTAAGTATTCAGGTTCTGTTTTTTTCGAAGTGATTCCATTTCTTCTTCTGCAGTCTTCCCCCACTTGGTTGCCTCATCTATAGGTAGCCCTTCTATGTCTTCCAGGTAGAAGGTTCCCTTATTTTGTAAGTTTTCGCCATGTATGAGAGTCTCTTAGCCGGTATCCCCTTTGTTGTCCAACCTGACCTTCAGGGTTCATGTTCTGCTTATTGTTCTACTGGTTCGGGGTCATCGGCTTGGTTGAGAATGTTTTCTTCTTCATCTTTGATTAGCTGGCTTTCAGTGCTGTCTTGACTTGTGTCAGCTGATATGTCTACAGGCATGTCTCTCTCTGGATTTACTGGTACCATGACATTTGGTTGGTGCATCTCGTTGAAATGTACACTGTGGCTCACCATTACCTTGCATGTCTTGGGGTTTAAGACTCTGTAGCCTTTGCTCTTTTTGCTGTATCCCACCATCACTCATTCTGTGGCTCTCTTGCTTAGCTTTGAGTGCTTCTCACTTGGAATGTATACATAGGCGTTCCAGCCAAATACTCTCAGGTGGCCCAGACTGGGTTTTGTGCCATGACATAACTCGTGTGGGGTCACCTCTGTGGCTTTTGTCGGTAGCCGATTCTGTAGCTGTCATCAGTGCTTCACCTCAGAATTTGTTATGTAGGTTGGCATCTGTTAAGATGCTTCTTGCCATCTCCACTAGAGAACGGTTCTTCCTTTCCGCTACTTCATTTGTTCTGGGTGTAGGGTACAGTGGTTTGGTGCTCCTTTAAGTATGCTTGTACTTCTTTACTTATGTACTCTCCTCTGTTGTCGGTTCGGAAGATCGTGGGTCTACATTGGAACTTGTTACTCACTGCAGCCACGTATTCCATGAGTTTTTCCAGCATCTCACTCTTCTGCTTCATGAAGTATGTTTTGGTGTACCTGGAATGGTCATCAGTGAATGTTATGAAGTATCGTTTCCTAGCATCTGTTGCTGTCTTCATTGATCATTGGTCTTCATTGGTCCACACACGTCACTGTGGATCAGTTCTAGTGGACGGCTTGCCCGACTGTAGCTGACTTTGGGTTTCGTGGTGCATTTTATTGGGTTTCGTAAGGCATTTTATTGCCTCTGGGTCTCTTGTGTTCTAATCATCAGTGCCACATGTGAATACACTTCTGTTGGTGGGGTTGAATAACTGATTTAACTTCCTCGGTTCCACTTAGGAGCGTGTACAGATGATCTTCTGCTACTCCTTCAACAAGGATTTCTGCCCCGTTTTGTATTGAGCACGTCTTTCCGCAGAAGTGCACAATGAGGCCGTTGTTAGTCAGGCGCTTGACGGAAAGTAGGCTCCCCTTAAGTTCTGGTATGTACAGAACATCCTTTACTGGGATCTTGCGTCTTTCTCCATGGGTTGTGGCACACTTTAGGGTCCTGTATCCGATTCCTTCTACAGCTATGCTGCCTCCATCTGCAAGGAAAACTTTGTCTTTTACGCTTTGGTCCAATTGGTTGAAAAATTCTCTGTTGCTTGTCATATGGCTAGTGGCCCCAGAGTCTACACACCACCCCGATGTACAACCTCTTTCAGTGATCTTAAAGCATCCTCCCCATGATGTGTGGGCACCCCCTTTTTCAGTCTTACTTGTGGCTGTCTTCGCTATTTCTTTTGCCCCTGTCACCATCCTCTTAAATTGTTCAGCTTTCCAAATTGAGCAGTCTCTCTTTAGGTGCCCAGGCTTCTTACAATGAAAATATACTTTGGGTTCAGTCTTCCATTGCACACCTTCTCCTACTTTAAGGGCTGTCTCATCTCTGCTAGTCTCCTTGCCTACCCTGCTTTCCCTTCCACGATGTTATTCATCCATCAGTTTTCCTTTCACAAACTCCAGCATCAGTTCCGATTCTGGTCTGGTTTCAAGGGGTATATCAGCAGGGCGGTTATATGGTTGTCTTTCATTTCCTCTCCCATGCCTCTCAACTGCTCTACAATTTCAAGAATTGAGTTTATATGGGCCTGCATGTCCTGGTACTTCTGTAGTCTTATCCCGTATAGTTTACGCAGTAGGTATAGCTTACTGTTTAGGTTTGCTCGCTCATGCAGTCTTTGTAACGCAGCCCACATACCTTTGGCTGTTTTCTCTCTTCGGATGTGAATGAGCTGATCATCTTCCAGTTTATCACTGCCTTAGCTTGCCTGTCTTCTCTGTTCCATTCCTCTGCATTCTGTACTGGTCTGTCTGTGTTGGGTACTTCCCACAGGTCATCTTTGGAGAGGAGCATCTGTACCTTGAACTTCCATAGCTGGTAATTGCTGTTGTTCGGTTTGGCTATGCCTAATTTGTAATCTAGGCTTCCCGCCATGGTCTGTTTCCACTCCAGCAGTTTCAGAGAGCTTCAGGGTTGAATCGCAGCTGCAGGCCAGTCTGGGCCCATAACCTATTGGCAGAGGGTAATTGCCCTGAAGCACTCACTTGACACAACAGGATTAGGAATAAAATACTTGTTTACTAGGCAATTATAAAGGAGATTATATAACCATTGAGGAGGTATGAGAGCTACTTCCTTTTTCCTTTTCTTACACAGAGAGAGAGAGAGAGAGAGAGTTAACAGCATCTTAGGTTATTAGGCAACCACACCTGTGTGTCCCCCGCCCCCCCCCCTCCCTGGAACCCTGGTGAATACAGAAGCTATAGAAACTTACCCTTTCATATCATAGGTAGTGATGATATTTCCTGTTACACATCCAACAATTTTATGTGTGAAGTATACCATTTTTTCTATTCTGAAGTATGAATATGTACTACCTTTCAGTACAATACCTTTTACATATATACTGTGTTGATACTTCTATAAACTTAAAGAGTTGCACTTTTAAAAATTGGAATCTATAAATGTCATGAGCATTTTCTGAAATCTGAGACCCAAAGAAGATGTGAACCAAAAATTAAGTACATTTTCAGTACCTTCATTTAGTTTTCAGACAGTAGTTCATACCACTCATTCAGACACAATAAAGATTTTCTGCTGAAAATAGAAAACGATAGGAATAAAAGAACTGAGGTGGATCCTTGATTAGCATATCTGTCATCCATCCTTTCTCCTTCAGACACAGAAACAAATGCAGCAACTAAAATTACCCGCAGAATGTGTCCCTTCAGTGTTACACAAGATACCTTATAATAAATTTGCAGACACAATTGGAATAAAAATGGAGATATGTAAAGAATTGATTTAATCCACAAAGCTGAAATCATCAGCTCACAGAACAGGTAGCAGAACAATTATTATGGATCTAATCTAAAAATCAATGTTAGTTCTGTGTACAAATCAATGTACTGTAGGGAGCCCTTCGGATAAAGAAAAGTCCTTTTGATTCTCAATTTAGGATCTTGATTCTGCAGAGGAATACTTTCCCTCTTCTGCTTTCCAGTGAAAGGGCCAGATTTATTTTAAAGTGTCCAACATGACTCTTGGAATTGCTCAGTGGTTAATGAAAGTGTTGTGTAGGGAAAGAAACCGTTATTGCCAGTTGTGGTCATACTCTTTTCAGACCGCTGTAGGCAGAATCCAGTATGCGATTCAGAGAAGGAAATCTGCAAATCAGTGGTATAAAAATGATTTGTTGTGCTTGGCTTGATGAACCACTCCATTGCCCATAAAATTCCAATGTTGAACACAATAAAATAAGATGTGTAAATGGACATATAATTACTTCTATTTGTTGTTTAGGTTTTTTGTTTTGTATCAGGGTCAAATACATGTGTAAGTTGCAATGTTCTGAATCTATGATCCTCACACATGTATGTAGATCATTCATTTAGTATTTTGATTGTGACAGTTCCATCTTATTCTGATGACATACCAAAATGTTATCATTAATAGTGTCAAAGTGTTTAATTGGGCAGCAGTTGATTTTTCATTAGTTATGTGCCACATTCAAGCAGGTAGAGTTGTGCAAACAAGATCTTTTGTTTTGCATAAGAGGTCTATGTTACATGTGTGGACTCTGATGTTAGTGAACTGGAATCCTTGCCCTGGTTTCTTGCCTTAGCCTCTGGTGGCACATCAAGTGGGTCTCTCTCCTTAAACCTGATCTTTATTTATGCAGTACAATATCCTTATTTGTGTAATATATGTAGAATCCTTATTTATGTAGTATAGTAAAATGAATAAAAGTTGCTGGGTTTTTTTTAAAAAAAACAACACAATCCTTTTACTGTAGCTCTACCCATTAAGTTACACTATATATATGTCTAGTTGTATCAGTATGGTCTAGCTAAGTCAAAATATTTCAGTTTAGTAATTTGCTTAGGGGCAGAAAAGTGCATAGACTTATTTAGGATATCACCTAAATGCTTGATGAGGTCCTGTTCATATCATCGCTGTCCTGAAAGGATGTTTTCCTGAATCAGGACCTAAGGGAACTTGAGAGATGGCAGATAGATATTATTAACCTGGGCTTTGGGCCACAGAAGATAATTATTATACTTTCTATTCAGATAGACACTGGGCTTGATCCCAAACCCTACATGCTGTGCAAACATGTGTGCATCTTGTGAGCAAGGCCGTTTTTACATGGATGCCTTCCCCCCCGCTCAGTGTTTGGGCGGGTGTGCGGCGGGGAGGGGCATCCGTGTAAACGGTTGTCTCTTATACACATCTAGATGTGTATAAGAGACAGGAGTGGGATGGGTGGGGGTGCATGTGTGCTCCCATGCAACACCCACCTCCACTCATCACCCACCCACCTCCACCCACGGAGGCCCTGTGGGTGGAGATGGGTGGAGGTGTGTGTGTGTGTGTTCGTGTAAAGGGACACACCGCGCCAGAACACCCATCTCCCAACCCACCCCATCTGTGTAGGATGGGCCTGTGTCGTGCACAGATTGTGCGCACACCCACGCAGGCAAGCCTATGGTCCATGCAGAAGTTGCACCTGGCTGCCCCTGCCAACATAGGCTGCACACGCAGGGGTTTGAGATTGAGCCCATCAGTTATCAAGTTTGCAAACTATAAAGATTTCTTTTAGGCTTTAGCTTCCATTGTATTGTATTACATACATATTGTCTGCTAATGTGATATCTTATGGAACAACATGATGAACTAAATTTAAAAAGAACTGTACTACTCAAATGAGATCTCTGATTTTATATACTATACTGTCATTGTTTACATTTCAGATCATAAAAATTGACAGCAAAGTTTAATACAACCTTAAATACCAGTACATACAAAATAAGGTAAAGCTAAGTTCTAAAAGCAGAAGGGCAAATTATTTCATAGTGTTTTTAAATGAGACGCGTCCATGCATGGCCCCCAACGACTATGCATTCAACTGCTTGTGTGAAGGTGGTGCATGGGGGAGTGCACTCCCATGAACCATGCAGCGGCCACTCATGACCACGCACGGAGCACCGCCGGAAAACCAGGAATGCTCTGTGCAGGGCCAGCCACATGTGCGGAGGCTGACACCCGAACTCTGACCCTACCCACCTGCATGGTCAGAGTAGCCATGCCAGGAGCCACCCATGTGAAGTGCTCCCCATGCATGTCGTGATTGACTGATTGATTGATTGCATGTCATGGGTGGGTGGCCCTCAGCTGTGCCACTCAGCAGCAGTGGAACACCCCTGCCAGCCTTGCTCATTTAAAACACCCATAAAACACTAGTATATTTGAATATAATGTTCCTGAATACTTCAAATGACACGAAGATTATTTTAGTCCATACTATGCTACTTTCTCTTGCAGCTAAGGCCAACACCTTTTTCACCGAGCATTTAATTTTTAAGTAACGATGGGCTGGTTTTGGTTTTTATGTTTTACAAATCCTTGCATGTTCTTTTTGATTTTGCACAGTTCAAAACCAGATTTTATTTAAATTGCAACCCCTGGCCTTGTTCCATTTTTATAAGGGGAGAATTTTTGTGTGTTCAGTTTTGTTTTTGCAAACCCATCAATTAGGCGTTGATCTTCTAAAAAAATGAAACCGGGTGTATTTCATATTAAGACCCTAAGTGGAAACAGCTGTGTGAAGGGTGTGGCAGAGCCAGCCCAGAAAGAGAGAGAGCCTGAGCCAGAGCTCAGTGCTAGAGAGAGTTTGATGGTATTTTCAGACGTGACAGTGGCCATCTTTAGTATGCTTTACTCCATGGGACACAGTTATATTAGAAAACACCCATGGTGCTTTGCTGCCAAGCTTCTTAACTACTTAGAGGAATAAACTCTGCTTGTGCCTGCTGCCTGTCTCTGCTCATTACTCTGCCCAGCTCCCTGTTATGATGGCCTTGCTCGACTATTTCCTATTTTACTCTGCACCTTCCCTGCCTTGCATGCTCCTTCTCCCCACATTCAATCTGTGGATTTCAAGGGCCAGGGGAACTTGGAAGCAGCAGTAGTGGCAGCTGCTGCTGAGTCCCGTGAAACAGCTGATGCTGTAGAAATGGCTTCCTTGAAACCAGCCAGCTGGGGCTAGCACCAAGGAGGGAGCAGACCCCACCCAGCACACCCATCCTTGGGAACTGCATCTGTGCCCCTCACCAGGGTTTTGCCCTCGGACCCGGAGATTGGAACTCCCCAGCTCCGGGACGGAAATGCTGGTGAGGGGCACACATGAATACCCCAGGGTGCTGGGTCAGTTCTGCGATTGGGTCTGGGATTTTATTTATTTATTTTTATTTTTATTTTATAGATTTTTATCCCGCCCCATCCTGCAATGCAGGGATGCCCCTTCCTTAGTGCTAGCCCCAGCTGCTTGGTTTCAAGGGAGCCTTTTCTCTGGCATCAGCTGATTAGCTCCTCCCCAGCTGCTGCAGTAGGAAGCTGAGGGAGCAAGCGCTGGCTGGGGGATGCTCCAAAACCCTGGTGTGGGGCACACAGACCCCAGGGAGGGGGTAGGGTTTCATCTCCAGTCGCTCTATCCACTAATCTCTGTAGTCAATACAGATTAAATCTCATCTAAATGGCAGATGAGATTTAATGTGGACAAGTGCAAAGTGATGCACATTGGGAAAAATAATCCAAATTATGAGTACACAATGCTGGGTACTAAGCTGGGGCGTAGCAAGGTTGAGAAGGGCCCGGGCTCAAGCCTCAGTTATGGGCCCCTCATGTGCACGCATGCTTTGCACGCGCGCACTCTGAAAACCCAAAGTGGGTGGAGCTTAAGGGATGGGGCTGGGCTTAAGGGATGGGGCGGGGCCTGCTGACAGCTTCTAAATATACAAAATCCAACAGCTAGGAGTTATAACTGTGGCCATAGACAAGCATGGCCTCCCAATACTTCCCACTTCCCCAGCCGAGCGTCTACCACCACTCCCTAGGAGTGGTTCCACTGCAGGGGCAGCTGGGCGGGCAGTGAGGCAGACACAGGGAGACTGACTGAATCTGCTGCCTTACTGGAGGAGGGGAGTGAGGTTAGCCAGTCTGGCCTCCAGGGCCTGTTGCTTCTTGCTGCCGGTGCCGCCTGTGCCTTGTGTACGCATGCGGTTCGACCAGTCCAGAGGTGCTGCTATCAAACACACAAGACACCCAAAATGCGGCTAGATTATTAAGCGCATTATGCCATGAAAAGAGAGATATTATATATATAACCAGTTCAATTGTGCCCCCATAATCAATTCATGCTGCCCCCACCCATAACCATTTAATTTGTGCCCCCAGGGCAGCGTGAATTGATTATATGGGGGGGCTCAAATGAACTGGTTACGGGGTGTGCGTTTAAAGACAGTATTCCTGTTAGCAATAACTTCATTAAGAAAAGTTAGTGAAATAGCAGCCATAATAATCTCAGAACCATATTTGCAAATTTATTTTCCAAGATAGAATACATATTGCTTTATATCCTAAATTCCTACCTAAGATAGTACAAGTAAGACAGTTGTGTGAATGTGGTCCTTTTTACACGGGCCTCTCCCACCCATGAACACGCAGATTTCTGTGTGTTCATGGATGGGGGAGCCCCATGTGAACAATGTGGTGGACGCACCCATGGTGCGTGGGGGTGCATGGACGCCCACCTAACACGCATCCCCACTCACACACACACACCTGTCCCCACGCATGGAGCAACCGGGGGAAACGGCGGTTACTCCGTGGGTGTGGATGAGTGGGGGGTGAGTGGGGATGCATGTGAAGCTGTGTGCATGCCCTGTCCATACACTGGCATGCCCACGGACCTTTCCCACCTGGCGGAGCCATGTAAAAATAGCATGTGAGGAGCCACTTGAAGAAGAACAGAAGGTTGCTACCTTGTAAACAAGGTTCTTTGAGATGGGTCTACACATTCTCATAACACCCACCCTTCCAGCCCCTCATGGAATTTTTTTCTTATATTTCTAGAAAGGGTTGGAAGGAACTGTCATTCTGAGGGGGAGAGTGCTTTTTATACTAGAGGAGCTTGAGACCATCATGTGGTCTATTATTTGAATAGGGTGAGCGTGCACAACCCAGTTGTGAGAATGTAGGAGCCATCTCGAAGAACCTTCTTTACAAGGTAGCAACCATCTGATCAGCACATGGGCAGGAGCTGTTTGTAAACAAACAGCTTTATCTCCCAGATCTGTGTCCCGCTGTTGCTGCAGCGCCACTAGGAGGCAGAGGCGGGTGAGGGATAGGGACTGGAACTAGGGAGGGGAGGCAGAAGAAGAATTTAGGCTGCATTCTCATCTACCGGTGTCGGCAGCAGGAGGGGCGAGGGAGACACAGCAAGGAGGAGCCCACTGGGAAAGAGCCAGTGCAGATCTGCTGGGCTCTTTTACCTGCCGCCGGCTCCTGCCTCCCTCACCCCTCCCGCTGCCGCCACCACCGCTGCAGGTAAGGGGGCCGGCCCTGCCTATGCTTCCCCCCCGGGCAGGGCCCGGGTGCAAATGCTCCCCGCCCACGCCACGGTAGCTACACCACTGGTACTAAGCTAGGAGTTACCACTCAGGAAAAGGATCTGGGAGTGATTGTGGATAATACACTGAAATCCTCAGCGCAGTGTGCCGCAGCGGTCAAAAAAGCAAACACAATGTTAGGAATTATTTTCAAGGGAATAGAGAATAAAACTTAGGATGTCATAATGCCTCTATACAAATCAATGGTGCAACTGCACCTTGAATATTGTGTGCAGTTCTGGTCCCCCCATCTCAAAAAAGACATAGTGGAACTAGAAAAGGTACAGAGAAGGGCAACAAAAATGATCCAGGGTATGGAACAGCACCCGTATGAGGAGAGGCTTGATAGGTTGGGGCTCTTCAGCTTGGAAAAGAGACGGCTGAGAGGAGATATGATAGAGGTCTATAAAATCATGAGTGGTGTGGAACTTGTAAACAGGGAATGGTTATTTACCCTCTCAACTAGTACTAAAACTAGGGGACACTCCATGAAACTCACAGGTGGCAGAGTAAAAATAAGCAAAAGAAAGTATTTTTTCACTCAACGTACAATTAGGTTGTGGAATTTACTGCCAGAGAAGGTGGTCAAGGCCAGCAGTATAGCTGAGTTTAAAAGAGGTTTGGACAACTTTATGGAAGATAGGTCCATTGGCAGCTATTAGCCAGATAGGATTGGGGAACAAAACCCTTTACTGTCGGGAGCTTGGGGATGACCCACAGGGAATGGATAGCATGGTGACCTGTTGGGTGCTTCTCCCAGCCCCCTGTGATTGGACACTGTCTGAGACAGGATGCTGGGCTTGATGGACCATTGGTTGGACCCAGTATGGCTGTTGTTATGTTCTTATTTAGTGTTTACACAGATGTTATCCCATGCTTATTTTATCCCGTGTTAATTAATCCTTGAAAATTAGAAGTAATTAAACATGGGAAAAATCTTGATCTGGGGATTTTAAGCTCTGAATAGGTGTTTACACGGACAATTAAACCCAGTATTAGACTTCTAAATACGGGTTTAGCATTCATGTAAAGACAGCCATAGTTCCACATGACATTCTCATAACAAAGCTGGAAAAAGGTGGGCTGGGTAGAATTACCAGTAGGTGAGTTCATAATTGGCTGAAAAGCCATACTCAAAGAGTAATATTTAGTAGAACGGTATTAAATTAAGAGGAGATATAAAGTGGCATCCTGCAGGGATCTATCCAAAGTCCAGTTGTCTTCAAAATTTACATAAATGATTTAGAGGAGAGAGTGGAGAGTATATTCATGAAACTTGCAGATGGCATAAAACTGGGAGCGGTTGCAAACACTTTGGAGGACAGAATAAGAATGCAAAATGATCTAGAGATTAGAGACCTAGGCTGGAAGAAATAAAATGAGGCTTAACATCGACAAATGCAATGTGCTTACTTCCCACAGGAACAAAAAAACCAGAAGCCCAAATATAAAATAGGGGTTAATTGGCTAGGTAGTAGCACTGTAGAGAATGAACTGAGGGTTATGGTGGATCATAAACTGAACATGAGTCAATAATGTGATGCTGTTGCAAAAATTGTGAATGGAAACATTTTGGGCTGCATTCACAAGTGCATTGTTTCCAAAACATGGAAGATAATGGTGCTGTTTTACTTGGTGCTGGTAAAACCTCACCTGGAATACTGTGTTCAGTTTGTGTTCATGAGAAGCAAAGGCAGTAATTGTCACATCTAATTTAAAACACAATAGAATATGTATTGTATAATGACAACAATAGAACAAAGATTTAATCATGACCACCTCATGGAGGATGCAAACAAATTGGGGAAGATTCAGAGGAGAGCAGCTAAGATGATTAAAAGGACTGGGAGGTAAAGCATAAGAGGCAAGGTTGAAGGAACTGGGTATGTTTAGTCTAGAAAAAAAGAAGACTATGAGGGGACCTGATAGCAGTTTTCAAATTTCTAAAAGGATGCCACTAAAAAGATGGTGAATGTTTGTTCTCTGCTCTCACAGAAGACAGAACAAAAGAGAATGGGGTTAAATTGCCACAATGTAGATTTCAGTTAGACATGAGGTGGCCAGGCGTACATTATCCACTTGATCCAGGCATCAACCTCGGGTGATCTACATGGACCCCTCCTGTTGGCGCTATTGCTCCAGGCCAGGACAACTCCAGCTGGCTCCCAGCTCTAGAGCACCTGAGCAGCTTGTCTCAGAAGTGGAGAGGAGCACTCCCCTTTAGAAGATCCTTCCCTGCCCCACTGGAGGAGTCCTCCTAACCCAGACTCTTCCCATACACATTCACTGGGGTGCCACTCCTACTCTCTGACTCTTCCCCAGAGGTCATCTCCAAGGGGCTGGCTCCCCGCTCCACACAGCGATCTACTGGCGACTGGCTGTGATCTACCTGTAGATTGTGATCTACCTTGTGGTCATGCCTGAGTTAGACCTTAGGGGAAATGTCCTACTTGTATGCAGGGGCGTAACTATGATAGGGACAGGAGGGACATTTGTTCCAGGACTCAACGTGTGGTGGGGTCACAAACCCTGTCTTGTTGCGGTGCGCCTGCAGCACTTAGTGCACGTGGGACCCAACCAGCCAGCGGTACAGGATTTAGCAGGCAGCAGCATGAGGCAGGCAGCACAGCCACAGCCTCCAGGGCTCAGGCACAGCAAGTGGAGGGAGGGAGAGCTGTTGGGGAAGAAAGAAGGGGATGGTGTGGACAGGAGAGAGGATGGTGACATTTTTGGGCCCATTCCAACCTAGCTACGCCCCTACTTGTAGGATCTGTTAGGCAATGGAATAAAGTGGAATCTCCCTCCCTGAGTTCTATAGGCAGAGGATCTCCTGCCTTGGAGGCCCACAAGGCCCCTTCCAAATCTACAGTTCTATGAACAGGAATCAGGGCCTCCAGTGAGAGGGGCCTTTCCCCACTCAATCACTTGCTATGTCCTGGCTCACAATCCCACTTTTTACAGTTTCCCAAGCTGTAAGTATGCTTTAAGCAGGATTTAACACAGCAGGTGGGTGGGGTTTTTTGTTTGTTTGTTCGTTACTGTTTTAATGAATTTAATGGTGGTTTTTGAAAACTCCACCTGCCATCTTTAACCACAGCAGAAGTAGATGAAGAATAGAAATATCATAGAAATAAGTCTATTTGAACATGGTTGTAAATGGGATTTTATTTTTTGCATCACTATACTTTAACCTCAAGAAATAAAATGTTTCAGCTAAATATCATAGATAATTTTTGCTGATACAGGCTGATGGAGCATGTAAGCATTTCCCCTTTATATGGATAGCTGTTCATCAATTTTCAGTGTTCAGTAAGCACGTTTGTTATAACTTGTAACGTTTCTATATACAGTAATTTATTTTGCTAAAATTTATAACTGTAGAAATTCACAGATGATATGACCCCATTACAGTTGTGCTGAAAAGAATAAGAGATAAAACTAGCTCATATCTCTGTCTGCAGGCTACCTTTTTATTCAAGCTGCCATGAAATGATTCTTCTTGTGTTCCACTATAATATGAGTTGATGTATTCAGAACTGTTCATAATTTAGGACCTCCTCCACCTAGACCTTCTGTACATCCAGCCAGTACATCCAGTATTTAATAATATACTGGAATAATGTGTTATTTTATTAGCTAAATCTCTTAATGCACACAAGTACAATGAGTCAGAATAGACAGAAACATTGTGTTCCAGCCAGTTTGCATAAATACTGAATCAACAAAGGAGGGAAGGCAGGGGGAGGGGGGATAAAAATGCAATTTAAATAACCCTTTATTTCAATAGAATGTAGAAGCTGATTATGAGAAGCAAAGACTGTAATTGTCACATCTAATTTAAAAAATCTTCAGACTACATATTATATAGTGACAACAATGGGATAAAGATTTCCACATAACCTTATGATTCATCATAATAGAAATGAATGCACTGTGTTTAGGGGAGCCTTACTCAGATTGATTTACATCACTTAGCTTTAAATCTACACGCTCACATATACTTTATTGATTTTACCATTTTTCCATTGGGCAAATGTTGTGTACATGCTCACAAAATATGAAATGTTAACTCTTATCTGTACCAAAGATCCATATGTCATACAGGAAGCAAGAAAAAGTAAAAGAAAAACAAGAACACAAACCCAAATTTATCGCCCTCCCCACCCTTAACTGTTATCCTTTAGTTCAAATATTCTGTTCTTTTTAGTTTGTTACCCAGCCAACATATCCAAATATATATATATGTACCACAAAACTCTTAAATATCTTTTTCATGCAGGTAAAAAGTTTTATCATAAGCACGTTTCTTCAAGTGTAGATATTTAATTCCATATGGGAGACCAGATGGCATAAAAGTCGTGATATTTGCCTCTCAATTCAGCTCACATTTTTTTCATGGAAAAAATAAACCATGTTCTGTTTGTCCAGGCAGAATCAGTTAGTCACTTTACATTCTACTAGTTTCTGACAATCACATATATCCCTGCCAATAATGACATAGTGCAGGTGTCTTTATAGTATTATCTGATCAGTGGGAGTTTCAATAAAATCCTCAAAAGGGCTATTTCTGGCGTGAATGGTAATTCCAAGCCCATTATGTCTTGCATCTGTATCCAGATTCATCTCCAGAATTTTTGTATTTGATTACACTGCCATTAGCAATATAAAAAAGACCCATGTTATCCACAATTGTGTCAGCCGGAATCACATTTGGAGTTATGATACTGTGCCAATTGTGGGTGGTATAGAATCTCAGAATTAGGCTGCTTTCCCTCGAGACGGAATGTGCAGTCTTTGGCGCCATGGGAGCCTGCATGGTTCAAATGATGCACAGTTCCTGTCTTGTGGGAAAGGTGAAAGTGCGGGTCTTCTGCAAGCAAGCATGCGCATCGGACAGCGTAGACTTTGTCTGATGCACATACTTGCTGGTGAAAGACTCGCACTTCAGCCTTTCCTGTGAGACAGGAGCTGTGTGTCATTTGAACCATGCAGGCTCCCACGGGCGCCAAAGGCTGCACATTCTTTGCTTAATCGTCTCCTTTTGGCCCTAGGATCATGTTTTACCTAAATCTTCTGCCCATTAAGACCATTTTCACATGGACTCCCTCCCCCCCTTGCACACGGGTACAGGTAGGGGAGCGGGTATTGCGGGATGGGGGGCGCCCACGGGAATGCCATAGGTGGGGTGCGTACATGCTTACGCACTCCACTCACCTCCACCCATCACCCACGCATGGAGCAACGGGTGCCAATGCGTAGGAACGCACCCCCATGCACCACCCACCGACTGCAGCAACCACCCATCCCCACCGCACCGCTGGCCCGTTTGAAAAGGGCCTTAGACATGTAATTTAAACTTTCTGGGTACCAAAGCGATGTCAACACCCTGTATATTAAGCCTTTAAAGGAGGAGTGCTCGAATATAATCCTTTGTAATGGTTTGGGGGCTCTGCATGCTCAAATATGTCATTTAAGTATTATCTTTTATTCATGTTGGTCCAACTATTGAAATATGTTTGTAACTGAACCATCTTTATTTACACACTCTACCTTGAGAGTTTTACAATGATTAAATATCTCAGCTTTCATTGCCAATGTCCTTTGTTGCTGCATCCCAGAATGAAACAAAGGGTAATTTCAGACGTGATGAGCTTTTCGGCCCACCACGCTGGACCGGGATCCGTCTCGGATCCTGGTCCGTGATTAGGCCGTCTGTCCGTCCTTTAGACGTGCTGGCCTGATTGCTAACAGGGATCGGGGAGGGGGCGGGGCTGCACCGTGCGGCCACACAGCCCCACCCCCTCACGCTTCCCCGACCAACCGCCCTCGGGGAGACGGATGGGCGCAGCGGCCAATTAGGCCGCTGTGCCTGATCCCGTATTGCGGTCGGGGCCACGATCCGGGATGGGCCAAAGGTAACACACGTTACTTTTGGCCCATCCGGATTGTGGCCACTCTAACCACAGTTCTCGACGGCCAGCTGGAGGTTGAGAACCGTGGTCAAGCTTGATCCCGGCCGGAGGTTCACCGTGGTGAACCTCTGGCCGTGACCAAACAGACGTTCACAAAAACGCCACCACCACAGGGAATCCACTGGGGTTCACTGTGGTGAAAGGCGTTTTCGTAACGTCTGAAATTACCCAAAGACACAAAAGTTTGATTTTAAATGGCTGCACTCTTTATTAACATGTTACAACTTTAAAGACGAAAGGCCGCGGGGGGGGGGGAACTCACCCCTTTATCATGGGGTCCAGGTCATTAACAACATTAACAATAATAACCTTCAGCTGCTTGTGGATATCTCAGGATCCCAGCCCATTCATTAATTTAAACCCTATCCCCTCTTTTTCACCAACGGCTAAAGCCCCTGGGAGGTAAGGGTGGTTTAGTCACATTTAAGGTGGCTTATCCTAAATGTTGTGTGCCCTCAGGTGTCCTAGCCCCTTGGGCATAATGCAGCCCACATCATGGGATGAACAGCTGCACTGGCCACACCCAACCATTGCACAGCATTATATTCCCTATCCCTCAAGAAGATGCTTACTAACTCAAACCTAACACCTAACTTAATATAACCTGGACCCACGCAACTAAGAACCACCAGACTGTGCTAGGCTGGTTCGCTCCCCCTCTCTTTCCTACAGTACTTTATGAAGAGCTTCAACAAGACCTCTCAGGTATACCTGCATACCCCGGTCAGATAGATGAACTCCATCCATTCAATATAACTCAGGCTGGAAATATCTAATCTCGCCATGAGTTATCGTGTGATCCCCCTGAACATGCAGCCACCTTTTCATAAGTTTATTTACCTTTCTCCTAGCCTTGTCTAACTTTCCTGGTCAGTTCGCCCACTTCCACACCCGCCTTTCTAACATTTGGGTTCACGTAACTAACACCCAGGGAATAATTCCTTTATCCGCTTAATGTCCTCTCTCATCCAATTCAATAGTTCCATTCCCTTAACCCACTCTAATTTGTTCTCCCCCAAATAAATCACAAAAACATTAGGGTGCCGTTGACTTAGCGCTGCATGGACCGTAGGCATCAGCTGCTCCCATCGCATTTCCCGCCTTCACTCGGCCTTTTCGTTGAGTCCCAGCTGAGACCCCTGCTTCCTTCCTGCAGCTTTAGCCACTCAGTGAACAAAGCTATGGCCCACGATCCAGACCAAGCGCCTCCATTCAACAGCTGTCGACCCTGCAAACAGTCAAAGTAAACAAATCACAAGCATTAATAACTGCTGTCAAAAGTAAAACCTCTACTTTGTGAGAGGCCTTATATATTAATTATTATTATTATTATTATTATTAACATTTATATAGCACCAGTAGTGTGACCTGGTGCTGTACAGAACATAGAAATAGACGTGGTCCCTGCCTGTGGCTTAGAATCTATGATCTAAAAGCTCCTGAATGCTGGTGCCCGATAATCTTCATCTTATCTTCAGAAATCCCTTCAGCAGCAGCAACACTTGCCGCCCCAATCCTAAAAGAGTGAGAGCAAACTCTCCCCAATGACAACCCAGCCACCTTTATGTACTTCTTTAGCACAGGGCTGAATTGATAGCGCGTTACCAAAGAACCATCTTCATGCACAAACAGGCCCTTCCTTGAAAGTTCTACAATGATTAAATCCTTCAGCTTTCATTGCCAGTGTCCTTTATTTAATAATAATGATAAAATTATAAATTACTTAGGGTTCTGAACAATAATAAAAGTACAAATATATAAATATAAATACAACTAAAACTTTATACAAATAAAAATGGGGGAACATTTTACCAGGGGCAAAAGCTATCAATAGCTACCAATAGTTCATGTACCCAAGTCCTCTAGTCTCTGTCTTCTGGTATGGCAGTTCCCAGAATTCACAATAGGCTTCTTGAGCTTTACGACAGGGGACTACGTTTCCTAAACCTCTCTGGCTTCAAGCTTTGGAACCCTTGCAGGATTGTCTCCTACGCTTTTACATTCTTGCTGTGTGGTGCTTCAAACCCTCCTCCTTTGAGCTCCAAGTGAGGCTTTCATAGCTGCTCCACCTGAACTGTGTAGCAGCTTTCCCCCTGATCCTAGCTGGGCTATTAGCTGTAGTGTTAGAAGAACCAATTTCATTCATCTAAAGCTTCATACACTGCAGGTATTTATGCAGCTCACCCTGAGTGTCTTCAGGGGATGATTATAATGTTGATTTTAAAAAACTGAATAAAGCCTTTATCTTAATTTTGATAATTACCTTCCTAACCAGGAGAATGTATACATAGCTATACATATTTATGTGAGAAAATATATGTTAGGTGCATTTATTTAGATTCTTATTTTCTACGTATTTTTCATTGCTAGAGTATGTATTTTTATTTACCCAGGTTTGATCCCGCAAAGACTTACATTGATTTCAGTGGCACTGTGCACAGATGCTACTGTTCTACACAGCAATCAGTCCTTGTAGAACTTAACCCTAGATACATTAACTTTCCGATCATGGTTTGTGTTAAGAATCTGAATAGAATTTGAAGATAAATAAAAAATACACAGGGTGCAATCCAACACCCCCTGATAAACTGTGCCTACGCGAGGCGCAGTTTGAGTATGCTGGTATTTAGGTGTGCGTGCATGCGTGCCACTGGCGCAGCAAGCCACACGGGGCATTGGCGTGCCCCTTCCGAAACGGCCTGCTGTGTGTGTGTTGTGTCTGCGCAACTGAGCTCACGCCTCCTAGCTCAACAATGTGCCTCCCGGATGTTGGATTGCACCCACAGTTTTTATTTTTATTTAATTAAATCTACTTTAAACAGGTTGGATACATAATCTGAATAAAAACGAAATTTTACTATTTTTCCTAAATTGAAAATGAAACCAATTAAGACAAAATCATTTCTGCACAAAGTAAATGAAAGTTCTAGCAAAGGGAATAAGGTGAATACCACCGCTCACTCCATTGTAACACACACACACCCCAAACACCTGGAGATTATAGTACATAACCTATTGTACCATATTTAGAAAGCTTGATCTCAAAGGTTAGTCAAAGGTGTCTTTCTCCTCTGATTGTAGGGTATAAAAAGAAGACTTTAACTTTTTACTTCAGAACTTAACTTATTACTTCAGGAGTTTTCACTGATTAAGCCGATTTCTCTTAATTAAACAATAGTAATACTGATGTTAAGTTTAAGCCTCAGCAGAAATCAGCCTGTGGCTTGCAGTTTTTGGATCTGGTCTCTGGATCCAGTTTCTACCCTAAGCACTGAAAGAGAGTGAGCTCAGAGTAAGACAGCAAAGATGAAGCCATGCACTCAAGGATAGGGGACAGATCCAGCCACAGATACATGATCTGGACCGTCCTCTTCCTGAGCACACCCACTAAGCACCTCTGTTCTCAATTCCTATGTGGCCCTCAGAAGCATAGATTGTCATAAATTTAATTTTAAACCATTAAAAAAACACTAGAATTTAATTTTTTTTTTAAACTAATTTAAAATATCCAGTTTAAATTTTTGAAATAAATTTTCTTCTGCCCTGGATAGTTTTGATTTCCTACAAAATCCCTAAGCATGTGCAAGGCAACATTTGTCAGTTATAATGCTGTTTTTTACAGATGCTGTAAGAGAGCTTTTTTTAATGAGTCTAAGGAAAAGTAAATTGCTAAAGCCACCCAAATTGGGAATGCAATATTAGATGGTAGCACATGTCTTATAAATTGATTTTTAAAATGGTTGGATAAGATTTTTTTTAAAGGGATTTCATAAGGCCCTTTAATCCATTATCAAGAGAGGCGATTCTAGATCAGTGGTTCTCAACTGGTGGGTTCTGCGAGGGTCTTAGGCAGGTTCCAGAGACTGAGGGAGGTAGCAGCGGCTGAACTTGTACTAGAGATGGGCAGGCTGCTGAGACCACAGTGCAGATGACGGCGGTTGAGGCTGCAGCAGGAACAGGGAGGCAGCACACCAAACTCGCTGTCATAATCTTGCTCTCAGCTCCTCCCTAGGAGTTGTGCAGCAGCTTGATGGAGATGCAGCCAGCCCCCTCATGCCGTTCTAGGCTATAGGAGAGCCAGAGCTCTCTATATGTGGGTCTCTGAGAGAAGTTGCAGTGACTGCACTCAGTATGTCTCTCGGCCCCACAGAGCCTGCTGCATCTGGGCTGTCCTGCCCAGGGCAGGGCAGGGCAGGACAGCGTAGCGCAGCAGTAGCCGCCAGCACTAGTCCGTGACTTTGGAGGTGGAGAACTCTTGATTTCTGATGTGTCTTCTGTCCCAGCCCAGGTAGGTCCTAGATTATTTTTTTCAAGTGGATCCTGGATTTTGGTCTTGCCCTTTAAAAGGTTGAAACCACTGTTCTGCCTTCCAAATACTTTCAAGAGCTATTATGATCTGAGAATTCAGAATACAGTATAATTCTGGAGACAAACTCTGGAGACAAATTCAGAGGAAGTATATAAAAAGTGTTAACCTTTTATTATGTGGAATTTCTATATTGCCTATTTGTACGGTGCTGTAATTTAAAGGCTTATTTAAAATGCCTTTATTATAGTTTCTGCTAGTTTCTGAGAACCAGTGTCTCAGTTATAAAAGTAAACAACAGGAGTCAGCTGTGGAATATGTTTAAAACTACAGGCCAAGCCTTTGCCATTCTTTTGCTGCAAGGGACCAGAGTGGTGTCTCCTATTGGATGTAGAGAGAGTATGCAAGTAGTAATAAATATTAACCCCAAATTGTACTTAGAATCCATGCTTTGGTGATTGGAGTATTATATATACAGTAGTTAGTTTATACACTTCTGTAGGAAATGCAGAAATTTGGATCTCTGAACTACTCCTGAGGGATGGCTTAACCTTATGGGGTTAAAGCCATTATACAGGTGTTGAAAAGATGGGCTGCAAGAGGAGAAAGTAACCTTTCAGGGCTATGGCATCTACAGATATATTATTTATGATAAGATTTTTGTGACAAGAATTGATGATTCTAGTTTACTATTGATTGGAGCAGTGTACAGTTCAGTACCAAGGGAGCAGTATGTTCCCTTCAAAAGTAGAGAATTCAATATCAAGAGAAACTTACCTCAGAATATACTCAGAGTGATACAGAGTGATAACAATTGAGTTTATATATATATATATTTCACAAGTCTAATCTAATAGGAAATATAGGAGTTGCCTTGCCAGAGCAAACCACTGACCTGTGTAGGCTGGTATCCAGTCTTGGCTGGCAGTAGCCTGTATCTGACAGGAAACTTCCTTCCCTAGTGCACTCAGCCCAGAAGATTTCCTCCTATAAACTTCTTACCATGTTTCATTAACGGCAGACCCTAAACTAACTACACTCGCCTGGAAAACGCAGGTTTTAAAATCTATTTTAACCACCCTATTATGCCAGTGTCTACAGACTTCTCTATTAGAATGAGAGGTTTGAAAGTCTGTAATAATTTCAAACAATGGAAATTGGAAGTAGCCCATTAATTTTTGAGCATGTTCTAATGGCACTATTCTCCTTTGTTTTGTTCTCCATTGTGAAATAATTAATCTTGACACTATTGTGTATCCTTGCCCTCAGTTCAGGATACATCTCTTGTGTCACAGTGAATTAATTTTTAATACGACAGCCCAAAATCAGTTAAACTATTTGCACTTTCTCCACTGACAGACATAGCATCCTATTACCAGCTATTTCAGATTCACACTAACTAAGTCAGATTTGAAAAATGGCAGGTAAATTGCTTCATAGCCCTTCTGGGAATGCTTGCACATAACCTCTGAGCTGTATGCTATCTACCCCACTGATGGTGATTCTTCAAAGAGTATTGTGGTGGGTGCGTAGCCCTGTGTAACGAGTGGAGCCCCTGAAAATGATGTGACTGGTTGCCATATTGGTTCTAAATTTAAGAGATGAGACAAATTAGTATCGATACCTTCTGTTGGTGAGAGTATGCAAGCTTTGGGGCCTCACAAGGCCCTTCCTCAGGCAAGTAAAAACACAGAACTAAAGCCTGAGCAGCGTTGGTATCTATATAATTAAACAAACGACAAGGCCACTGTAACTGTAATTCCCGGTTTGCTGTGGTAGGGGTCCAGGTAGTTGGTTTAACAGTTGTTAGGGTCTGAAGGAAGATGTCTCCTTAAGAGGTGGGGCCAGAGCCAACCAAGAGCAGGGGCGGCCAGGTTCGGCACAAGGCCCAGGATGGGGGGAGAAGCAACTCAGCCAAGGACAGGGGCGGTCCCGGCTGGTGGGCCCTCGCCTTCCAGCCTGCTTCGGGTTGCTACAGGGCGAGAGCCTTATCAACCAGGTGAGCGGCTGGGGTGAAAGCAACCTAGGACAGTTAAGCATTAGGGTGGTACTGAGACACATTAGACTGCCCTTTGATAATGGTTAGTAAAGTGAAACCTGGACCCAGAGTGTCTCACTGACCTTAATGCTGATTTGAATAAAGAGTGCGGCCTTTAAATTCCAACTCCTGTGTGCTTGTCGTCTTTGGGGTGCAGGGGCAAAAAACTTTACTGTAAGCGTACAAAACAGTAATGGGTGCTGAAGATACCAATAATAACAATAAAATAAAAGAATGAAAACTGAATAAGCAATGTACAGTGCAGCCCTAACCCAACATGTTTTGGGTAAAACCGTTCTTCACGGGTACAAGAAAGATTTGTGGCCCAACAAATAAGGTATGTACGAAAGGAATCTTTCACTTATATTAACTTGCCTCAAAAATCTAACACCTTGGAGGGGTATAAATGCCACCTTCTTTACCGCTTCATATAAGGTAATTTCAGACATGCTGGGCCTCCAGGTCCAACACACTGAAATCTGGACCCCGCGGGATGTGATGAAGCTGGCCGTCCTTTAGACATGCCGGCTTCATCATGCAGGGGAATCTTTGAGGGGGCGGGGCCGTGTGGCCACATGGCCCCGCCCCCTGCGCTCCCACATCCGCCTACCGTCAGGGAGATGGATGGACGGGCAGGCGCAGTGGCCAATGTGACCACTGCACCCGATCCCCTACCGCGGTCCGGACCATGCTCAGGAACGGGGCAATGTAACACACATTACTTTTGTCCCTCTCCTGATGGTGATTCAGTTAACCAAGGTTCTGGGGTAGAGACTGGCCTCAACCCCAGAACTGTGGTTAGCTTTGAACCCCGTCAGGAATTCATCGTGGTGAACATCTGGTGGGCTCAAACAGACGTGCCACCCATCACAGCCACCACGCTGGATCCACTGTGTTCCAGTGTGGTTGACTGTGGTGGTGTCACATCTGAAATTACCCATAGACTCTCATGAATACGATGGCAGTGGACCTTGTTTGAATAACCTCAGAAGTACTGCAGACTTCATACACAATCTAGCCTGTATTGGAACCTAGCAGCATACTGAGAAGGAGCAATGTTTTTACCTGGTTTTTACAATGATTGCTCCTCCTCAGTATGCTGCTAGGTTCCAATACAGGCTAGATTGTGTATGAAGTTTGCAGTACTTTTGAAGTTATTCAAACAAGGTCCATTGCCATCGTATTCATGAGAGTCTATATGGAGTGGTACAGATCGTGGCATTTATACCCCTCCAAGATGACAAGATTTTTGTGGCAAGTTAATATAAATGAAAGATTCCTTTCTTATATACCTTTTTGTTGGGCCACACATCTTTCTTGTACCCCTGACGAAGGGTTTTACCCAAAACGCGCTGGGTTAGGGTTGTATGTATATACTGTATATTGCTTATTCAGTTTTCATTCTTGTATTTTATTGTTGTTATTGGTATCTTCAGCACCCATTGTTGATATTTTGTATGCTTACAGTAAAGTTATTTATAGTTACAATGGCCTTGTTTGTTTGGTTTCCCTTAGTGACGTCTCTTAGTTTTTCCCTTGTGTTGTGTTTTTTTTAAATCTATGGGTGAAAACAGACATGACGCTAACCACCCTTTAACCACCCTTGGTGGTTATTTATGCATGGGTGATTTCAGACGTTACGAGATCACGGTGAACCACACTGAACCACGCTCAACCCCCCCGCGGGGCCAAAGGGCCCGGAACGTCTGAACGGCGTGCGCCAGATGTTCATCACGCTCAATACCCACATGGGGTCAGTTTGAACCACGCTTCCCGGGCTAGCCGGGGGAAGGTCTCGGGAAGCGTGGTCAAACCAACCCCCACAGGGAACCAAGCAAAAGTAACGTCTGGACGCCAATCCCCCAGCGGAACCAAAAAAATGGAGCCCCGGCCGGGGACGAGGCACGCAGCGTCGCTGCCAGGCAACCAGCACCAACACAAACACCGGAGGGAGATTTAAAGCGAGAGCAGCAGCAAGCAAGCGTGGCGGGATGGAGCGAGGAGGGAAGCGGAAGAGACCGGAGGCACGAACAGCGACAGCGGCGGCACAGGAGGCGGAGGACGTGCAGCCAGGCCCAGCGATGCAGGCGGAGGGGGCACAGGTGCAGGAAGGGGGCACACGGGAGCACCCGACCAGGGAGGCGCCCCGGGAACACCAACCACAGCTGCAGCCGGGTCGCGCCGCCCCGGGGACAGCGGCCGGAACAGGCCCACAGGAGGCACCCAGGAAACGGGTAAGGGCACCCACTGGGAGGGGAACAGGGGGCACAGGGGAACCCCCTGTGGAGGGGGCCGGGGGGACCCCGGGCGGAAGGCAGGGGGGCAGGGGGACCCCGGGCGGAGGGCAGGGGGGCAGGGGGCCCCCGAGAGGGCCCACACCCTCACCCAGCAACCAACCACCCCCCTTCCCCCCCCCAGACACGAAAGTCGGCCCGGGCGGACGAGCCCCAGGAGGAGCCCGGCCCCCGGCCCCTGGAGGCGCACCCCCAGGAGGAGGTGGAGGAGGAGCACAGGCAGGTGCAGCAGGAGCTGCACCGGGAGGAGGAACAGCAGGGGCCCAGCCGGAGGAAGGCCTATCACAGAGGGGGACAGTGGGGCCTCCAGGAGACCCGGGACTTCATACGGATCTGGGGGACCCTCGAGTACCAGGTGGAGCTCGCAATAAACCAGCGCAACGAGCATGTCTACCGGGACATCGTGCGCGACATGGAGGCGGCGGGGCACGAGCGCACTGTCAACCAGTGTCGCTCGAAGGCCAAGGAGCTCAAGAGGGGGTACAAGGCCCTCAAGGACAATAACAGCCGCTCCGGCCACGGGGCCCGCACCGCCCCCTACTACGATGCCCTGGACCGCATCCTTCACATGAAGGGCTCCATAGTTGCCCCACGCCTGGTGGGCAGCGCTGTGGTCCAGGGCAGGGAGCGGGCCGAGGTACCCCCTCCCCTCGCCGCCCGCCCGGTAGACACGAGCTCAGGGGACCCCCACCCCCAGGAGGACCACCCGGGACCCGCAGAAGCCCCAAGGCCCCCCCCCAGCAGCAGCCCGGAGACATCCCAACGCCGGGCCGGCCAGGCGGAGTCGGAGGTCGGCACCTTCACCACCCTCAGCCAGTGGTCCCAGGGGGAGCACTCCCAGGGTGAGGCGCCGGCCTCCGAAGGCTCGGAGACGGACATAGAGGGTAAGCGGGCCCCCAGGGCAGGGGGGGGCACGACCAGGGGGCCGGTGGCAGGGGCGGGGGTGGGGGCCCTGCTGCAGGGGCCACAACCAGCCCCCTTCACCCGCTCCCCCCTCTCCCGCCCGCAGGACATGGGGAGCCCCAGGACCGGGCCAGCGAGACGGTGCAGGCCCCCGCGGAGGGCACAGGAGAGCAGGTGCCGGACCCAGGTAAGGCGGGAGGGCTGGGATTGCGGGAGGGCCCCCCGGGCGCCAGCCCAGGGGGGCCTCTGGCCTCAGTGGGGGAGGGGGGGCAGGGGGCCCCGGGACCCGACCCCGCTAGGGGACAGGGCCCTGCACTGACCCACCCGCCCATTTCCACAGGGCAGCCCCCGCGCGCGGCGCCTCCGCCGGCCGCAGCCCCAGCCCAGCGGATGCGGGAGTACCGGGCGCGGGTCCGCAGGCGCAGGGAGGAGCAAGCGGAGGACATCGTCCGCAGGGCGGAGGAACAGGGGGAGCGCATGATCGCCTCCGTGGACCGCATGGAGGCGGCCATAGAGCGGTCCATGGAGAAGGCCCTGGAGACAGACCGCCGGCTGGAGGCGGAGGTGCGCCTGGAGCGGAGGCGGGAGCGCCGGGAGCACCAGCGGCAGCAGGGGCTGCTCAGGGGCCTCCGGCAGGACATACAGGGCATGGTGCGGGAGCACAGTGCCAAGATGGACAGGTCCCACGACATTGGGACCTCCCTGCTCCTGCATGCGGGCACCATGTGTGCCTACGTGATGGCCGGCGCACCTCCGGGCGCCCTGCCCGCCCAGGTCCCCATGCCGGGCCCCTCGGCGCCCCCGGGCCCAGCCCTGCCGCCCCTGGCGCCCCCCCGGCCCCAGGGCCCTCGCATGCGCCTCCCAGTGCCCCCGGGCCTCCGGAGGGTCCAGCCCCCCCGGGGCGCGACCGGGGCACCGGGCACAGCTGCCCATCCGCCGCCCGGCCCCCTGCCGGGGCCGGGACCGGCCCAGGACACGGCAGGGGACACGGACAGTGGGGGGGAGGGGAGCTCCCAGAGCTCGGTGGGCCCAAGCGGCCGCACGAGGGGTCGGCCCAGGAAACGCGGGGGGATGGTGGGAAGGGGGGGGAGGGGGAGGGCCACATGAGGGCGGGTGGTGGACGGGGTCACGGGGACGGGGGTGGGGAGGGGGCACAGGGTGATTGTGTGCACTGTGTGGGCAATAAAGTGTTGTAAAGAGACAGTTGTCCCCGGCCCGTTTGTGGGGGGGACAGGGCTGTGGGACCGCGTGTACAGGGGCATGGGCACGGAACGGGGGGTGGGGCCCCCAGGGGCGGGAAGGCCCTCACAGCGGGCCCCCCCGGGCGATGTGGGTTGCAAGGGCGTTCCGGATCCTTTTGGCATACCGGTACTCCCGGGGGTTCCCTGCGTTCACGTACAGGGGAACAGGACCGGGGGGCCGGTGGGGCTCGGGGTACTCCAGGGCCGCCCCCTCGGTCTCGCACACATTGTGCAGAACGCAGCAGGCACCGATCACCAGGGCGGAGGTGGGGACGGTGAAGTCCAGGCGGCCAGCTAGACTCCTCCAGCGCTGCTTCAGGGCCCCGAAGGCACGCTCCACCACGGTCCGGCTCGCACACAGGCGGGTATTGTATACCTGCTCCGCAGGGGTGCTCGGGACAGGGTAGACCTTCATCAGCCAGCGGGTCAGGGGGTAGGCGGGGTCCCCCAGGATGCAGGGGGGCATGGGAACACCCTCGATCCACCTCATGCCCATGTCCGCGAAGTCCCCCCGGTACATGCGGGCATAGAAGGGGGAGATGGTCATGATCCTGGCGTCGTGACTCCGGCCGGAGTTGCCCGTGTAGATGTCTATGAAGCGGGCCCGGTGGTCCACCACCCCCTGCAGGTGCAGGGAGTAGTATCCGTGCCGGTTCACATACTCCAGGGCCTCCCCCGCGGCCGGGCGCAGGATCTCGATGTGTGTGCCGTCCACGGCTCCGATGCAGTTCGGGAAGCCCCCGGCCGCGAAGCCAGCCATCACAGCGCCCTGGTCCAGGAGCTGGATGGTCCTGTCGAGGAGCACGCCCTCCACAGCCTCGCACACATCCCGCACGATGCAGGCGACCGTGCTGAGCCCCACCCCGAAGTGCTGGGACACGGAGCGGCAGGAGTCGGGCGTTGCGAGGGCCCAGACCCCTATGGCCACCCGCTGGACCATGGGGATGGGCTCCCGCATGGAGGTGTGCTGCCGCTCCAGCCAGGGCGTGAGGAGCTCCGCTAGGCGCAGCAGGGTGGCCTTGCCCATCCGGAAGTGGGACCCCCACTCGGCCTCCCCCCAGTGGGCCTGGGCCCGCTCCCACCAGGCCTGGGGCCGCTCCGTGACCCATAGGCTCCGCGCTATGGGCATAGCCAGCAGCGCTGCCCGGCGGAGGGTCTGCGTTGCCCAGCGGAACCGCCTCGCGGCCCCTCGGAGCGCAGCGGGCCGGGTGAGGCTCCGGCAGGCGGCCAGCCACGCCCCCCAGGCCCGGCGCCGAGCCCTGAGCCGGCCACGGACTCTCCTGCGGGCCTGCTGGCCCCGGAGGCGCACGCCAGCCCGCAGGGCCAGGACATAGCGCAGGCGGACGGCCAGGTGCACCCTCTCGGTCAGGAGGCACAGCTGCTCAGTGTGGTCACGGTGCCACTCAGCCGCGAGCGCGAGGAACATCCAGTTCCCACCTGCCCTATCGCGCTCCATGGTGCTGGGGCCCCGGTGGGGGCTGGGAGCGCTTATGCCGGCCCGGTGCTGGTGGCCCCGCCCGGGGGTCGGCCTCGCGGCCCTGCGCGCGCCCTGTGCCGGTGCATTCCGGCTGCTCCCGCCCCCAGCACCCCGGGCCCCCTCCCCTCGCTGTTTGTAGCGGGATGGCCTTGAAGGTGCGATTAGGCAGACAGAGAGCTCGCTGTTGTTCTCTGCAGCTGTGCCGGGCCCGCACCCCACGCCTCGCTCTGTTGTGCTACAATGTTGCGGTGCGGGCCCGTGTTCCCTGTCCCGGGGGCCGGGCCGAGCCTCTCCCGGCCCTGGGCAGTCTGTGTGCCCTCCGGGCTCCGTGTCCCATTCCCTGTTGTGCTGGACCATGGCTGGCTGCCCATCCATGGGGCTCCCGCTGTCCGGCCCCCAAGGGGCCCCCCATATCTGGGCCTTCCGCGAGACCATGTCTCTGTGCGACCTGTGGCACACCCCTGCCGTGCAGCTGCTCCTGGCCGGGCCGGGGAGCCGTGCAGGTGCCTACGAGAGCCTGAGCTCCGGGCTCCGTTACTTTGGCCATGTGGTGAGCGCCCGTGATTGCCGGCTGCATGCGGAGGCCCTGGGGCTGGCTCGTTTCCCCGAGGGGCGCATCCCGGAGGTGCTGTGCGCCCATGTGCCCTGGAGCGCCTCGGAGACCGTGTCAGCGCTGGTGGTGTGTGGTCTGGGCGCCTACTCGGAGTGCCTGGCCGAGGGTGGCCCTGCCTTGGCCGTGACCTACTTCTCCTGTGTTCACGGGGCCCGTGGGTACCAGCGCACCCGTGGGGCGGCGTTCCAGCGGCTTCTGGAGCTGGGGCATCTTCCGTGGCCCCCTTCTGCTGCCTGCTGTGTGCCGGAGCCCTCCGCGGTGGAGATGTCATCCCTGTTGGCGGTGTGGGCGCGTGTGGATGTGCAGCTGGCCCTCACCATGCCCGATCCCTTCGAGGCCTACTACCTGATCGCCCACTACATGTCCTTGCAGGGGTACCGCCGGGGCATGCTGCACTGGCCCCACCTGGTCCACCGGGCGGGCCACCCGGGCCCTGGGGCCAGCGGGGCCCCCGGCAGCGGCCCGTGAGCCCCGCGTCGCTGGCCTGCCCCCCCCGGCGTGGTGCCCCCGTGTGGGCTCCCGCCCCGGCCCGGGGGGGGGCCTGGTCCCCGCTGGCCGCTCCCGACCTGCGGACCCCACCTCGGTGAGCTCCCGCCCGCCTCGCTGCTTGCTGCTGCCCCTGGCCGTGGTCCTGGGCCCCCTCCATCCCCGTGACTCCGTGGGTGCTGCCTGAGCGTCGCTGGTGCTGCGGAGGAGCACCGCTGGACCCGGCTGCCCTGCCTGTGCCAGCCTTTGACTGTGGGGCCCCCTTCCTCCTCCTCCTGGCGCCCCTCCGCCGGCCTCGCTGTGCTTTGGGGGCCCCCAACGTGCCTTGCTCCGGGGGTCCGCCCCCCCCTCCGAGACTGCCTCTGTTCCTGTGGGGGCACCTCCTTGGACTGGACTGGACTGGGGTGGCGTGGGGGTGGGGGTTGCTGCTGTCTGTGCCTTGCCCCGTGGTGGTGCCCCCCCCGTCCCTGCCGGTGTTCCGGGTGGGGTGTTCCGGGCGCCCCTGCCCCCCCTTCCCGGCCTTTCCCTGGTGTGTGTGTGTGTGTGTGTGTGTGTGTGTGTGTGTGTGCCCGGGCGTGTGGCCGTGCATTGTGCCCCGCTGCGGGACCGCTGTGTGAGCCGGCTGTCAGCCTGTTCTCGCTCTTCCCCCCTCCCTTCCCGTTTCCCTTGTGTGGGCGTTCCCTTGTGTGCCTTGTGGCTTCGTTTGCCCTCAGGCGGCCATGTCTGTGTCCCGCCCCTGCCCGGTGCCTTGTGGGGGTTTAGCGCCCGGCGGGGGTTCGGCTGCACGTCTGTTGTGCTGCCACGGGCCGCGATGGTGCGGCCCGGTTCCGGCCCATGGTCCCGTTCCCGGCACGTCTGTTTGGGTCGTTTTCCAACCCCCGGGCGTGGTTGCGCTGTTCGCCCCCCCTGGTGGTTCACTGTGGTGAACCGGCCGCCCGTAACGTCTGAAAATACCCCATGTTGCAGGGCTGTATTGGTGCCCTATGCAGCCCTGAAACATGCATAAATGACCACCAAGGGCGGTTAAAGGGTGGTTAGCGCCATGTCTGTTTTCACCCTATACAATTCAAAAATTGAGAAGTTGTATTTCAGAGAAGGGGCAGGAGGGGTTTTGCTTTTTTATATGATGGCTGGTTTGAAAAAGCCATGCTCTTTTCACAGAACAGTTCCGCAAAAGCCGAATAGCTGTTGGTATTTTGATCAGAAATCTGATGGAGCAATTTGCGCATGCACAAATGGCCACCACCATACAACAAAATGGCCACTGCCATACTTTGATATGGTAGCTGTCATCTTCTTGTACAGCGGCAGCCAATTTTTTTTCTTATCATTCCAATCGGAAATCCAAACAAATGATTCTTTTTTTCCTAATTTTCAATCAGAATGTTTGAAATGCTGAATCCCATCAGAGATGAAAACTGTGTGAAAATTTTGATTCAGCCCTATTTTATACCTCTTACTTCTGGGGCCTGAAATAGGGGATATTCCTTTGGAGTAGGGACATCTGGCAACCCTTAGTTACAGACAAAATAGCACCCTTTTACATTATATGGCTGGTTGTTGCGATTTATTTGTTTGTATGTTTTATCTTCTACATTTTGTGTGTTTTTGCTGTAAGTTGTTTTGCAATGACCTTTGGTCACGTAAATAAAAATTATTTGATTTGAAATTATTTGATTTATAACTATTACTATGAATGATCTTGTAACAAAAATGACTAAATCTCAAAGGCTTCCACTTCTTTCATAGTGCTGAGTATTCTTGGCTGTACAATTTTTCCTTGCCATTTCTGGTAGGCCTTTCTCTTCAGCAAAGCAGTATCTAAAGGGAAGAGAGCGTCGTATGTGGTATTCAACTAAGGCCGCTTTTAAACGAGGCGCTGAAAAGCTCATCCTGAATCCCACGTTGAAAGAAAAGCACCGCCGCTGCCGACAATGGGGAGCACGTCACTTCCGGCAGTGCGGGGAGCATGTAAACACTCCCCGTGCGGCTTTTCTCTCAACGCGGGACTCAGGAGGCGCTTTTCAGCGCCTCGTATAAAAGTGACCCAAGTCATGGAAAACTAGTCTATAGTACATCATTGGTAGTTATCCGGGGAAAGCTAGTTTTGGGCAGGGCACTAGTAAATACTGGTTTTTACCTGGTTTTTACCAGGAAAATAAGAAAAATAAAATTAAAAACATACTAAGGAAAACTACTGAAGAGTATCTAGCAGTTTGGTAATAGTTCTGCCGTAGTGTGGTCTGTTTAACTTTAATGAAGGAGATTAGCAAAAAAGAACCTCAACCTGAACCTTAAACTTCATGGTATTATTGCCTTGGCTATCTGGAGATGAAGTAGTTCAAATGATAACTTTTATTGGAACAACTTCTGTTTGTGAGAATTTGGCTCGTCATCCTCTTGGGAGCTCCCTTGTGGGGTTCCATAGAGTTCCATCTTGTCACCACTCCTGTTCAATGTGAATCTGAAGCCCCTGAACAAGGTTGTGTGGAGATTTGGAGTGAAGCATCATCAGTATGCTGATGACACTCAACTCTATCTCTCTCTTTTAACTTACCCAGGTCCTGCTTACCCAGTACCTGGCTGCTGTTGGGGACTGGATGCAAATGGCTGCCGGGGCCATTCTGCATCCAGGAACAGCCCTTTCCCAAAATAGCGCCAACACTGCCGGCGCCATTTTGGAAAAGGGCCACACATATGCAAAATGGCCCTGGTGACCATTTTGTGCATGCACAGTGATTTTAATGTTTATTATTATTTTTTAATAAAACATGGGGATTGAACAGATTGTTTACAAAACTCCTTGAAAATAAAGGTTTTTTTGAAAATGAAAACTAAATGATGTGCAGAACTTCTGTGCACCCTTACTCTTTATACCTAGGTCTGGGACAGATCATGCCTCTTTTTTTAAAGTAAAGCAAGAAACCAAAACTGCTTTTAAGTTACAAAAACAAAAGAAAAAAACAAGTTAGCACTTTCAGATTCTCTTTACACTTCCACGTAGAACAAGATATTTTTTCAAATGGTAATTTTGCAGGCCATTAGTCAATGATGTGGATTAGTGCTACTGCCTTTGGGTAATTTCAAAACAATATAATATGACAGTCACTTGACTCAAAAAAGCAACAGCTGCACATGTTCTGTGGAACAATTCACAAGATTTTGTTTTAAAGGATGCAAATGGAAGCTGCATTGTCACAGTAGGCCATAATAGTTCAAAATGTTATAGTTTGTCAGTTCAGTAGTCCATGAGCTAGAAAAAGATAACCATAATCAAGACAGCAATATGTGCAATTTATAAATAATCCTTAAAGGCATAAGTGCATAATCTGAATTTTGAATTTTTTAATATACTTGCTGTGGTTTCTCTTGCCAGTTTTCTGCACGCTTGGGGAGAAAAGAGCAGGCAGCTGTTAAACTGTCATTAAAAATAAAATAAAATGAATCTATAGTATTATGATATTTATTTAATTATATTTATTTATTTAACAATTTATATTGGATCATCTAAATGATCCAATATAAATGATCCTACGGCCGCTTGAGGCGGCTCACGAAACATTTAAAAATAAGTTAAACAAGCACAATATACAAAAGGGGTTACTAAAACATTGTAAAAACAAACAATAAAAGAGGTAAAAAATCACTGGCAGACAAACCCACACCCCACCCTTACTCCCCCCCCTTTCCCCAAAGTCCTGGACAAACAGCCAGGTCTTACAGGCCCGATGGAACGCCATCAGGCTGGGAGCTAGGCATCAGCCAGCATCACTTCCTGAAACTGATCCCACAAAGATGGACCAGATGGGGCATCCATAATCCTCGGCTCTCCCCCTTCTGCATCAATCCCGGCCCCGAAATCGTGTTGGATTCAAGCGATCTTATCTGCGATGTAGTTTACAAACTCCTCACAGTGGGCTTGGGAAATCTCCCTCTCCAGGCGGAGGGAGGCCGGACTAACCAGTCCCCTCACCACCCAGAAAAACTCAGCTGGACGCGACTTCGCAGCAGTTATGAGGACGGCAAAGAACTCCTGCTTTGCCATCCTCACGGCCACAGCATAGGACCGCAAATGGGTCCAATGCTGCAGCCGATTGAATATTAAGTATGGCATTCAGGCAGAATAATTATTTTTTCATATTTTTTCCCCTTTTTGTCTTGGTCCTGAGGCACTTTGTGTTAGCTGACTGCTATGTCAATATCTCGGCCCAAAGGGACAATTTAAAGATGAGACTGTCAGCCTTAACCTCCAATTTTCTTGCTTTCCCCAGATAGTGCCATAGCCTTACATGTCTTTCAGACATATTTTTACCTTTGCATTGACTGTAGATTGTCCACTTTCACAGACAATATAAAAACCTAAGTAGCATTATCTTCATTGTCGGTTTTTCATTAAAAAAAATAAAAACGAAAAGCTCTACTCTGATTTTCTTATAAACCAGTTTTAAAATCAGTGCTGTTTTTGACTTGTTCTGTGATTGCACTACAAAAACTCAACATTTTTATTGGTATAATGTGTTGTGTCAAGCTTCAGAAACATTAGGTTCACTGATATATTGCTGCTGCTGTTTTTCTGACATATTATCCCATGAGGCAAATGAGCAACCCACACAGGCATGTCCCTTGGTAGCTTTGTATCAGTGCAATTAATTCTCATCTTAAATCCTTTCACATGCCGTCAACATAGAAATAGCTAGAAAAAGCAGGTATGCCAAAGGGCTAAGTACTAGAGCTTGGATGGCGAAATGATGAGTGAAAAGGTTAAGGTACAAACAGCATCCTTATTTCTAATTGTAATAAACCATAAACATCACTATCAAGAACAGGATGTGCCCTGCAACAACAGTCAGTCAAATAAATCAGAGAGGACCCTAAACTGTGCAGTAGTGCATCTCTGTACCAGACTAAGAAAATCTTAGTTGACCTTCTCTGAAGGTCAGCTTATAGAAGGCCTAATATCTGCAATGACAAGCTAAAGCTCCTAAGAGATTGTTGAAAAAGTTATTTTGTATTCTCTCATTAGAATAGAATCTCCCCTCTCAACGTTTCTGTTGTGCTAGCCCTCTGTGTTTTAAAAGACTGCTGGCTTTACCAGGAAGGCAACACATACAAATATAGCTTTAGCTTATGATTCCAGACAGTTATTACCTTAAATACCCTAAATTGATTTCTTCATTTTAACCTTAGGTCGATTCCTGTCGTACTTTTTGCAGATCTGACAGCCTCATTAGTTGATGCTACTGATGAGGCTAGAAGAGTAGCATGGACTTCTTAGTAATTTTAATCAGAGTACCAGGGTTGTGTTTCATCTTTGTTCTTGGCTGCACATAAATCTTCTCTACCACCCAGAAAAACTTCTCCTAATGCATATGTGTCAGTATTTGGGTCTTTCCACCTTCCTGTCTGGCTGTGACTCAGTTTCCCCACTTACAGTCTCCACTGGCCACAGCTCTCTCCAGAACTGACCCAGTCTGCAAAGGAGTAACTGTCCTGCCACCTGGGTCCCTGGAAGTTCCCAGTCACAGAAACTGCATTAAGTTTTGCCCAAGTATCTAACCTGGAATGGCCCCTCGACTGTGTTATCCAATGCCAGTATCACTCAAGCATACCAACGCTTGCTTAAAAGAATTGGTATTTATAAATTCAGATTGGTTAGAAGAAAAACAGATTCAAGAGTGCAAGTCTAACAAAGGAATTCAAAACGTAATGCAGTACTAAATGCACTGGAAAATTCCCTAACATCTTACCCTACTCAAAAGTCCACATAACACAGCTAGATATCTGTAGATGGGGCCATTTTCTTCTTGATTTCTTTCCGTGCTTCTCAGTCTATGTCACAACTAGGTTTCTTCAAAATGCTTCCCTTTGGTTTCTCTCTGTCCCCTTAAATACTTTTTCAATGGCTCCCAGAAGGTTCTCCCTTTTTCTGTTCTTTGGTCATTCACTCAGTTTCTAGAAGCTACTGGTACCTCAAGTACCCTCCATTAAAACATCATCTACATTATAATTGTCTTCCCTTTCTGTCCCAACTTCTACTTAACTTATTTTGCGCTCACATTCTAATTTTTTACTTTTTAAACTTAACTTTTCTTTATATTGTCCCCATATACAAATTTTCCCCTCGCTGGACTCAGTGTTTCTAAACCATTCCAACAACACCAAAATTGTCATGTTTTACATAATGGACTGTTTCAGAAGTACAAATGTATTGTTCATTCACATGAAAACTACAATACATGTATGTTGCATATGTGATGTTTTCATAAACCCCGTCACAGCATATTATGGTTTTAATCTATAACGGTGAGGGTAGTTTTAATCAAACCAGCCGTCACAGGGGGCTGTGTCGTATCATGCTAAGCTAGTAAAGTAAAAACTTCCTCCTTTACTGACTGGAAACACACTGTCAAGATACAGTTTTTCAGAAAAGAAATCATTGGCAAAGTAAGAGGAAGATGTTGTAGCTGACCTCCTGTTAGAGGAATACATTATTAAAAGACTGGAAAAATTACCTAACAGCCCCCCTGGACAACCCTCCCAGACCAACCCTGTTGAGCTGTCCCATCTCACCTGATGACTGCGATCTTCCTGGGCAGCCAAAACAAAGGGGGCTGCCCAGGTGGGTCCAGGCTATTTAAGCTGGCCCAGAGACCCCCACACGCAGAAGCTCCCCACCGGCCCATAGGCCAAAGGTCTCAGGTGGTCAGTGAAGAAGGGCAGGCAGACATCTGGCAGTGAGGTGTCTGCTCTGCTTTCAGCAGTAGGATTCCCAGCTGACCCCCACAAAGTTGCCACCCGCTGATGGGCAGGAGTGTTCCTTACTGGTGGTTAAATGTGGGCTTTAGCAACAGAAGCATAGCTAGAGAGGGAGGGCTCTCCCCATTGGACTACAGGCACATTCCCAAGCCTGACTCCAGCATAGAAAACACTTTAAAGTTTTGAACTTTGCTGAAAAATCAAAAGTACAGTTCAGATTATTTTTTAAAAATGTAAGGGCCTTGACAAAATACCTTCTTTTTTCTTCAACGTGTGTGAAATAGCGATCTGATTTTTCTTCGAGTGGCAGTTGCCCTTTCACACTACTTGGTAATATGCGCACAGCAAGCAGCTATTGGAACTCTCTTCATAGGAGTAGCTTGTCAGGGCAGCCTCCACCCCTCACTGGTATGTTTCCCATGAAGCACCGTCCATCTCAGGCTATCTTAGAACCTCCAGCTGAGCAGCAGCAGACAGCTTCAAGCACAGTGCCTTTTCACAATCCAGCACCAGAGTCAGCACTGGAGCCACCATTACTCCAATCTCTTTTACCTTGGTGATCAAATGGGCACCCGCCTCATCCTTGGCACCAGCATCTGCCGTAGTCTGCCATTGGGTGTTTTCAGACAAGATGTTACCCTGCATGGCCACCCAGGAGCCATGGAGCCAATCCCCATCTGAAGGTGGAGCAGTCGGATGTGCACTCCCATGAGCCTCCAACCACCCACTCATGGCCACTCACAGAGCAGTGCCGGGCAATCTGGAGTGCTCCATGTGGGGCAAGCCAAATAGATCCGTGGCCACGGTGCCCCTGCCCATTTGAATGGTGGCAGCCAGCCATGCCAGCAAATGGGTCTGCTGCTCACAGGCACTGTGGGCGGGGTGTGTGTGTGACCTTTGCAAGTCACAGGAACTGACCGGGAGTGCTGGGGAGCCCAGATTCCGCAGCGCTCACACCCAGGACATGTCATCTACAAGGGTGTTTCCCCTTCACCCATGGTCCATGGAAGGGGGAGGTGCATGGCAGCAGCCTCTGTGGCCACAATAGCAACATCCGTTTGAATCCATCCCTACGCGCTCCACCTGTGTGGATGCTCCATAGTAGTGCCATTCAGTGGCCACAGACCCTCCCCCCCCCCCCCCCCATCACCTTGCTCATTTGAAAACATGCATTGTTTCTTCAGCTCCAACTCACTCTCCTCTTCCCAGAGAGGCCAAATCAGAATTAGGATCCCACTCTTGTACATCAACTTATGATACAATGGACACAGAGAAAGCTTCAGAATTCTCCCTTGTAGCAACCCAACCTTTGATGTTCCTAAAAAGGGTTCCAAACATTTTCAGTAGTTGCTAAAGAGAACTAAATCATCTCTCACAATTGTTATCAAAGGGGAGGCATCCAAAATAAGGATCATGGTTATGAAGAAACTTCTAAATCTCCAGCTGCTTGAGGAAAACTTTATTTCCTTGTGTTGACAAAACAAGGAGACAGATACTACCAATTTCTGACAAGTAACTCTTCTTCAGATGCTGGAACCAAATGCCCTTGTGATTCAGGAAGGCAGAAAATGGAGTTGTCCACAGCTTTTAATAAAGACAGCAAAAAACTGAGTGTCCTCAATGGCGAGGGAAAACATGAATCTGTCATTCTATGCATACCGATTACTAATTTTGCCTTTGTCCTTGCAGCACAGTAGTGTCTGTCCTCCATAATCTTCTAGCTCAGGAGTTCTCAAACTTTTTCCAGTCATGAGCACTCGAGTGACGTAAGTGACTACTTGGGAGCACTGCATCATTTTTATGAATGAGCTTGGGGAGCACTTTTACCCATTGCCCGAGCACTTTCATTCTCCCTAGCACCAGGTTGAGAATCCCTGTTCTAGCTTCATATTCTCCAGATCTCATCACTTCTTCACTTCACAGCATAGATATATATACACAACAGTTCTCAGTGCTACCTTTCTAGAAGCATAAATCTTTCAAGCCTCATTCTAAAGGGGGATGGACCACCTGCATCTTATGCCAGGCAGCACGTTTGATGCCTAGATCAGGAACTATATATCAGCTTTTCAAACTTCCTTCCCTTGACCACTGTCACTTTGGGTATGATATTGCCATGGACATGCAGATTTTGGAAAGTTTACCTCTTGGCCTGCTTGTTTCCCCTCACAGTCGCAACCTGCAATGCTGGAGGTTGAGATTTAAAACTGGTTTCCTAGCATGGGGGCCAGGCCTTACATAGGGCCAGTTTTTGTTCTGCTCTGCCACCTGCTGGTCAAATTGGAGAACACCCATAGTTATGAATGCTGTGCATCCAGGGTAGACTGAGGCTACTGTTATAAAAGCGGGTTGCAGTTGCTCGATGTGTGAGGTATTTAGTTCACGGTCGATAAACAACACGCAACTGCCTTGAATGCACGTGATTGTGTCCATCGTCACGTATAATCCCGCCTCTCAGGATTTTGAAAAATCGCACGAGCGGGCCGCGTGACTGCGACCTGCTCATATAAAAGCACCCTGAGAAGTCCTTTCATACTTCCACCCAAAAAGATTCTACTTCCAATCCTTCTAAATTCCCTAAAAAGAAAAGATGATGGGCTCTGACCTCAAACATCATGCTTTCATATACTTCACTATTCTCTATCATCTCATCCCTCTAGAAGAACTGGTTAGTGTCTCTTGACCCCCTAAAGTATACATATTTTCATACAAACGCCTACTGAAAATATCTTAATTTCAGTCTCTTCATGCTGTATTCATAAGGAGAGATTATTCTCTACAACACTGGCTTGTGACAGTATATCAACCTGTTTGTGACCACTCTCTTCACATTGACCTCAATTCCGCTGAGAATTGTCAGCAAGATGGCTGTGTTTCTGTCAGCTTCCCCCTTTTCTGGTATTCAGTAATGGCAAGGTGGTCTTATTACTTGATCCTAAGTTCCTGCCTGGGGTAGTGATTCTGCTCCATAGTATTGCCAATTTTCTTTGCACAGCCAAATTCATCAAAAGGGCTGCATTACATTCTGTAGCTCTCTAGAGCCCCCATATTTGATGACCAAAGTCATTAAGCTCCAGCCTTTTTACAGCATATGGTGGTTATTCACAGTATCTCTCTTGTCTATTTTTAAATGGATAGTTGCTTGCATAACTACAGCCTATATCTAGCACACAGGGAATTATCTCGCAATGTTCCATTTATACCTTCTCCAAAGGCGGTAAGATCTGATGCCAACTTTGGGAGAGTAGTACCATAGTCTCGCTACTCTTCCATGCCCACCTCTTGGGGATAGATTTTTGCTTAATAGTCTCTCAGCAGTGAGAATGGATAGAGCCACAGAAAGAAAAAATATAATTTGTCTGTTACTGATATTCATCAATATGTGTTGTGTCCATTCACATCACTTTCCTACTTTTCTCTCTATTGGAGCATGGGATATATGGGCTTTGAACAGGATGCTGAGGTAGATCATCATGACGTAGGTCAGCTTGTCCCTTATGCAAGCTCCACTCAGCACAGGCCGCTACCTCGTCCTGGGGAGGAGAGGGATGACTCCAAAAAGTAGCTGCATGTAGAGAATTCCAAATGGTTGTTTGCTGCATGGGCACCTCCTTGTAAACATCTCGAAGAACATTGGTTATGAGTATGTAACATTTTTGTAGTAAAGATTTTATCAGCATTCATTTATGTGTATATCTCCTTCATTTCTTGACTGCTTATGAGTAATGTGGTAAACTTGTGTATATGAAATTGCTCATCATGTATTCCTTCTGTACGCCTATATATAAATAGTATGTTTTAAATAATATGTGTGTATATAATAGCTTCCTACATTTTAGCCATGAGTTTTCTGTCTTCATATGCATGTAATATAAATAAATAACAATATAATGAAGTAATGTTCACTTATCCCCAGGGCTATAAGAAAGTTAATGAAACATAAAAATAGCACAGTTCTTGATTATTACAGTACCAGGAAATTATGCTGAGATGACCTGGATATTTGTAATGCTGCTTAATAAAATGCTATTTATTTTGGACATGTTGTTAGCAGCTTTAGGGAATTCTCACATTATTAAATGGCTAGTAAGAAAGCTATGAGTTAGATATCTTGCACTGACTGTGTACATTAGGAGTATATACTCATTTCACTTATAGTGACTCCACCCAAATACAGGGATGTCCAGAGTTTGCCTGCACTGCTGTTCTGAGACTTTGATATCTGAAGTAGTAGGTGCCATGGTAGCACCTTATTAAACTTTTACTTGAAGCAATGGTAGATCTGTTTTGATTTTATTGGGCATTGCACCAGGTCTAAATTCTAAGAGTGAAGTCCTCTTTCTAATGACACTGTCCCCATGTCTTCATCAGAACAGGTATTTAGTAGAGCTCAATGTTTTTTCAATGAACTCTTTTTCTCTAGTGATACCTCATTCAAGATAGATTGTATCACTTTATCTAGATTGGGAAACACTGGAATTTATTCCTCCCAAGGCTTTAAATGGAAAGTTCAGTGTTTCCCCTTTAGTTCCCCTTTGATGGTCCCCAGATATTTAGGGCTGTTCGAGCAACAGTGCCATGTGAGCCTCCAGCAACTTCTACTTTGTCTGATGGGACCCTAGGGGAAAGAAGTCTCTCAAGTTAATTCCTCTGATTGTTCTTAGCCTAGATTTTTTCCTTTTAGATGTCTTCTGCTGCTCTGTAGTACTTCTGGGATTGTTTGAGCCTGGTCCCTTACTGCCTACCTTCCTGTCCCAATGGTTGCAATTCTTCTTCCATTGTGGCTGATCGATTCTGTGTTGGGACTAGTGTTCTTTGATACTGATGTGGCCTACTGAACAGCCATAGTAATGAGCACTGCAAAACACCTTTCATATGTTTGAAATAGTGTTGGCATCTGCAAAATTTAAACAGTTGAGAAGGCATGCCTTTTTTCTTTTAATACTTACTGCACTGAAAGATCTTGTAGCAAAACTGGATTAAGCCAAAAGCCTTTCCCATCAACAGTTCCCTGAGGAAACAATCACTCCAGAGGACTACACTGGACTCATGCAGCTCTGAAAGTGACAGAGAGCAGCCTGAGCAATCATTTAAGAAAAACCTTCCTTTTTACTGCCTACTGTTTGTGGTAGACCTGTTTCTGCACTAAAGCTTTATAAGATGGAAGCAGAGACTTTCACATACCCCATTTTGTATTCAGCTAAGGAAGCGACCTCTGAAATTCTTGAGAACTGGAGAGTGAAACAAATGACAGAGAAGTAAAACAAATGCAATTTTAAAAGGCCTTTTTTACAACTACAAAACAAAACACATCTTAACTGTTTTTCCATAATAAATAAGTAAATCACAGAATCATAAAATTATAGGTTAAGAAGGTACCTCAGGGGTCACCTAGTCCAACCATTTGCTCCAAGGCAAGATATACTCTGCCTACAGTTTCTCAGCCCATTTTCAGACGAGCGCAGCGGCGCCCGCGCTTGTTTTCAAAAAAGCTGGCAGCCCGTTCCACGTGTGGCGCTGCCGCCGAATATGCGCATGTGCGGGCGATGTGCTTCCATTTCCGGCCGCGTATGACCAGCCTCGATTGCCGACCCGGTCAGTTCGCGCCCGGAAATGGATGCGCATCGCCCGCGCATGCGTGTATTTGGCGGCAGCATCACGTGTGGAATGGGCTGCCGGCTTTTTTGAGAAACAAGCGCGGGCGCTGCCGCACTCGTCTGAAAACGGCCTCAGACAGATGCTTGTTCAACCAGGTTTTGAAAACATCCAAGGAGGGAGATTCCAAAGTCTCCATAGGCAACTAAATGCATTGCCTTGTAGTTCTTACAGTTAGGAAGTTTTCCTAATGTCTTACCCAAATCTACATTGCTACAGTTGTATTAATTTCATTAATAAACTTATTAATAATAATGCTGCCACGCCCGCCCATCAGGGAAGAGAGTGGCCTGCACTCAGCAGCGTGGGGGGTGGAGCCTTGTGGACCCATATCTGCACGTTGCCCCAACCTTTCCCCGATCTGGACCTTGACATGTCTGTTCAGCGGCCAAGCCAGATCCTGCCCAGTTGAGGTCCCTCACCCCAGGCAGGATCAAAGTGTGGGTGAAAATACCATAAGTCAGCAGGGCTGATGAAATTTACTCTAGGATATTAAATAGGGTGGTCATACCTCCCATTTAAAAGAGGATGCTTATGAAAAATACATGTTGCAGGGCTGCATTGGTTCCAGTGCAGCCCTGCACCATGTATTTTTCATAAGTGTCCTCTTTTAAAGGGAAGGTCTGGCCACCCTAACATTAAAGGAGTTGACAGAGAATCTCTGAGCCATTGGCCTTCATCTTTGACAACTGATCTAAGATAGGTGAACTCCCTGAGGATTAGAAGAGTGAAAATATAGTTCTGTTATCAAGAAGGAATAAAAAAGATGACCCAAGGAACTATAGACCTGTCAGCTTGACTTCAATATGAGGTAAAATCCTAGAACAAATTCTAAAGTCAGTTTTTTGCCACTACCTGGAAGAGGGTGAGGTGTTAAGAAGTAACCAGCATAGGTTTGTGAAGCACAAATCCTGCTAGACCAGTCTTCTCTAGTTCTTTGATAAAGTGAGGAGACTAATGGATGATGGAGATGCAGCTGATATATACTTTGACTTTATTAAGGAGCATGACACAGTTTCACATGACATGCTTACTGACAAGCTAGGAAAATGCAGGCTTGCTGCAACTACTATTAGGTGGGTTCACAATTAGTAGAGTAATCATAACCACATGACTATGGGGTATCAACAGATCACTGGCAGTTTGGGATCATGTACCCAGTGAAATTCCCAAGCACTTGTCCTTGGTCTGGTGCTGTTAAACATTTTCATCAAGGATTTGGACAAAGGGTCAGAGTGCATTCTTGTGCAAAGTTCGGAGGGACTGCAAACAGTCTTGAAGATAGGACCAGAATACAAAATGATCTTGATAAAATGTACTGAAAAACTAAAATTTAAATAAAGACAATAGTGAAGTATTGCACATAGAAGAGAAAAATCAGAAGTACAGATACGAAATAGAAGATGACTGGCTGGGCAGCAGTACTGGAAAGGATATGGAAGTTACAGAAGTTGACAGACATAATGAGTCGGCAATGAAATATAGTACTAAGCAGGTGAACACTGTTAGGAGTTGCATTTACAAAAGTATTATTTGTAAGACAAGGAAAGTGATTGTTACTGTCCAGTTAGCCATGGCCAGGCCTCGTCTAGAGAACTACATCAGGTTTTGGGCACCTCGCTTTAGAAAGGATACTGACATGAGGGAAATTGTTCAGAGGAGAGCACCAAAACAACAAAGGAGGTGGAAGGGAGGAGAGGTCGAAGAGCAGTGACTGTTTAGCCTGGGGAGGTGGGGGGGGGGGGGAGAAAGAAAGAAAAAGTTAAAGCGGAGATGATTACAGTTTACAAATATGTAAAATATTGCTATAAGCAAAAGTAATAGGATTAAATTAAAGGAGAAAAGATTTAGATTAAATAAATGTTAGGAAGATTTTTCTAAGTACCAGGATAATGAGGTGAAAAAAAATTGCTAGAAGAGAGGTTGTGGGGCCCCATCACTGGAGACACTTAAAATAAGTTAGATGGACATCTAACAGGAGTGGTACAGGTAGAATGACTCCTACTTAATAGCAGGAAGCTGGACTAGATAACCCTCGTGGTTCCTTCCAAGCCCAACTTCCAGTTTGGCAGAATGCTGCAACATCGTTTTATTTGAATTGAAGTTCTTAAGTTATTGTAGTTGCTGTAACTAGTTTAAACAAGTTTGGAACTTGTTGGCAGCTGCTTTTCACTGTCTGTGGCGGTCCAAGGAAGGGAGAGACTGCTGCTAACATTGCTGTTTGGCAGTTTGTGAGTGGTAGCTGTAGAATGACAGTTGGGGTAGTGTGAAACAAGCTCGCTAAGGGAAAGAGGCTGAAGGAGGGAGTCATTTCCTAGAATACACAGACCACGGGCAGACACACCCAGAGACAAGGTTTGCGACAGTGTCTCCCTTAGGGACCCACAACCTGCTTAAAGTCTGAGGGGAAGGGCTGATGGATGTGACTGCTTGAACCAGTCAAAAGTCAGCAGAGCTTATGAAACCTAGTAAAATCATCAGAGGTTAGTAGTTCTAATTCTTTGTTTTATTCATCTGTTTCACCCTATATGTCCCTGTTCTTTTCTTTTCCATTAATGTCCTTACTAGTTGTGCTGTTAAATTTAAATAAAATTTTCCACTTTTACAATCTGACAACTTGTGAAGCAAAGCTATCTCTCTCTCTCTCTGTAATTGGTAACTTACCCACCTCAGGAGCCTCAGTTGGTGTGGGTTTAAAACCTCACCACTCCACCAGTCAGGAAGATCTACAGGAGGAAGAAGATCATTCCTTAGAGCAGAGACCACACATTCTCCTTTACCATTTCATGCATTAGATACTATTCCATCTAGTGTCTTCTTTTGCCATGCAAGAATGGCTAGGCTCCAAGCCCACAGTGCTTGAAGGTGATGAGTTTTGTAAGAAAGCAGAGTTCTGATTCACTACATGAGCAGGCCCCGCCTCCAGCCCCACCTCCAGCCCCACCCCCTACCAAGTGAGCAACAGTGTTTGGCTAGTTTACCCCCAAAGCCATGGGAACCCCCCAAGCCACAGCTCCAACAGGGGAGGAGCACTCAGGTTCAGTGGAGCAGTGGATATGATAGCTGGGCTCCAGCTGCCACCTGAAAGTGGGCATCAAACACAGATGGTTAAATAACCCCTTCCCCTAGTCTCACTACAGGAAAATACAAAGTCTAGGGGCAAATCCCCATTGTACCCCATGCCAAAGAGGGAAATAAATCAGGGAGGGGCAAATGCCCCCTTAAGCCCAAAGTAGATGAGGGGCAAATCCTCACTGTGCAAAAGAGGGCAATAAAAGAGAGGGGGGAAATGCCCCCTTACAAGCCAATCAGGTAAGAAGCAAATCCCCACTGCACTCCATACCCAAAGAGAACAATAAAAGAGAGATGGGCAAATCATGCCCCCTTGTAGGGGTGTGCATGTCATTTTCATTATTACAATAACGATAACGAACATTGTTGTTTTCATTATCGTTATTGCAATATCAAAAATGACAAATAATAATAACGAAAATAGAAACGAAAATGACATTTTGTTTTTGAAATAAAGGGAAAAACCTGAAAAACATATTTCTGGCTGTAACTTTTTTGTTTCTTATTCAATTCTGATTAAACATGGGGAGGGTGTACCCCCAATGGAGGGCACTATGTGTACCAATTTGTGAAATGATTAGGTAAAGGAAACCGATTTTAGAAGCAATTGAATGTTGTGATTTTCAGAAAAGCTCCATACACATTCATGGCTACAACTTCTTTATCTTGCATCCAATTTGCATTACACCTGTGAATATTATGTCCCTCCATAAGCCTAACACTCCTGCCAATTTTCAGAAAGATTGGATAAAGGGTCCTGATGGTATAAGACATTAACTTGAAAATACATTTCCAGCTGTATCATTTGTATATTCCATCCTGTTTAAAAGGTATTTGGCAGGAATGTATCACATACCTTCACTGTCATCTCTGCCAAACTACAGAACAATTTGATAAAGGGACCCAATTTTATAAGCAATTGATGTTATCCCTGTGAAGACCATTATTCAGATAAATAACAGCACATGTAGTGCTAGTCAGAGGCAGACACCAGGGGGAGAGAGATTGTAGGAGGGAGGATGTGGAGCAAACCAAAAGACTGACAGACACATTCACTGTCCAATTACTGCATGCTTCCAGCTTTACAGGACCAATTGGTAGTGGTTTCGAGTCAGGCATAAGGGCATAAAGGACATAACTGGGACTTTGGGGATAGCATCCCAGCAATCAGGAGACATAGTTTACACATCCAAGCTGGTCAATTATCGTCACAATCATATCCTGAAGCACTGTGACAGAAGACATAAGAGAATCTCTGTTGACTCTTTCCTAAACAGATGCTTCTGACTTTCCAGTAACAAGTGGGGGAGAGATGTTGGGATGGTCACAGCACAGAGTGAGGATATTTGGCTGACCTTTCTGAAGGCCAATTGGCATCACCAACCGATCTTATACCACAGTGATGTAAGAGAATCCCTGGCATAGGCTCCTTCTCTGCATATGCTGTGCAGGCATATACAGTTGGGACCCTTTATCACAGCTTTCTGATATGTGGCAAAGGTGATAATGAAATAATAATGAAAGTGTTATATACAGCCCTAGATGTTAGTCAGATATACATTTATATGTTAATTGCTTATATCACCAGGACCCTTTATCCAATACTTCTGAAAGTTGGCCAAGATAGTAAATATGGGAAGGGGTGTAAACCTGCCAAGTGTCATCTACATTAGATATGAGGCAAAGAAGTTACAGCTAAGAATGTATATGAATGTATATGAAGAATTTTGCAAAGTAAAATAATTCAATTGCTTCTAAAATTGGATTCCTGTACTCAATACTTGTGAAATTTGGTACACTTAATGCCTTCCATTGGAGGTATATACAGTCCATGTTTCAGCCACATATAGTGAAAAACAACAAAGTTACATCTGACAATGTGTTTTCCATTCAAACCAATGAAAATGAAAGCCAAAACGATTCAATTCAACGATTCAATTGCTTCTAAAATTGGATTATTTTACTCAGTCCTTGTGAAATTTGGTACACTTAATGCCTTCCATCGGAGGTATATGCAGCCCATGTTCAGCCACATATAGTGAAAGACAACAAAGTTACAGCAAAAAATATGTTTTCCAGTGAAACCAATGAAAATGAAAGCCAAAACGAAATGGGGGTGCTGAAGCCTCCTGAGCCCCGCCTCCGAATCCGTCCATGAGCTGGTTGTAATTTTCACCTGTTCATCTTGTTGCTCGATTGTTTTGGTGGCCAGTCTACAGGAGTTTACAGACAAAAAATTTGTTTGCATGAAAATTACAGGAACTGGTATAACAACATCATTCTTAGTTTTTAAGAACATATAGGGTAATTTCAGACGTGACAGGCCCGGAGGCCCTCCATGCTGAAGCCCAGACTGGGATCGCTCTCAAATCCCGGTCCGTGATGAAGCCAGCCGTCCTTCAGATGTGCCGGCTCCATCACTGTGGGGAATCGGCGAGGGGGCAGGGTGGGTCTGCATGGTGCGATGCGACGTGCGACCGCATGGCCCCACCCCCCTACGCTCCCTTGGCCGGCCGCCCGCCCACAGGGAGACGGGTGGGCGTAGCGGCCAATGAGGCTGCTGCGCCCGATCCCATACCGTGGGATGCTCCTTTCTGGATCGTGGCCAAGCTAACCACGATTCTGGAGGTGAGGCTGGCCTCAACTCCAGAATCGTGATTAGGCTTGACCCCTGCCAAAGAGTCACTGTGGTGAAGATCTGGCGGGGGTCAAACTGACGTTCATGGGAACGCCACCACCACAGGGGATCCACTATGATCCCCTGTGGTGAAAGGTGTTTTCGTAACGTCTGAAATTACCCATAGTCCACCCCTCCATTCCAGCTCGTTAATATGATGAATAGTGGGGACCAGTGTGTCAAGCAGAGAATAGATGCCGTGGGCCTGAACCCTGCATAGTGGGAAGCAATGAAATCCTTCCTTCAATCTTTTCTATCAATTCATTTCTCTGCCTATCTGAATTGTAGTAGCAGCTGCTATGTGGCTGCAATGATACCATAGTATTCAACGGGATTTCTTGTTGAACACTACTTATTATCGGTAAGAGGGTCAGAATTTGGTCCTGAGTTTCAAACTTAATATACAAATGAACCTACTTGCAGATAGTTTAAGTTAGACTCTATGAAGTGAAAATGTATTAAGAAGCAGCTTTGAGATATAAGGAAACTGTCGGAATCCACTTAGTCATAGGGGAGGGGGTTTTGTTTTTGATTTTTGTGGTTTCTTTGTTTTTGAAGCTTATGTATTTTTGGGTAAAGGGAAATTTTATCTTCCTTAAAATGATGATAATTTGTTTTAGCTGATTTATGTTGTAGTAAGGGGTGTTGAAAATTGGATGAGGATATGATGTATGTATTTAATTGCATTTATTGTTGTTTTGCAATGGCTTTTATCAAGCAATAAAGTTTATTATTATTATTATTATTATTATTATTATTATTATTATTATTATTAT
>QEPC01012510.1:1389231-1423494 GCA_003113815.1 Sphenodon punctatus
CGCCCCCCCAAGTGCCCGCACTCCCCCCACCCTGGGCCCCGCAATTTACTTACCACATGGTGGTGCCGGGTCCTCAGCACCACCGCCTGCATCCAGCGGGGACTTGAGGAGGCTCTTAGCCTCCCCGAGTTCCTTCCTCCCTCCCTGCTGGAATCCAGCAGGGAGGGAGGAAAGGACTCGGGGAGGTTAAGAGCTGTTGACGCACACGTAGCTCTTAGTTCATACCGGGGGTGCCTCTATTGGGTGCTCCCATATGAACTTTCCCCCTGCCCAGCCCCTGCAATGCAAGAGTGCCCCCTGCGGCACTCTTGCATTGCAGGGTCCCTTTATGCGGAGTGAACGACTCTTCTAGCTGCCCACTCCGCATAAAGGGAGAACGCCTCCCTTTTGACCCTGAAGACTTCCTTTGGTACACAACTGGTGCGAATGTGCGGAGCCACGTTGAAGAACCTTGTTTAGCAAGGCAGAGAACTTCAGAAGGTCTCTGTCTCTCTAAACAAGGTTCTTCGAGGTGGCTCCGCACATTCAGCATGATGCTGATGTGGCCAGGTGTTTTTAGGTTTTTTTAAGCTGCCACCGCCGGCCAAAACAGCCCTGGGGGCCAGGCGGGGCGTTACCCCTGCTGCGATGGAGGGCCCACCGCCACTGAAATTAACAAAATTCAGTTTATGTAGATTTCTCTGTACTTTTAATTATTCCCACCTGTACATCCCTAAAGACCTCTTTGGTATTAACTCCTTTCAGATGGTTGTAAAAAGTTATCAAATTCCTGCTTAGTCATCAGTAGTTTGCCAAGCTCTTTGCCGCCCTCATAGCTGCTGCAAAATCGCACCCGGTGGAGCTTTTGCGGGTGGTGAGGGGGCTGGTCAGTCCAGCCTCCCTCCGCATGGAGGGGGAGATATCCCAGGCCCGCTGTAAGGAGTTTGTCACCTACTTTGCAGAGAAGTTCGCTCAGATTCAGCGTGATTTCGGAGCCGGGATTGATGCAGAGGAAGGAGAGCTTGGGGTTATGGATGTCCCTGTCTAGTCCATTTCAGGAAGTGATGCCAGCTGATGTCATGGGTGTCCTGGGGTCTGTTAGGGCCACCTTTTGCGAATTAGATCCATGTCCGTCCTGGTTGGTGAAAGCCTCCAGGGAGACCCTGGGGCCGGTGCTGGCGCGGGTGATCAACACCTCCCTTCGGGAGGGGAGGGTGCTGGACTGCCTCAAGGAAGCAGCACTGCGGCCCCTGTTAAAGAAACTCATCTTTGGACGTTGACACACTGGTCAGTTACTGGCCTGTCTCTAACCTTCCCTTTTTAGGGTCACCTGAATGGCATCAATTTTCTAGACCCTTTTCAATCAGGGTATGCACCATGTATGGCACCGAGACTGTGTTGGTGGCCTTGGTGGATGACCTCCACTGAGAGATGGATTCAGGGCGTTCAACACTACTCCTGTTAGATCTCTTGGCTGCTTTTGATACATTGGACCATGGGTTATTGCTGAGACAACTGCAGTCCCTGGGTGGGGTGGGGGTGGATGGGATGGTCCTTGGATGGTTCTGCTCATTCCTCTCAGGAAGGAGCCAGCCGGTGGTGAGGGGGGCTGAAACATCTAGCCCCCGGGACCTCTCGTGGCGTACTGCAAGGTTCTATTTTGTCTCCATTATTGTTTAACATCTATATGCAACCCCTGGGGGAGGTTGTGAGACGGTTTGGTGTGCGTTGCCACCAATATGCTGATGACACCCAGCTATACTTCTTGTTTTCAACAGACCCAGGGCCTGCAGTCTCGGTGCTTTCCCAGTGCCTGGAGGCAGTGGCTGACTGGATGTGGCGGAGCAGACTGAGGCTAAATCCCAATAAGATGGAGGTGATGTTGGTGGGTCGGGCAGCAGGGGTGATGACTCCCCTCGTTGAGGGAATCCGCCTCCCGCTGGCTCCCCGGGTCTGGAGCTTGGGAGTCCTGGTAGAGGCACTGGCGAAGGGAGCCTTTCGCCAGCTACATCTTGTGCGGAGGCTCCGGCCATATGTTTCAGACTCCGACCTGGACACCCTCATCCATGCGTTCATCACCTCGAAGCTGGATTACTGCAACGCACTCTACATGGGGCTGCCCCTGGTGACGGTTCGGAAGCTGCAACTGGTGCAGAATGTGACAGAGATGGGCCATAGGGAGCACATAACACCAGTGCTCCGAGCTCTGCACTGGTTGCCTATAGCGTTCCGAGCTCGATTCAAGGTGCTGGTTTTAACCTTTAAAGCCCTACACGGCTTGGGCCCCTCCTATCTGAGAGACCACCTTACTCCTTGGGTGCTGGGGCGATCATTGCGGTCTGCCGGGGGCGCCTTCTTCTTGGTCCCCCGGGTTAGCCGGGGGGCCACAATGGAGAGGGCGTTCTCGGTGGCTGCACCATGACTGTGGAACTCCCTCCTGGAAGAAGCTCGACTGGCCCCGAGTCTGGTGGCCTTCCACCGGGCCTGTAAGACCTGACTGTTCATCCAGGCCTTCGGGGAAGGGAGCGGTGGGGGAGACGGGTAGTGGGTTGGGTTACGGAGGGTTTGGGTATGGGTTATTTTAATCTGGGGGTTTTAGGTTGTTTTAATTGTATTTTAGTTATGTGTTTCAAAATGTTGTTAGCCACCCCGAGATGGCTGTAGCAGGAGGGGGTGGAATAATAATAATAATAATAATAAATTAATATACATTTAGCTGTTTTTAAATCTTTCCTCAAAAATCAGTTCCTAGTTTGACCACCTCTGATGGTCCCCCTTGATTTTCTTCAAATTTGACAACATGCTTTCAGCACTGAGGTACCCAGAACTGAACACACTGTTCTAAGAGCAACATCACCAAGGGAGAAAGAATATCAACTCTCTGGACCACTTTGTAATACCTCTAGCTGTCCTGCAGACACTCCAGAATCTGAGATGCTTTTTTGTAAAATTGCATTGCTCAAGCCTATCTAATCTGCTGTTCTCTGAAACAATATAGTATCTTTGGTCATCACTTGAGCCTTTTTTATACAAGATGCACCCACTCATGCCCACGCAGATTCGCTTCGTGGGCATGAGTGGGTGCCCCCCGCATGAATGCTGTGATGGGTGAGTGGGAGTGTGCGCTCCCACGCACGCTCCACCCATCACCCACTCACAGAGCAATTTGCCAAAACAAATTTTGGATAATCATACTGTCATCCCCCCCCGCACCACCCAGACTGCCGTGGCACACACTGGTCCCCCCCACTCCCGCGGTCCATATAAAAAAGGCCTTGCTTCCTGGATTACTACTACTATCTTTCCTAATTTTAATAATTTTCAGAATATTTTTTTTTACTTTGCATTTTTTTTAAGATGAAATTTCTTTCATTTTCTGACAATATTTAATACCCTTTCTAGTTCAGAGCTACAACCACATTTAAAATAAAAAGTTCTTGGGGAATAGAAAAACTCTTAAGCCATGCAGTCATGGTTAAAATAATATCAGCGTGTTAGAAAATCTGAAGTTTAGGGATATATTCCCTAATGTGTCTGTGCTTCCCTTTGCATTATTTTGCATTGTCACTGATGATTTGACTCCTTTCTATTCTGTATGTTCTATGAATTTATTTTTTTTAAAAATCAGGAGGAGGGAGAGAGAATGTTAAAGTTGTTAATTAAGAATGGATCCAACCCCAGTTGTTGCACGCTCTCATTGAATGTCATTCTGCTTCAGCACTTAGATTTTGTGTAAATGTGTGTGCAATATCTCTCTTTCTCTCTCTCTCTCAAATAAAAATGTGCCTGAAATGTTTTGACATTTTCTTTTAGGTGATTTTTTTTTTCTTCATCCCAAATTTCACTTTTCCATTTAAGTACAGGATTTTTGTTGTTTGTTTTGGGTGTTATTTTTTTTACCTTTTATATCACCATTTTTACAGTATTTCTTATGCAGATACAGCTTTGCTCAAATGTAATGTTTTGATGGGATTCTCAGGGGAAAACTCCAATGCAAACACAGACAGAAGATTATAATATGAAGATTATAAATCTTAAATACTACACAAATGACAAGGCAGTCTTAAATGGGGAAACTCCAGATGGCAGGGAACTCTAAGATTAAAGCTTTTTTTGTCATTCAGATACAGACATCAGATTTCCCTTTCAAAGTTACAGTAAAATAAAATATGAGGAGAAATGTGTATTAAACATAGAGAACAGTTTCTCACAAATAAGAGCAACACAAAAGAAGGTAGACTGTGCCTTTTAGAGTCTGACAGTTGATTGGGAATGGGGACAAAGTGGGAAACTTGCACTTTTTGTGATTTATTTAAATAGAATTTGCACAGAGAACACTAAGGATCACTAAGGGAGATTTTTTTTGTTCCTCGCAGGCAGACAGAACTCCCTTTCAACTCACTGAACTTCCTATGGGTGTTGACAAATAACATGATAACACCCCCCACCCCCACCCCATGAGTGGGTGTTTTCATGATCATCTATTAATTGGTCAGAATCACCCAAGACCAGTAAGATGGTGTAAACCATCATTAAGGACAGAATTACAGGGCATGTTGAGAAACATGGCTTAATGGGGAAGAGTCAACACAGATTTAGCAAAGGTAAGTCCTGTCTCACTAACTTCTTGGAATTTGTTGAGGGTGTAAATAAGTATGTGGACAAGGGAGACCCAGTAGATATAGTGTACTTGGATTTCCAGAAAGCATTTGATAAGGTCGGTCATGAGAGACTCTTGAGAAAATTAAAAAGTCATGGGATAGGAGGTAGTGTCTTACTATGGATCAGAAACTCGTTAAAAGATAGAAAGCAAAGGGTAGGACTAAATGGTCAGTTTTAGATGTAAAAAGCGGTGTGCCTCAGGAATCTATTGGGACCGGTGCTGTTTAATGCATTCATTAATAATTTGGAAAACGGTGTTAGAGTGAGGTGATCAAATTTGCAGACGACACCAACTTATTCAAGGTAGTTAAAACACGAGCAGACTGTGAGGAACTGCAACAGGATCTTACGAACTGGGTGCCTGGGCATCTAAATGGCAAATGATATTTAATGTGGACAAGTACAAAGTGATGGACGTAGGGAAAAATAATCCAAACTATGCGTATACAGTGCTGGGCACTAAGCTAGGAATTGCCACTCAGGAAAAGGATCCGGGGGTGGTTGTGGACAATATAATGAAATCCACAGCGAAGTGCGCAGCAGCAGTCAAAAAAGCAAACAGAACTTTAGGAATTATTCGGAAGTGGATAGAGAATAAAACTGAGGATGTCATAATGCTGCTATACTAATCAATGGTGCGACCGCACCTCAAATATTGTGTGCAGTTCTGGTCGCCCAATCTCAAAAAAGACATAGCTGAACTAGAAAAGGTACAGAGAAGGGCAACAAAAATGATCAAGGGCATGGAAGGGTTCCCGTATGAGGAGAGGCTTGGTAGGTTGGGCCTCTCAGAGGTCTATAAAATCATGAGTGGTGTGGAACTAATAAACAAGGAGCAGTTATTTACCCTCTCAGCTACTACTCCTCATCGTACTTCTCATCGTAACCAAGCCAAGTTCATGCACTTGAGACCTCGCATCTTCATGAATGTTAGACCCCTTGTCTCTCCCTCTGTTCCCCTTCCTATGTCTCTCCCCCAGCTCCTGTCTCTCAGATTGTAAGCCCTAGGGGCAGGAACCGTGTCTATTTTATTACTTTGTAAAGTGCCAGGTACACTGCTGGCGCTATATAAATGTTTGTTAATAATAATAATAATAATAATAATACTAGAACTAGGGGACACTCCATGAAACTCATGGGTGGCAAGTTTAAAACAAATAGAAGAAAATATTTTTTCACTCAGCGTATAATTGGGTTGTGGAATCTACTGCGAGAGGCTGTGGTAAGGGCTAGTACTATAGCTGAGTTTAAAAGAAGTTTGGTCAAGTTTCTGAAAGATAGGTCCATTAGCAGCTATTAGCCAGACAGGATCGGGAAATATGACGGAAGCTAGGGGGAAACAACAGGGAATGGATCCCCCATTGTGACCTGCTGGGTGCTTCTCCCAAGCCACCGTGATTGCCCACTGTCGGCGACAACATGCTGGGCTGGATGGACCATTGGTCTGATCCAGTATGGCACTTATTATGTTCTTATGTTCTTAAGACGTGGCCACCATGCAGTGAACAGTCACCCACAGCATTGATTCAGAGAATGCGGAGCCCACCATGTGGACTAATACTGGCTAACGTGAGCCCATGTGTTGGCGTGCCATCATTTAGGTTGCAGAGGAGTTGGTGTGTATTTGGGGAGGGGTAAGCAATTTGTAGCTGATGCTGCTGTGATAAGAAACAAGTGACTGGAAAGCAGGGCTAGGGCTGGCTTGAGCATAAATCAATTGACAAATAGGCTTGGATTGAGTTTGTGCTCGGGGGACTGTAGCTGACAGGTGCTGGGCTCGATGGACAATTGGTCTGACCCAGTATGGCACTATTACTTATGACCTATCTTGCTCACTACAGCATTCCCCCCTCCCCCTACCTCTTCCTCTCTGCCTTGAAGTGATTGCACAGGGCTCACAAGAGAGGGAGCCCAGCTTCCTTATCTACAAGAGGGTAGGGAAGTGGAAGTGCCTGGCTCCCCATCTCACCTGCTGCACCATAGGGCATTTCTTCCCCTCAACCCCTTCCAGCCCTGTTGACTTTTTAAGTTTGACACTTAGAGCATGTGAGTTAGTGCAACTGTCAGTCATCTTCTGTTTAAGCTAAACAGCCTTTACCTTTTTAGCCCCTCCTCATATGGCAGCTGTTCCATACCCTGTATAATTTTTGTTGCCCTGCTCTGCTTTTCCTTTTTCTTCTGCACTAGATCACAAAAGCCTGACATCAATGAGTTCAATGGGGAGAACTCAATTGAATGGAAGATGGGTGGATTTCTCTAGAGAGGAGGAACAGGCATGATTGTGTGAGCATGACCCAAATAAAGCACACCGGACATATCATCTTGGGTTAAGGCCTTGACCACAACTTTATTATTATGAATATCTGCCTTTGAGAGGTTCAGCACCCTACTGGAATGGGCAATCAAGGACAGAACAGGCCTTTTACCACCTTGCGAGGCAAAATTCAGGTGGCCTAACAGTTTTTTCTTTAAGTCAGCCTTTTAATTACTGCCGGTGTCCCCCAGGGATTTCGACCTGTTAGGTTTCACATTTGGGGCCAGTGTTACTTTTTGTGCTCCCAGACATTCCTTCAGCAGCTGGCGAAGGGCCTGGAGCTTGTCCTGTCGGAGGCTGGATTTGCATGTCACAATGGGGCTGATCCAATGTGCTGCGTGTGCTGCCACAAGGTTTGCACACATGCCATTGGCCCCGTGCTGGGGGTGCATGTGGCTTGTGTGCATGTACGTGTGCTCATGCTGCATGAGCTCCAGGCGGCAGTCCCTGGGGCATGGGATCAACTCCATTGTCTATTTCGATGCACAGGAATGCCAATTTTGTCACTGCACCCTCTGTCTTTTCCCCTACAAATGGCACACCCAGCTCCTCTGTGAGCTGTGCAAAAGCAGCCATTAGATGCGCACACTCCACCGAACCTCCCCCTGCTCATGAACAGGAAATCATACAGGTATTTGGAGACTGATGTGAGGCCTGGTCTGTCCTTGATTGCCCATTCCAGTAGGGTGCTGAACCTCTCAGAGGCAGAACATGAAATGGCAGGCAATACCTTATCATAGAAGTAGTTGCCTCCAAATGTGAAACCTAACAGGTCAAAATCCCTGGGAGACACCGGCAGTAATCGAAAGGGTGACTTAATGTCTCATTTCCCTAGCAGAGCCGCATGGCTACAGGTTTGCACCATGTGCACTGAAATATGCATCTTGCACCAGTCACAGCTCTGGCACAATGCCATCATTCATCGTCCTGCTCCTGGGGTAAAAAAGGTGATAAATCAACTTTTACTCACCCGGTGGCTTTTGGGGCATACTGCCCAAGGGAGAGGCTAGCCTACTGACTGGCTCGCTAGCTACCTGGCTGGGGGTGGAAGAAGATCCTCCCACCCCCTGCCTGCAGGGAAAGCCGGTTTTAGGGGCCAGGTCCCACAAATACCCCCCCCCCCTCCCCTTATGGTGAGAGGGCCTCATTTCCCTCCCTCCCTCCCTTCAGGACAGCTTTCAGTGCAGATGCCTTCTCTAATGAAGGCCAAACAGAACAAATTTGCACTCTAAATTCAGGTTCTAGGTGAAAAAATCTTGAGCAGTCCACCCATGCGTATGAAAAAGCTCGTCTGAATGGGGAAGTTGAATCCAAAGCAGACTGTTAGTGTTCTTACAGCTATAAAACCTTGGTCTAAAAAAGAGTTCTAATAATCTAGTGCAATGACTTTGATATTGAAACTGAAACAGTAATTCAGCCAATGTGTTGTCACATCAGCATAATCCTGGTAAAACCAAAAGTTGATCTGTTTTCCTGACCCTACAGACATTGCATGCCTACTTGTGAGTACAGTTTTATTCAGAATGTATTCGCCAGTGTATTTGGCGTTTATGGATTAAAGATTTCCCGACTCCACACTATCGAGTATGATAAGTCATAATAATATGCACAGTTAATAATTTCTAGAAACAAATATTTCCCTCTCAAAAAAATCCACACCCTGATCGTGTAAGTTAAAGACTAGAACTAAAGGTCTTATATTTGAATAGTTGCGTATTAACATTGGCATAAAAAACATTTATTTTTCCTTTTTATGGTTTTTGCAAAAAAATATATATACTATTAATGAAAATAAGAAGTGGTATCACTGCCAGGAAATACTACAGGGATTATTAATATATTTCAAGCTACTCTTTAATACCTTCTTGAAAACGTTTTACTAGGAGAAGCTTGCTGTCCTTAGGCTAGGGGTTCCAAAGCATTGGAGTTCAGTCTTTTCATATAAAAAAAGAAGAATGAACAAGACAAAGTAATCACGAATACTTAAAAACAAGCAAGTATGGACTTGTTGTTGAGACCCTGGAGCGAGCTCAGGAGAGGCTCAGGCTCTTCCACAATAATTCTACATGGCCTTGGCCAACTCCTTATCTCCACAGTCCTAATTCTATTCTTATAATAGTGATAACAATACTTCCCTAACAATAATAGTAGTAAGTGATACTTCCCTTTCGGAGGGGTTGTGAGGTTAAATTTAGCAATGTTTGTACGCGGAGACTCATGTTTACTGTTGCTGCCAATGGGAAAAACACAGTGAGCATGTGTTCTACTTATATGTTTGATGACAAGAATATATGTGGACTGGCAGATTTATTTATTTTAGATTATAAAATCATGTGGCAAGGTACAATGCCTTCCAGGTTTTGCATTGTACTGAAGAGAATGTCACTGCTCAACAAGTCATGAATAACAACCATAATATGGATCTGAAATCTTTAGATGAGCTGTGATGGATTTTTGTGCCCTTGAAAATGTAATCAAAATGCAGACTCCAACAGTTTTAAAATCTGGACCTGGATCTACACAATACCTCATATATATTGTAATCTAATCCATCTGTCATATGTTCTGCAACTAAGGTTCTTCACTGCCATCAATAATCCCAAGCAGGCTATTTTTTCTATTTGTCACTGGGAGGGGGAGTAGGAAGGATAGGTAGGATCCCACGCACTCACACAAGATCAACAAGACCACACTCTGCGGGAATCCCCCTGGGAGGTAATGCCCATCAGGATAGTGTTGTGGCCCTTGTGATCTCAATAAGGCCAGGCCTCTATCATCATAGGTGCAGAGCTCTTTCATGAGAGAACGACCTCACACCACACACTTTCACGGCCAAGGGGGAGAGGGGGGACAAGTGAGGTAGTCGTGGAGGATTGCAGGGATAGGGGATCAGGCCCGGGGGGAAGGACAAAGAGGGCTCTCACTGTCCGGGGGAGAAGGAACGAACTCCAGGAATGGGGGGAGCGGCTTGCACTCTTCCCAGCCACCACTCACTCACATACGCAACTGTAGGGTACAGGCACACGGGGGTACAACTATCCTGTCAAGAAGGGTAAGGGCAAGGGCAAGACAAGGGTGAGACAGGGGTACAGTCAAGGCCAAGGCCCGGGGCAAGAGTAGGGGCACAGACAAGGGCAAGGCAAGGGTACAGGCAACGACAAAGACAAGGGCAAAAGCAAACAAGGTGAAGGCAAGATAGGAACAAGTCACTTAGCTTTCGGGGGCCAGCTTCTCAGGCTCTGATTACTGGTGCTGTGTCTTCGTAGCGCTGGTGTTTGTAGTCCAGGCTCCACCCCCTGATGTGTCTGGAGCCGTGCAGAGTGCCACACGGGCTCCAGTGATGACCTCACACTGCGTGAGGTTGAAGGCTGGGACTCCGCAGGATCGGCGCTGGTGTTGGTTGCCTCAGCAACAGGACGTGGCAACACGGCTGCTTGGGGCGCCATGTCAGTTTGAAGCGGCGGTGCTGCAGCTTGAGCAGGGATGCGATGGGCGGTTCTTCGCAGCCCTCTGGAGCCCCGCATCTGTCTCCACGGACGCCCCCAATGGCGGGGGCTGACAATACCGCTCCCTTGAGCCCCCCCTGCCAAGGGGCCAAAGAGGGCCCAATTTCTCCAGATGACGACGATGAAAAGCACGGAAGAGGCGAGGTGTCAAGATGCTGGTTGCGGGTTCCCAGGACCGCTCTTTGGGGTCATAGCCCAACCAATCGCCAAAATAGTGCAACCATCCTCGTTGCATCTTCGAATCCAATATGGCATGAACTTCGTATTCGGGACCGAGGTCGGAGATGACGACAGGTCCTGGCATCTCAGGCTGATTCGAGGCAACAGGGTCTGCAGCCTTTTTTAATAAAGATACATGAAATGTTGGTGAATTCGGAGGCAGGGTGGCAGCTGGACTGTGTATGTTACGTCATTTACTTGATTCCGTACAGGGAATGGTCTGATGTATTTATGATCAAGTTTCGCTGATGGATGTGCAGATGCATAGTGTCTGCGGTCGACCCAGACAAGGTCTCCGGGTTGCAGCATGGGGGCACTCCTTCGATGTTTGTCAGCATTCTGTTATACCGTTGTCAGAACTTGTCAAGGACCCGTTTGGCCAGGGCCTGTGTCTTCTGAATGTGGAGTGCGAGCACCCCAGCCTCTGGGACTTGGGGGGGTGGTAAGTTCATGAGTGCCCATCTGGGAATGGAAGCCATAGTTAACGTAGAACTGGGATTCCCCAAGGGAGGCATTAGGGGTATTATTGTAGGCGAACTCTGCCATAGGCATCCAGGTATACCAGTCATCTTGCAAGTAGCTGGTATAGCAGTGAAGATATTGCTCAAAATGTTGGTTGACCTGTTCAACTTGTCCATTAGCCTGTGGGTGATAGGCAGTACTGGGTTTTAAACAAACGTGTATGGCCTTAAATAAGGCCACCCAGAAATGGAACACAAATTGGGATCCTCTGTCGCTGATGAGCTCTTTAGGCCACCCATGTAGTTTTACTACATACCGGAGGAACAGTAAGGCTGTTCAATGAGCAGACGGTAGGCCTTTGCAGGCCACAAAGTGGGCCATTTTAGTAAAGTGATCCACCATGACAAAAATGGTGTTATAGCCTTGAGACAAGGGGAGTTCTACAATAAAGTCAACGCCTATTCATTGCCAAGGGCCTTGAGGTGGGGTTGGGTAGAAAGCTGAAGTAGACCCAGTAGGGCCTTCCTGGGGACTTTTGTGTGGGCAAACATGGCGCAGCCTTTTACGTAGTGTTGCACATTTTGGGATAAAGTGGGCCACCAAAAGGATCTCTGAATCAGTTGGTAAGTGCGTTCTTGTCCTGGGTGGCCGACTAACGGGGCATCATGGTGAGACCAAAGGATGTGTGATTGACAGGACGGAGGGACCACAATTTGGCCTTGTCGTTTAACTAATCCATTGTCGTCGACATAAGAGGGGTCTTTTGTGGCTATACGTTCTTTGGTGGTAGCTTGTTTGAGCTGTTCGAGTTGCAGACACGTTGCTGCAAAGACCTTCCGTTCCAATATAGGTCCATGTAGTCGCAAATCCATGTTACGTCGTTCATGATACTGTGATAGGGCATCCGCGAGGACGTTTAGTTTTCCTGGCCGGTATTGGATCGTAAAAGAAAAATGAGCGAAGAACAAAGCCCACCGCGCATGTTGAGCATTTGTGATCTGTGCAGTTTGAAGGAAGGTCACATTTTTATGGTTGGTGACTATGGTTACTGGATATCATGCCCCTTCTAGATAGTGTCTCCAGGTCTCGAAAGCTGCCTTAATGGCCAAGAGTTCTCGGTCAAATATGGTGTAATTTTGCTCGGCCGAGGTTAGTTGCCGGGAATAGTAGGCACATGGTAATAGTTTCTCACGGGTTTTGGTTTCTTGCAAGAGAACTGCTCCGCTGGTGCCGCTGGATGTGTCTGCCTCCACGTGGAAAGGTTTTTGGAAGTTTGGGTGCTGGAGTAGGGGTGCGGTCATGAAGACTTCCTTGAGTTCTGTAAAACTATGTTCCTGTTCAGGTCCCCAATTATAATCCCAATTCTTCTTGAGGAGTCGAGTAAGGGGGGTAGTGATCTCTGCATAATTAGGGATGTAATGGCGATAGTAGTTTGTACTTCCCAGGAATCGTTGAAGGGGTTTGACTGCTTTTGGCGGTGGCCATCGCTGGATTGCTTCGATTTTTCAGCCGTCCATCTCAATTCCTGCTGGGCTGATGACGAAACGGAGGAACTCCACTGTCGTTATATGGAAGGCACGTTTTTCTTTTTTACGATATAGTTTATGGGTTCGTAAGCGTTGGAGCACTCATCGAACATGTTGTACGTGTTGATCCAGCGAGGCTGAGTAAATCAATATATCTTCAAGATATACAATAACGAAGATGTCCAGAATGTCTCGAAAAATGTCACTGATAAGGTGCTGAAACGTGGCCGGTGCGTTGGCGAGGCCAAACGGCACCAGGTACAAGTGCCCATACCGCGTACGGAAGGTAGTTTTCCATTCGTTGCCCTCCCGTACTCGTACCAAGGCTCCCCGAAGATCTAACTTGGTGAAGATGTGTGCTCCCTGAAGGCGGTTTAAGAGTTCTGGAATGAGAGGAAGTGGATAGCGTTCTTGATGGTGATATTATTCAGGCCCCGATAGTTGATGCAGGGCCTAAGTCCCCCATCCTTTTTGGATACAAAGAAGATGGGGGCTCTGGCAGGGGAGCAAGAGTGCCGAATGATCCCGTTTACCAAGCTTCCTTCCAGATACGAATGAAGGGCATTGACAACTCTGGGGTTAACAAGGCATAGATACGCCCAAACAGGGGTTCGGTTCTCGGGATTAAGTCGATAGGGCATTCATGCGGGCGATGTGGCGGCAGCTCTGCTGCTTGGGTTTTGCTAAACACATCCGTGCAGTCGGCGTATTCGTTTGGTAAGCTGGGTTCGGCGGTACTTCCACATGCCGTTAAGGCCTCACCTGGACTCGGCACGGAGTGTTGGCAGACTTGCAAGCAATACGGAGAGGTAAATCGGATCTGTTTTTGCTTCCAGGAGATGTGGAGATCGTGTTGACAGAGCCAGGGCAACCCCAGAACCACGAGGAATAAGGGGGTGCACACTACATCAAAAATTATCTGCTCTTGATGTTGCCCAATCACATAGTCTGCATTGTGATGGGGCCTGAGCATCGGTGGAATAGGTGGTTGGCTGCATCATAAAAGTTAATTTACAGAGGGCCATGAAACCCTGAAAAGATCTTCGGTCCCCTGACAATTTCTCAATTCGGTGGCCCGTAGGCTCCTGCGGTACCGCAGCCCCAGAAGGGGGCAGAGCCTCAGGGGCCAGGGTGAGGGTGCCCCCACGGGGTCAGCCCCGCCCTGCTCCCCGACCACCATGTCTGCCAATGTGGTGTGTTTGGCCTGCAAGTCCTTCACTTCCATGGTTAAAGACTGCCCGGCTCATACTAACTCTCCCACCTCCTTGGCCAAGTCCATCCTGGAAATGCTCCAAGAAGGGGGAGGGGGAACAGGGTTTGGTGCTGGTAATTCTGTCACTGGGAGGGGGAGTAGGAAGGGTAGGTAGCATCTCATGCAAGATCACTGAGCCCACACTCTGCGGGAAGCCCCCTGGGAGGTAATGCCCGTCAGGATAGTGTTTTGGCCCTTGTGATCTCAACAAGACCAGGCCCCTATCATCATAGGGCACAGAGCTCTTTCATGAGAGAACGGCCTCACACCACACACTTTTATGGCCAAGGGAGAGAGGGGGGACAAGTGAGGTAGTTGTGGAGGATTGCAGGGATAGGGGACCAGGCCCAGGGAGGAGGACAAAGAGGAGTTTCACTCTCCGGGGGGGAAGGAACCCCAGGAACATGGGGAGGGGCTTGCACTCTTTCCAGCCACCACTCACTCACACATTCAACCGTAGGGGACGGGCACACGGGGGTACAACTATCCTGTCACTCACTCTCACACGATAGCAAGGGAAGGGTAAGGACAAGGGCAAGGACAAGACAAGGGTGAGACAGGGGTAAGGTCAAGGCCAAGGTCTAGGGCAAGAGTAGGGGCACAGGCAAGGGTAAGGCAAGGGTACAGGCAACGACAAGGACAAAGGCAAACAAGGTAAAAGCAAAATAGGAACAAGTCACTTAGCTTTTGAGGGCCAGCTTCTCAGGCTCTGATTACCGGCGCTTGTCTCGCAGCGCCGGTATTTGTAGTCCAGGCTCCACCCACTGACGTGCCTGGAGCCGTGCGGTGCTCCAATGATGACCTCACACTGCATGAGGTTGAAAGCTGGGACTCTGCAGGATTGGTGCTGGTATTGGTTGCCTCAGCAACCGGACGTGGCAACACGGTTGCCGTGTCAGTTTCAAGTGGCACCGCGATGGCGACTTCAGCAGGGATGCGGGGGGCGGTTCTCTGCGGCCCTCTGGAGCACTGCAGCTGTCTCCAGGGATGCCCCCGACGGCGGGGGCTGACACTATTGAAATGTTTGACCGTTTTAAAAGCACCAAATCTCTTTGAAGTAGTCTAATGTCATAGTTTTAATTTGATAGCTTCTGTTAAAGCCGAAACTGAGCTTGAAACATGAATTTTTAATGACTATGTCTGTTTTTAAATGAGCATGGCTAGGGAGCAGGTTAGAGTGGGATGGCTGTGATGCGCCCACCCACGTGGAGTGAGTTGGGAGGGGTTCTCAAACCCCAGCCTCCATTCACTTCTCCTGTAATGCACCACATGGGAGGGGGAAGCATGCCTGGCTGGCTTATGATATCGACATTTCCCACCTGAGCGCTGGGGAACCCAGATTCCCCACTCCCCAGCACTCCCAGCTGGTTCCTGTGCCATGCAAAAGCTGTTTCCCCGTCCACAGTGCCTCTGAACAGCGGACCACTCAGCCAACATGGCTGGTTGCCGCTGTTCATACGGGCTGGGGATATGAGGGCGCCTGTCCCCATGCACCAGGCTTTTTCACCAGTGCTCTGTGAATAGTCATGGGTGGGTGCTGCATGGGCCATGGGAGGATGCACCCACCCACACCAGCTTCATGGAATGAGTGGACCTGTGTGGTAGCGTCTCGTCTAAAAACAGCCTATGGATTTAACAGTGTCATCTCTTGATGCACATTTCTCTCATTTACACTGGTTCAAATACACTGTACCATATTACATTTCCTGGATATATACTGGTGTAACTGAGATCACAGTACAGACCATTAGAATCTGTCTCTGTCAATAATGGACAGCCAAGCCTTAATGTCTTTTTTAAAGATAATTAGGTGGTGTACTCCTTGTGTTACGAAAACTGGATTTATATCTACGTATACACGGTTATATGGTCCCTATCACTGTAATATCTAAGTGGCTCTGGCCAGCCCTATTCCAGCCTTATGGCCAAAGCCACACTGTTACAATTCAGAAACCCTAACAAAACAACAAAAAGCACTAGGATCAACTATACACTTCCCTTTATCTTATCTAGCCATGAAATGTGATTAACATGCAACTAGAAATCTACAAACCCTGTCAAAAGACAGGTTGCCAGCTGGAAGTCTTTGCCCTGCGTCTTCCATTGAATAGCATATGGCATTGTTCAATGGAACTTAGTCGCCATGTTAACTATAGAGCCACTACTGCGACTGTATAAGAATCACATGAGACCTCACGTTAATATAGGCTGACTGGTGTCCCTGCAGATAGCAAGGGAATGTGTACCGTAGTCTGTATTCTCAGAAACTGAATTTAATTAGTGTTTCTGGATTGTTACAGGGTGGCTTTGGCCAATTCTATTCCAGCTGCGGTAATGGTGCTTCCTCCCCTCAAGCAGCTGTGGCCGCTTCTAGAGTTCTGGCCGTTTAAGCGGGCTGACCACTCTCAGATGGCGTGGGCAGTGCACGGCATATAGACCTACTGAAAGGGCGCAGAGACACTAGCAAGGCGCTGGCAGCTTGTAAGGAACCAGAAGACTTGTCCCGGCTCCAGCCCAGCTCAAGCTCCTGGGGCAGACCAGGGTGGCCGCCTCAGGCTCTGCTCCCAGGGGGCCCCCACACAGCATGCACTGTTCACAGGAAGCACCCGTTCTCTCTCACCACCAGCCTGCCCGAGCCTATGCCCTCAGCAGCAGCCTGGGCGGACGGGAAGGAACTAACGCCACACCCGCCCGCCACTTGCCTGCCTGGGTGCCCCTGGCCCTGCCTGTCGCAGTGCTGCTTGCCAATGCCACCCACCCTGCATGCTGCTGCTGCAACGCCACCAACCAAAGCTTGCAAATATCCAGCTGTGTGCCTCTCCGCATGCACGCACGCCAGGGCCAGCCACTTCCTGAATCTGGCATGCATAGTTCACATTCTTAAAGTTAAATGTTACTGAGGTAGTTTTATTTGTTATTCTCCCTCCTGTAAGTATGTCAAATTGAATTATATTATGATAACTATTGCCATGCAGTCCCACCACCATTACCCCTTGCACCAGGTCCTGCACTCGACTTAGGTCTCAGTCTAAAAAGCTTCTAATTTTTCATTGGTTCCATGATCATGATCAGCAAATTTTGCCATCAGTCATTTATGGCATCTAGACATTTACCTCTGCATCACACCCCAAATAGACATTTACCCAGTCAATATCAGGGTAATTAAAAATAACCCATTATTATTGTGTTTCTGACTTTAGTAGCCTGCTTAATCCTCTGTTAGCATTTCACAGTCAGTCTCACTATCCTGGTCAGGGTGTTAATACTATAGTCCCACTGCTATACACTTCCCCATTTTGTATAGAATTTCTATCCATAGAGATTCCAGACTACAGTTCACTTCCTATAAAAGTTTGATCTTCCTTGACGCAATGCAGTCAAATAGCACTACCCTACCACCAGTTCAATCTATTCTGTCATTTTGATATATTTTGCACCCTGGTATTAGTGTTCCATTGGTTATCCTCATTCCACCAGGTCTCTAAGATTCCTATTATGTGTACTTTTTAGACTTCTAGCATTTGTGCTTAAATGTGCTCTTTTTATTCTTATTCTGCTTGTTATAAGTAACTGTTTCAGTTATTTTGCAATCATTTAAGTTTGTCTGTTCTTCACATATTTCCACCTTAATACTCTTGACTTCTTTCCTATTCTCTGTGATGCAAAGCTTCATAAAAAGACTATTTTTTCACTGTATTTCACTGTACCAAAGTGAGATGCTTGCAGTTGTTCCAGGAATCCATGATTAAGCTTTTGTCAGGAACCTCTGGGTATTGGGGTCTATGGTCCACAGTAGCTGGTACAAGATTGGGTCAAAGTGCATTTGTAAAGAATTGGGCCCAGTTTAGGGCTGAGATGAGACCAAGTGTTTCTGTCCCACAGGGAAATACCAACCCTTTGGGGAATGCTTGTGAGTATTCGTTGGTACATTGTAAATCTCTAGGGATTTCTCTTTTCCACCATTGTTGATATTAGCACCTGTGATTTTTCTGTCATTTCCTGTAAATTTTGTCACTTTCTAGATTTTTTTTCCATTTTTCGTCACTTTCCATCATGCGTCAGGACTTTTGCAACAGTTTTACAACCATTTTATGGCAATTTACGGCACTTTCCCAGCACTTAGCTGGCACTTTTGCATTTCCACAACCACTGGGTCAGCCCTGTAGCAGCTCTGTTTGACTCACAAAAAATAACGACAAATGACAAAAACAGCAGATATGCCAGTAAGATCCATTTTGTGTGAATGGAGGTGGTGAGTGACCTTCTTTCTGACGGAAACAGCATTCACCCTTATTTGTTATTTCAAGCCTAGTCCAGGTACAGGAGGGTTGGTGCAGAATGGGGTCCAAGGATCAAGTGGGGAATCAGCACACAGACCAAGAGGGCAGAACAGATGGAAAGACATGGATGGGCAAGGTCAGACAAACAGATGGACATAGTGGGCTCACGGGCAGTCACATAGCTTGTGCATCAAAACGGATACCAAACCACCATCAGAGCAGACACCGAACCACACACGCAGGAAAATGAGCGGGCAGGCAGGCAGGCTGAGGAAACACACTGCAACAAGAGAGGCAAGTTGGAGACAAGAAGGTAACTGGGACCCAGGAAGACAGGAATCAGGAAGTTGACTGATGACTAACCCAGCTTTCTGTTGCTTCAGGCTGACCTTCTACCTAGGCCAGCAACCAACCAGGAAGCTCGGGGCATGGAACAAGACTGAGGGAGGGGTGTGGCCTGACCAGAACTGGGGGAAGCCTTCAGTGCTACCCCTGGGTTCTGGCCAGGGTGAACTGATGGCACAGCCGAGTTAGCCACCACCTCCAAGGCTCAACGGTGCCCATTCAAGCCTGGGGTCTTGACAACTTTCTTTGCAATCAAAAGGTTTGATTGCATCTACATGGCAGGTGTAGATGCATAACCCATGCATTGTCAGCTTTAAAGGGTGCTTGCCAACATTACCCAAGCAGGGGAAACTTAGGTTTTGTAAACTCATGCCGGGGAACCAAACGTGTAGCTCTGAACATGAGTGCGGGGTTAAAAGCGTCAACAGTCATGCCTCCCATTTTTTTCAATCACAAATGACAGGGCTCAAGCCTGTCCAGTTGGGCAGAGGCTGGCACAAGCCCTGTCATCCATGACTGAAAAAACCAGGAGATGCAGCTGATGACGCTTTTAACCCCGCACCCATGTTCAGAGCTACACGTTTGTTTCCCCGCCGTGAGTTTACAAAATTTAAAGTTTCCCCCACTCAGGTAACGTGAGCAAGCACCGAGAGTGACATTGCTTATGTTTATCATATTCTGTAATAATAAGGTATGATAATTGATGTGTCAAGTGATTAACAGTTTCCAGATAGTGTGGAATAATCTTTTAAAATATATTTTCTTTGAATTCTGTCTTAGAAATTGTTTAGAATAAATCAGTGTCTTAGACAAATGAGGACCCTCCGCTTTTAAGGGTAAGGGGTGTATGAAGAAAAGTGCAGTGCTAGAGCTAAGCAAACCCAAGGTTCAAGCAGTTCTGGCAAAGGTACTACTGAGCAGGGAACACAAGACAGAACTGTCCACCTTATAGAAATACACTGCAGGCTCATTTTGAGGCTGGGAAGGAAGAAATATTTCCTATTTTGTAATTGGCATTGGTAATGGCTGCAGGGGTTTTGTCATCTTCACAATGCCTGCCTGCTGAACTTGTCATGGTGGCTTAGAGAGTTTAAATGTTGCCATCAGTTTAACATGTTATATACACCCTGTTTTCTAGTAACATATTGCATCCAGAACTCAGAGGTGTTGGACTAGTGTAAATAGTAGGGATGGGAATTTCGGTTTCGGATAAACCCGAAAGTACCCGAAAATGGCCATTTTGGATTAATCCAAAATTTCAGTTCTTTTTCGGTACGAAAAAGAACCGAAATTCATGAGAACCGAAACCAAAATTGACTGAAACCGAAATTTTGCCCAGAGTCCCATCCCTGGTAAATAGGTAACAGAGCCAGAGTAGGATTTGAACTTCAAGGAGCCATCTCCTTGAGGAATGTGAGGCTCAGAGGGCTGACATGGTTTGAGGAGTCTAGCTAGTTTTTCTGGGGTAGGAAATAGCCAGTAAGGATGAGATATAGCACCAGAAGTATCAATGTGGAATATACCTGGCAGGGTTATTGTTTCCTCTCTATCTCTGGCTGGGAAGGACCAGGAGAAGGATATTTGAAGAGCAGAGGTCAAGAAATGCCCTCATGGCACCAGGTCAAGCCTATCCCTACAGAGAATGCCACTGTGTCTCTGGTTTGTTTGGAGACTTCATTTAATGACTTGGGGTAACCTAGGTAAGGTGTATGGATAAGATTTGTAAAATGAGTTGAGTTGGCAAATCTCCCAAGTACAAAGGGTATGGCTTATTTAAATCCAAACCATGTCTGTGCTCTTTTCTTTGGTAGGTACAACACAACGTTGGTTACAATAACTGATTTTGCTACGTGGGTTCTAGTCAGAGAATCATTACATAGTTATGGTTTAAGAGCCAGTGTTGCTCTGAAATTGATGATCTGGCTCTCACGGCTGCCTAACACGTTATCAGAAATTGTCCCAGAAATCATCTTAATTTGTATTCTTTTCCCAGATATTAACTATCTGGGGAAAGTGAGATCAGTTCTATCATTCTGGCAGTGTATTCTTCCCTTTAAAAAACTCCTGCAAGGCAAACCTTTCCATATTGAGTGAGCTACATGTAATCCTGTAGGGGGAGAAAGTAGGCTTAGGAAACATCACATCAATGTCATATGGAGACGCTGATGTGAATTTTCTGTCCTTTAGTCTTTCAAGCTCTGCGTAAACTGGAATTTGAGAGACAAAAAGACAGATTAGAGAGAACAAGAATTCTCAGTGAGCACAAATATATAGACATCAAATGAAAAGCAGAAATACCTTTTTCAAAAGATTTGCTTACAATCAGTTAAATCAAATAATGAAATGTCTCTATACTGCCGTTGTGTTTTCTAGCAGCTCTATTTTAAAATGTAAGGAACATTCCTGTATAGAAAAAAAAAAAATTCTAAAGGTTGACTTTATTAAAGCTTTATCAACTCTAACCAGCTGTATGAAAGTATATTAGTATATTTTAGTGTCAGGTTTGTTGCATTGACCTTTAAACGTTGGCCACAATACTGGCAAAAAATGCAAGGATATTGATAACCTTGACCTGTCACTTTACTTCATTTATGAGGAACATCTGTGCTATATTAAATGATTGAATGAACAGTGCTATTCTTGATATGTTTACCTTAATGAGCAATCCTATTATAAACTCTGAAGACAAACAATGTAGCTTGGTATTCAGTTTTGTTTTGTTACTGTTCATCAGGCAAAATACCCTTTCAGTGTCAAAATTCCTGTGTGGCAGGCAAAACAAGGGGCTTCCTAAGAACCATCCTTGAAAGCTGGAATCCTTAGAGGCCAGGAGAGGAGATTAAAGGTGGAAAATTTCAAACCCTGGTTTATCTAAGGATTGGAAAATGCCCGCAGCAGCCACCCCCCAAATTTAAATGTCTTGCATTATTTAGTAATGTAGAATATGATGTTTTCTAGCAATCTTTCCTTTGTGCTCCAGTCTCTGAAGAATAGACCGCATTGCCACAATATTCTACAAATAATAGAAACATGGTTTCAGAGATTTTTCCATTTTAAAAAATGTCACCCATATTTGAAAATGCCAAGGAAATTGTCATTTGCATTTAATATAGCATTGTAAAATAAGGGAATAAGTTCTTTAAAGTCCTTCTCAGCTTGCTACTTCGACATGCCAGTCTAGTGGCATTAGAGCTGCCATCCATTACTCCTGACGGACAGTTCCATTTGTCTCTCTCTGAGTCCCCCAGCCACACAGAATCTGATTTTTACCTTGCTATAATCATCAGTTGTGTTAGTGTCCTGGCTGATTATTTCTTTTCTTTTAAAAGAAAGTGTAGAAACTTTTTCTACACTGAATTCTTCACATTCCCCATCATTATATTGTGGTATGTGCATCTGAAGTTAAAGGCACAAAAGATCAGTGCGTATCTTAGAAAAAATAAATTTTAAAAATCCAGACACTTGGGTTTGTTCCAGTTCAAACAAATATTCAGATATATTTCTCTCATAATTTATGCCAAGATAATACTGAACATTCGTTTAACTCAGCAATGTAAGTTATGCAGATAAGAAAACCGCATAAAATTATTTGCCTGTGTCTGTGTCTAGATCTTCTATAAACATGGTGCGTCTGACTTCTTCTGGTGTAAAACTCCCAATAAAATTCAGTAGAATTTTAAAAGCAACTGAGACATTTCAGAGCACAATTCCATTAAGGTCCTTTTTACATGGGCTGCGTAGGGTGTATGTGTTGGTGGGGCGGTGGGTGTGCAGATAGGTGCACACCGGCGTACACTGATCTCCACCCACCCATCACCCACACACGGAGCAACTGCTGTGTTTGCTGGTTGCTCCATGCATGGGTGATGGGTGGAGGTAGGTGTGCATGCGTGTACTGCGGGAGCATTCATGCACACCCACCCACCTGCCGCATCATGTACACGGGCAGCACCCATGCATGAATACCCAGAGGCCTGGGTGTCCATGCTTGGGTGCCGCCTGTGTAATAAGGACCTAAAAGATTAATAAAAGTTCTACTCATGACTTATGTTAATCCTGTCTTCATGCTCAGATCCTGCAAATGTTTATACACCTGTTTGATTTTACTACTGAGAGTCATCCTATTGATTTTACAGACTACTCATTATACAGCCATGAGAACAGCTGTATAGTTAAGGCCAGCTTGCATCTTTCTGTCTAATGCATAAAAATTCTCTTGCTTTTAAAATCAGCACCATTTATTCTATTTGTCTGAAATTTGTCAGAATTGATTTGGTGAGGGGTACAATCTAGCCAGATTTCATGCAAATTGGACAGGGGAAAAAATGACAGTGGTTTGAAAATCAGACTAAAAAGTGCTTTTTCTTCCTGTTTCAGATGCTTTTTTGGGGGTCAAAATGTATTTTTTGGGAAACATTTGTGAGGTGGAGTGCTGTTAGAGAATTCAGGGGTCCATTCTGGTGTATTCCTTTTTTGATTTTTCAAAATCTGTCTGGTAGTTTTAAAGTTGTAAATTTCTTAATTTCTCATTATTAGAGTGCAAGAGCGCGCTAATAGTTAAGGTGTGTTGCACCCTTCCATTATAAAGCACCAACATTCTATTTGCTGTAGAATTGGCATGATTAAAGTTAGAATAGTGAAAATTGGTGTGGAGGATCACCGGGGTACGTGGTTCATGCTATACAAAGTTCAGCTGAATCGGTTGGATAGTGGCTGAGATATCGCAGTTTGAGAACCGCACTTTGAAAGCCTGTTTTTTCAAGAGTTAGACCGTTTCGATCTCGGCAGGGTAAAGGGGTTTTGTGTTGGTTGGGATGAGGTGTAAGCCTTTTAGAAAATTCAAGGAGGCTGGTGGGCTGTGCCTTTGGTTTATGTTTTGTAATTCTGGTTAGTAGTTTTTAAGTTATGATATCTTGAAAATTCAATGTTAGCCTATGGACACCATCCTCAGTGTGGAGTGCTTGTAAACATTCTATGTGTAATGCAGAGACTGTTTAAAAGCAAACAGTCTTGAATGATATTTGGGGTGACTGATCTTGCCCCCTAAGCCCACCCAAAAGCACAGAGTGCGTGGATTTCAGTTACAGCCCTTCCTCCTCCAAAAACGTGGGGTGCCTGAGCTGCGACTCCAATGGGGCACCCCGTTGGAGGAATATGGCTGGGGCCAGAGCGCTGAAGTTGACCTGGGATGGTCCCAGGTGCAGGAAGAGGGCTGAGGTTTATCCCGGAGACAGAGACAGGAGGCTAGAGGTGGGATGGAATCAATCTTCTTTTAGCACTTCTCCCTCCAACATTCCCAACCTCCCCCCCCACACACTTCTGTTCCATATGACACATACAGACAAACATTGTATTTCCCAGGACTTTTGAGTTCTCTTTGAGGGGAGTGGGGGCTACAGGGTTAGAGGGGCGACTTGGACCCAGGACTCCTGGGTTGTGTGTTACAAGGCTGAGAGCAGGGGAGAGGCAAACAGGCTCAGAACCAGGACTACTGAGTTGCCTGTGAAGGGAGTGCAGCCTACTGTATTAGAGTGGGGTGGAGAGGCTGGAAGCCTGGAGTCCTGAGTTCTCTGTTACAGGGCTGGGACCAAGTAGATTAGAAGGGGAGAATGGGGTGGGAGCCAAAACTCCTAAGTTCTCTCTTTCTTAAAGAGGAAACTGAGGAGGTGAGGGGCCAGCTCATGCCCTGTCCCCAGCTTCAGTGTTGCCCCCAACCTGCAAAGAGAAAGAGGATTGGGGCTGAAAGATGAAGGCAAAGTGTGGATGCATGGAGCCTAATTTGTAAGTGAATACAATATGTTAGACTGTACAATATCTTTACTGCTAACATAGCACGGAAGTTAAGGCAGGAGCCTTAACTTGCAATTTCCATGCTTTTGAATGCATGATTTAATTTGCAAGAGCCTTAGCCTTAGCTTGCCAGCAGAGGGACTTCGACATCAGCTGAAGGCAGGGAAGATGACATCTGACCCCAGGAGGTTGAAATGTATGTTGTGCTGGAGGGGCGTGGACTAGGAGGGTTTAACTTCTCAACAGGGACGCTGGAAGTGGGTGGGAGGTTAACTTGTGGGCAGGGGGCACTGGGAGCAGGTGGGGGGGGTGTTGCTAGGAGCAGGTGGAGGGTTTCACTTGTGGCTGGGGTTTGCTGGGAGTGTGTGGGGGATTAACGTGTGGGTGAGAAGCACTTGGAGCCGGCCAGGGGCCAACTTGTGGCTGTGGGGTGCGCGTTAGACTGCCAGAGAGAGAGAGAGAGAGCACAAAGGCTTTGATCTGCTTATAGCTGGGAAAGAAACTCAGTGCTTGTTGTTGTTCCTTTTTAATTCAAGTCCTGACGGTGGTGCCTTTCAGTTTGACTGTTGCTGAAACTGGAAATCAAATTTCAGTTTTGATTTTTAAATAAACTTGTGTGTTTCGATATCATTGTGTTGCATTTTCAAACTTTTGCTGGTGGCGCAGGGAAACTGAATCTGAGGCTGCATGTGGTTATTATTTGCTTCCCCCTGCAATGACATTATTTCACCATGGGCTTTAAAGAGACACAGGTGAGAGAAAGGAAAAAATAAATCTCAATGATGCTCAATTTTAATCTGCTCCTATTACGAGTGACATCTGCAAGGTGGAGGCTGACCCCTCTACCCTTTCCTGCTCATTTGCCGCTCACCCCTGCCCCACTCTTGTCCACTCCAAAGCCCAGATTCTGCTGAGCTGCTCCCCAATCCATCTCTTCTGCTTGTCCAAGACCAGGCTCCAATCCCTTCCACTCACCCCCACCTACCTCCATCTCTGCCACATCAGCCCCTCCCTGCCACTGCCGTCTCCTTATGGGAAAGCAGCACTTCAGATGTGGGCGAAAGGACTAGTAAGAGCAGTAGCTTCGCCTCTCTACTGGGCATGTGCAGCAGACGCAGCCTGGGGAACATGAGCATGTGCAGAAGCACACGGGGTAAAGGCTCACGCGTCACGCCGGCTCGGCTCTGCCAGGTCCTCAGTGCAGTAGTGAGTGAGATGCAGCCGCACTCGCTGCCTGTGGACGTCTGCACCCCACCTCTCAGGGTGAGGTCGGGCTCAGCAGCGGGCCACTGCTACCTGCTGCTCCCTTCTCGACCTGCTTGTTTTGCAAGAGCCACGTTCCATGCCAGGAAGGCAATTTTGCTCCTGCTGTGCCCTTGTGCACAGAAAAAGGGGGCTCACCCCACATTGGGCTGCATGTGTTTTGGGATGGAGCAAAGGGGAGGGAGGTGGGAACCTTTTGTTTGGGTTGGCTGTGTCTCTTCCCCACCCAGCCCCTGCCTTCTCTCTTGTCCCCTGCTCTGAGGGCAGAGAGAGCAGGAGCATCCGCTACATCACAACCACCTTCCTGCTCCCTTCACCTGAGCAGGCCCCCAGTGCAATTTGATGTGTCCCTGGGAAGACTCCCCATGCTATATTGTTTCCAAAGCCTCCACCCACTGGCCCACTCTACACTTAGCCTATCACATGATCTGGGTAAGTCATTTGCAAGTGCAATAGTTCTCTGTGTTGCCCCCATACATTTCCTGAAAACTGTAAAGAGTAGATGAGGTGTGTGTGAAACACCAGCTGGGGTGTGCGTGTATGAAGAGAGAGTGCTGACCTCGTTGACATTAGCCTGTGTTAATGCAGGAGGCTTCCACGGAAGAGGGATTAATTCTGCTTTGGTTCATTATGGAACCTAGGCCACTTTCAGACCTTCCCCCACGCGCATATTCTGGCTGCAGGAGGGAATGCGCAGCCAAGATACGCGCGGGGTGTCACCGGTCTGAAAGCTGCCCCCCCCCTTTGTGAGTGCAGCTTTGCCAGCAAAGACCCGCAACATCTCTGTGGGTGTTTGCCGGCAACACTGCACAGGGTGGGGTGGCGCTTTCAGACCGGCGGCACCCTGCACATATCCTGGCTGTGCAATCCCTCCCGCAGCCAGAATATATGCTGGGGGCAGGTGGGGAGAGGTCTGAAAGTGGCCCTAGTCCAAGAGCTTTCTCTGATTTTTTTATAGTGAGGGTAAAAGCAAAACGTGTGCACAGAAAAGCCTGGGATCATGCGGGGTGCAGGAAGCTCAGGTGGAGGTTCATTTAATTATTCCCTTTTCAAAAAACAGGGAAATTATATACTTATGTGCCTCAGGGATCTGTATTGGGACTGGTGCTGTTTAATGTATTCATTAACGATTTGGAAAAGGGTGTTAAGAGTGAGGTGATCAAATTTCTGGACAATCCCAAGTTATTCAAGGTAGTTAAAACACAAGCAGACTGGGTGAAAACAGGCATGACGATAACCACCCTTTAACCACCCTTGGTGGTTATTTTGCAGGGCTGCATAGGGCACCAATACAACCCTGCAACATGTATAAATAAAGGGTGGTTAGCGTCATGTCTGTTTTCACCCTGTGAGGAACTGCATCGGGATCTTAAGACACTGGGTGCCTGGGCATCTAAATGGCAAACGATATTTAATGTGGACAAGTGCAAAGTGATGCACGTAGGGAAAAATAATCCAGACTATGCATACACAATGCTGGGTACTAAGCTAGGAATTACCACTCAGGAAAAGGATCTGGGGGCGGTTGTGGAAAATACAATGAAATCCACAGCGCAGTGTGCAGCAGCAGTCAAAAAAGCAAACAGAACGTTAGGAATTATTTGGAAGGGGATAGAAAATAAAACTGAGGCTGTCATAATGCCTCTATACAAATCAATGGTGTGACCACACCTCGAATATTGTGTGCAGTTCTGGTTACCACATCTCAAAAAAGACATAGCTGAACTAGAAAAGGTACAGAGAAGGGCAACAAAATGATCAAGGGCATGGATACGGCTATGAGGAGAGGCTTGGAAGGTTGAGGCTGTTCAGTAAGAGCTTGACAAACTGGTTGTTCTGTATCCTGCTGCAGTTCCTGTGTTGGCGGGTGACTGGAATGTCAGAACTGGTTGTGCCTGTGATATCGAATGGAACTTACCTTTGCATTGTCTGGACTGGTTTATAAGGAGGAAAAATAAAGATGTATGCAATGCATAAACGAATCCAGGACCCTTATGGTTTAAATGCTACAGGCATGTAGCCTGATGATGCTGAATGGCAGTGGTCCAAAGGACCCAGAAGGTGATTTTACATATGCAAATGGTCGAAGTGTGATTGACTGTGTAGTTGTCCCTATCTGCCACAGAGACGAGCTCCAGAATTTTAAGGTTTCGGCCTCTTTGGCAAGTGACCATATGATTTTGAGTACGGATTATGCCTTGTCAGGTTCAATGTCCCAGTGTTTTGCTAGAAGGGAAACCAGGAGCCAGGTCCGTGTCAAATGGATGACGGCTCAGAATATTGAGCTGCCTGGTGCCTTACACATTATTGCTACATCCTCTTGCCCCCCCCCCCCTCCCAAAGATGCACCTCTGTTGTATTCTTTCACGCCCACTTAATGGGGTTTACAAATGACAATATGATTTATTTCCAAATTGGCATTGCTGTTGCCTCCATTCCTTCCTATGGGCATTCCATTTTATTAATTTCAATATGTACCCAACTTTAAATTCTTATTAAACATTTATATAGCACTTTCCTCAGCTTCAGTGTTATCCCCCAACCTGCAGAGGGAGACTATTGGGGCAAAAAGACCAAGGCAAAGTGTGGGTACATGGAGCCTAAGTTGTAAGCGAGCACAATATGCGAGACTGTACAACATCTTTAACTTATTTCCATGCTTTTTGGAGCATGATTGCATTTGTAAGGGCCTTAACTTATCTCTTAAACTAAAGATCTTTTTGAGTATATAATAGTAATTTAATAGTGAAATCGTAAAGTTTATTTTTCTTTGTTTGCAGGATCGGTTCCAAATCTCAACTTTAACTTGTTATTGTTATTATTATTTATAAAGCACAAGCAGTGTACCTGACACTGTACAATCAATAGTTATAGACGGGGTCCTTACGCCAGGGGGCTTACAATCTAAGAAAGACAAGGGAGGGGGAGACATAGGAGAGGTGAACATCGGGAGAGACAAGGATATATCCAGGAGAGGTTGAAAAATTATGTGATTAGCTTAGTTACAAGGAACTTAGTAGCTTAGTTAAAGGAAAGAGATTCTAAGTGAGGGGTGTAGAAGAGAATGCAATTTCACTCATGACGAGCCAGGGAAAGCCTTATGGAAGAGGTAGGTTTTCGGAAGGGATTTGAAAATTGGGAGGGAGGGAGCAGAACAAATGTATCCAGGGAGGAAGTTCCACGCATGGGGGGCAACAAGAGAGAACGGAGCAAAGATTTTTAGAGGAACAAGGGGGTCACAATTAGGTGAGGGTGGAGGCAGAGGAGGAGCAAACCTCCCAGGCAGGATGTGGCAGCACATAAGAGCAGAGAGATATGGGGGAGCAAGGCCATGAAGAGCCTTGAAGGTGAAGACCAGGAGCTTGTGCTGAATTCATTCCCATAGAGGGAGCCAGTGGAGAGGAGGGGCTGGATGTTTTGAAAACAACAGGCAAGGTGGATGTCTCTGGCAGCAGAAAACTGAAAAGAGATGAGGGGGCGTGGTCAGAGCACAAGGAGACCAGTAAGGAGGAAGTTACAGTAGCAAAGGTAGGAGATGACTAGAACATGGACTCGGGGTTTTGCAGTGGAAACAGTAAGGCAGGGCAGGATTTTACCAATGTTATACAGAGCAAAGCAACAGGATCTGAGGCATAAATTTAGCAACCACTGGGATCTGAGGCATAAAGGAGAGGGAGGAGTCAAAGATGACTCCCAGGTTATGTTCCTGATGGACAGGCTGGATGGTGATACCCTCAATGGAAATTGAGAGGGAAATGTTTTGGAGGGACGATGAGGAGTTCGGTCTTGACCATATGAGTTGGCGGTGAGACATCCAGTCAGAGATATCAAAGAGACAGCAATATGAGACTGGATGGAGGGGGAGAGTGTGGGAGTGGAGAGAGAGAGTTGCATGTCATCAACATACAGGTGATACTGGAAGCCATGAGATTCAATGCGTTTACTAGGGGCGGGAAAACAGTAAAATCCGGTATCCGATAATGCCGGTACCGGGCGTACCGGCATTATCAGATTCGACCCGGTAATCCGGTCCGGGGTACCGGATTCCGGGTACCGGATTTTTTTGCATTGCAGCCATTTAAAAATGGCTGCAATGTAAAAACTTCAAGCCCCAAGTTAAAAAAAACAAACCCTCCCCGAGTCCAGGCTGCGCGGGTGGAAGGGGGGACACCCCCCACCCACCCTGCCCAGCCTGGATTTTTGTTTAAAAACAGACTGAGAGGCGAGCCCACCCCCCAGCACCAGCGGCCGCGGCGTCCCCGCAGCCGCCGGTAAGTATGACCCGATCCCTGGGGGGGGTGTTTAACACCCCCCCACCCCCCAGGGATCACCCCTACTAAAGTGCATAGCTTGCGCTTACCTTGCGGAGCTCCGGCGGCGGCGGGCGGTCCGGCGGCCTCAGCGCCGGCTGTGGCTGCCGGCGTCAGAGACGCTCTAGGCCTTCCGGGGAACTTCCGGGTTTCCCCGGAAGGCCTAGAGCGTCTCTGACGCCGGCAGCCACAGCCGGCGCTGAGGCCGCCGGACCGCCCGCCGCCGCCGGAGCTCCGCAAGGTAAGCGCAAGCTATGCACTTTAGTAGGGGTGATCCCTGGGGGGTGGGGGGGTGTTAAACACCCCCCCCAGGGATCGGGTCATACTTACCGGCGGCTGCGGGGACGCCGCGGCCGCTGGTGCTGGGGGGTGGGCTCGCCTCTCAGTCTTTTTTTAAACAAAAATCCAGGCTGGGCAGGGTGGGTGGGGGGTGTCCCCCCTTCCACCCGCGCAGCCTGGAAGGGGGAGGGGGAAGGAATTCATTTATTTCATTGAGTTCAATGGGGACACAGCGCCCCATTGAACTCAATGAAATAAATCCGGTACCGGTATACCGGATTTAATCCGGGAATCCGGTTTTTGCAGAACCGGTAACCGGTAAATCCGGTAGCTGGTAATGGGCCCGGGGTCCCACCTCTAGCGTTTACCCAGAGAAAGCGTGTACAGAGAGAAGAGGTCATGGGTCAGAGCCTTGGGGAACTCCCACAGAGAGAGGAAGTGATGCAGAGGGGATACCAACGAGAGAAACGTTGAAGGAGTAGTTTGAGAGATATGAAGAGAACCAGTCAAGAACAGAGTCCCGGAAACCAAGGGAGCATGGCGAATCCAGGAAGGGGGTGGGGGGTGGCTGAGGGAGTAGTGGTACCCATCAGTGGGCATTTTTACACACATGTTAAAGTTTTGGATTTTTCAATCTTCTGGGTTTACAAGTGCACAAGTAAGTTCTGGATGCATTTTTCACACACACGCTGCCCTGAGGCAGCCTAAAGTAGCTGCAGCTGGAGACCTGACAGGCTGCCATGGAAACCAAGTGACCACAGCTGCCTGGAGCAAACCAGTTTACCAGGAGAATGTTTTACATACAAAAGTTCTGGGGTAGTTCTACGCAGAAGTTCAAAGATCCGGATGTTTAAGATCTGGGTGAGTGATTTAGACACACAGAAAGTTCAGGATGTAACAGCAAACATCCAGGAGAAATGTGTGTGTAAAAACACCCAGTGATGGGGTCCGTCCGCTGTTGGTCCCTCAGGTCCATAGTCAGGGGGTGCTCCTCGATTCGCAGCTCTGCCTGGATGTCCAGGTGGTGATTGTGGCAAGGAGCGTGTTCTGCCAATTACAGCTGGTGTGACGGCTTCTGCCATACTTTTCGGACTCTGACCTGGCCACCATCATCCATGCTTTCATCACCTCAAGACTGGACCATGCAACGCGCTCTATGTGGGGCTACCCATGGTAATTGCTCTGAGACTGCAGCTGGTGCAGAACACGGTGACCCGTCTCCTTACGGGGATGGGTCGCTGTAAGCACATTACACCATTGCTCTGTTCTTTGCACTGGCTGTCTGCAGGGCTGGAACTTGGATTGCCTCAAACGCAACAACCAACCGGGGCTCGTTATACAGCTTCTGGGGCCCCATGGACATCAGATTCTAGCAGTGTTACGAGTGAGTTCACCCTCAGTCTGAGTTTTTCTTTGCTGCTTGCGACAATGCCTTTAAAAGAGTTTACTTTTCCCCTGTTGCTAGCAAAACGACTTGTGAAAGGGCAGGAACAGACATTGAAATGAGAACTGCAAGGGGATGGATAGCTTCCCTGTGTGTTCCCTTTTGTTTCCTAATTATGGTAATGGTTTCCATTTTGTGCTTCTCAGGGAAGAAGAAGCTTGCTCACAGAGTGACAGATGACAAGAGCACAGTTTAAGCTGAAATACAGAGGCTGGTTTACTGTGATAATTTAGCTATACTAAAATGGACGTCTGAAATACAGACCAATGTTGAAACAAGAAAGGGGGTGATGCTAGTTGGTGGTGCAAGACCTTTAACACAAGATTAAATACATCTTCTATGAAATACCCACACTACTGTGTCTGGGTGGTAAAGAGAAGTTTGGGATCCACACGCGACAGGGAGGAGGAACACACACACACCTCACTGTATACCCCTACAAAATCTTTGGGTGTTTTCACACAAGACTCTCTCCACCCTTACAGGGCATCCATAGGGCAGCACTGCAGCCTGGCAACATGTATAGTGAGTGGAGAGTGTCTTGTGTGAAAATGGCCTTAATCAAAAGACAGATGCCCATATTGGAACACTCACCATTGAAATGGTGGCAAGCAATTGATAAGGGTAGCTTGACACTACCCACAGGGAGTTTGAACAGAGACATGTATCATTTGAACATGGTACTCGTTGCTAAGATAAACAAAATGTGATGTCAGATGCTTTATCCCACCAAAACAAACTGATATGTTCTAGATTTGAGATTTGACCCAAATCTTCTAACATGTGCTTACAGGAGGGGATGTGTGGTCAAGATGAGGAAACCAACACATATAACACACGTGAAACATACATGTATATGATATGAGCACTGTATGTTAATATTTTATAACCATGTTTGGTGTCATACCATTCAGAATTAAGACACGAATATAAACATGAGGAAAGATAAAAGGAAAAACCCTATGAAATGAGAGTAAATATATTATAAACCTATATAACAGGAATAAATCCAAAATCCAGAAAAGGAGCCCAGACACATCCCATCTGGGACAGTTAACACAACAATGGGGGTGTTAAGAAATGCAAATGGAGTGTTACATGGTATGCAAGAAGGACGAGGGAGACATGTGAGATGAGACCCAAATGCTATTGGGGGTGGGGGGAACTCTGGAATAACTGAGAAAGGTATTTAAGGGTCATCAATAGACACAGAGGGAGTCAATCTTCCTTGAACTGACCAACCTGGAACTGCCAGTAAGAACCTGCGCCCAACTCTCAACATCAAGGAGCTGAGAAGGAAGGCCCTGAACTTTAAGCATACAGCTGCATAGGGTAAGATTAGCTTAGAACACACCTAGTAAGGTAGAATTACGTTATCTTTATATATACTTGCAGTGGCGGCTGGTGGGTTTTGAGGTTGGTGGGGCAGTAAGGCTGGCCGGGCCGCTGCCAGTAAAGCCGCTGGCGGGCCGGCGAAACCTTATGTCTGGCAGAGCTCTAGGGTGGGTCTTGTTCATTGTAGATGGAGCCTCCAAAAATCCAGCAACTAGGAGTTATCAGCCTTAATATCTGATGGACAGAACATTAGTTAACACTGGGAACTCCTTGCTGCTGAGTAAAACCCTGCCACTTGGAGATAGAGAGAACCCTTCTACTAGCATCTCATCCATTCAGTGGATGGGACTCCAGTAGGATGACACTCTCTCTCGCTCTCTCTCGCTCTCTCTCTCTCTCTCCAACAGTGGTAGTGCCATAGCAGGATAAAAAAACCTGATCACATATTTGTGATCACAAAACCTCAGGGCCACAATAAAATAGCTGCAGCATGCAGTTCTGAGTAAAGTAGAATGGCAGATTACACATTGCTATTGCACTGTACAAGAATCCCCCCCAAAGAAGAAACCTGGAAAAAAGCTGCATTTTAAAAAAAAGACAGAAACCTGATTTTCAACCCCTCTTCCCAATCCCCGCCACCCCCAAGAGACTGGGAACAGACGCTCTTTTTGGCACAGGACATAGCAAGATGGCGCATTGGTTGACACAGACCACCACAATGGTGCAAGCAAGGCAACAAAATACACAGCAGTATGACAAAGAATTAAAATAAACAAAACAGGCCAGCTGGAAATACCATCAAAGACCTTGCCCCCTCCCCCCAACAGGGTACCTTCTTAGTTAAAATAGTAACAACAATAGTAATAGTGAGCTATTATAATCGTGAGTCACCTGGAATGAATCCAAAGAAGCCCATCCAAAACAGCATCCTATCTACACTGTATCCCCGCCAGCCAATGCCTGTCCAAAACAAACAGGCCCTTTTCTAAGTCTGAGGAATTGGGGCTCCTTTGGTTATATTCACCTCTTGCATCTGCCATGTTTAAAAGCAGACAGACAACCGTAAACCTCACTTACAAGAAGTTTTAGCAAAGATCCACAGAACAGACACAAAGCTTTCCCCCAATCTGCACAGGTTAAAATGTCAGTTTCAGCAAAGCTGCAGACTCCCCCACTGTGTCCCCAAGTGGCCCCCACTGTGCCCCCACTTCCCCACTGTGTCCCCAAGTGACCCCCCACTCCTCCAGTGTGCCCCCAAGTGGCCCCCACTCCACCACCATATCCCCAAGTGTCCCCA